>CM067363.1:23554428-23621928 GCA_034401795.1 Chaetoderma sp. LZ-2023a | reverse complement strand
ACATGGTCAATAAGAATGTGTCTTTTAAATACGTCAATATTTTGTCTATCATTTCCTTCTCCTCCAACCATTGACAGCAGAAGCAGCAACATCAGCAGTAGCAATAATAGCTGTAGAAATAGCAGTAGCTGTAGCAGTAGCAGTAGTAGCAGTAGTAGCAGCAGGAGCAGTAGCAGCAGTAGTAGGAACAATAGCGGTAGAAGCAGCAGCAGTAGCAGTAGAAACAGCCGCTGCAGTCGTAGCAGTAGGAGCAGCATCAACAGTAGCAGCATCAACAGTAGCAGTAGCCATATCAGTAGTAGTTGTAGTAGTAATAGCAATAGCAGCAGCAGCAGTAGCAATAGCAGTAATAATAGCATGTGTAGGTGCAGTAGCGGCAGTAATAGCAGTAGCGGTAGCGGTAGCAGTAGCAGTATCAGTAGCAATGGCAGTGGCAATATCAGTTGTAGTTGTAGGTGCAGTAGCAGTAGCAATAGTAATCATAGTTGTAGATGTAGTAGTAGCAGTAGCAGTAGCAATAACATTTGTAGTAGTAGTAGTAGTAGTAGTAGTAGTAGTAGTAGTAGTAGTAGTAGTAGTAGTAGTAGTAGTAGTAGTAGTAGTAGTAGTAGTAGTAGTAGTAGTAGTAGTAGTAGTAGTAGTAGTAGTAGTAGTAGTAGTAGCTGTAGCAATATCAGTTGTAGTTGTAGTTGTAGTTGTAGTTGCAATAGCAGTAGCAGTAGCAATAGCAATTGCAATAGCAGTAGCAATAGCAATAGCAATAGCAATAGCAGTAGCAATAGCAATAGCAATAGCAGTAGCAGTAGCAATAGCAATACCAATAGCAGTAGCAATAGCAGTGGCAGTAGCAATAGCAATAGCAATAGCAGTAGCTATAGCAGTGGCAGTAGCAATAGCAATAGCAATAGCAATAGCAGTAGCAATAGCAGTGGCAGTAGCAATAGCAATAGCAATAGCAGTAGCAGTAGCAATAGCAATAGCAATAGCAGTAGCAATAGCAATAGCAATAGCAGTAGCAGTAGCAATAGCAATAGCAGTAGCAGTAGCAGTAGCAATAGCAGTGGCAGTAGCAATAGCAATAGCAATAGCAGTAGCAGTAGCAGTAGCAATAGCAATAGCAGTAGCAATAGCAATAGCAGTAGCAGTAGCAATAGCAATAGCAATAGCAGTAGCAGTAGCAATAGCAATAGCAGTAGCAGTAGCAATAGCAATAGCAATAGCAGTAGCAATAGCAGTAGCAATAGCAGTAGTAATTACAGTTGTAGATTAAATGTAGGAGCAGTAGCAGTAACACTAGCAGAAGCAGTAGCGATAGCAGTAGTAATTACAGTTGTAGATTAAATGTAGGAGCAGTAGCAGTAACACTAGCAGAAGCAGTAGCGATAGCAGTAGTAATTACAGTTGTAGATTAAATGTAGGAGCAGTAGCAGTAACACTAGCAGAAGCAGTAGCGATAGCAGTAGTAATTACAGTTGTAGATTAAATGTAGGAGCAGTAGCAGTAACAATAGCAGAAGCCGTAGCAGTAGCAGTAGTAATTACAGTTGTAGATTAAGTGTAGGAGCAGTAGCAGTAACACTAGCAGAAGCAGTAGCGATAGCAGTAGTAATTACAGTTGTAGATTAAATGTAGGAGCAGTAGCAGTAACACTAGCAGAAGCAGTAGCGATAGCAGTAGTAATTACAGTTGTAGATTAAATGTAGGAGCAGTAGCAGTAACACTAGCAGAAGCAGTAGTGATAGCAGTAGTAATTACAGTTGTAGATTAAATGTAGGAGCAGTAGCAGTAACACTAGCAGAAGCAGTAGCGATAGCAGTAGTAATTACAGTTGTAGATTAAATGTAGGAGCAGTAGCAGTAACACTAGCAGAAGCAGTAGCGATAGCAGTAGTAATTACAGTTGTAGATTAAATGTAGGAGCAGTAGCAGTAACACTAGCAGAAGCAGTAGCGATAGCAGTAGTAATTACAGTTGTAGATTAAATGTAGGAGCAGTAGCAGTAACACTAGCAGAAGCAGTAGCGATAGCAGTAGTAATTACAGTTGTAGATTAAATGTAGGAGCAGTAGCAGTAACAATAGCAGAAGCAGTAGCGATAGCAGTAGTAATTACAGTTGTAGATTAAATGTGGGAGCATTAGCAGTACCACTAGCAGAAGCAGTAGCGATAGCAGTAGTAATTACAGTTGTAGATTAAATGTAGGAGCAGTAGCAGTACCACTAGCAGAAGCAGTAGCAATAGCAGTAGTAATTACAGTTGTAGATTAAATGTGGGAGCAGTAGCAGTACCACTAGCAGAAGCAGTAGCGATAGCAGTAGTAATTACAGTTGTAGATTAAATGTAGGAGCAGTAGCAGTAACACTAGCAGAAGCAGTAGCAATAGCAGTAGTAATTACAGTTGTAGATTAAATGTGGGAGCAGTAGCAGTACCACTAGCAGAAGCAGTAGCGATAGCAGTAGTAATTACAGTTGTAGATTAAATGTAGGAGCAGTAGCAGTAACACTAGCAGAAGCAGTAGCGATAGCAGTAGTAATTACAGTTGTAGATTAAATGTAGGAGCAGTAGCAGTAACACTAGCAGAAGCAGTAGCGATAGCAGTAGTAATTACAGTTGTAGATTAAATGTAGGAGCAGTAGCAGTAGCACTAGCAGAAGCAGTAGCAATAGCAGTAGTAATTGCAGTCGTAGATGTAGGAGCAGTAGCAGTAACAATAATACTTCTATATATCTTTCCCATATCTACTTTTACCATTTGATAGTCAAGTCTATTTTTGTCGTCTCTTGGCCTCCAAATGAACATTGGCTTAACATAAATTCTGATTATCGTCACCAATCACAACCGTTAAAGTGCTAGCAGAACCATGGAATTACGAAAAAAATGTTCACTGCCCATTATCGACTGAGATATTAATCTGTGTATAGAAATTCCCGCCCGGAAGAGAGCCGTTAATAAAACTGTAAATAATTAAGAATTACTACGCTAGATAAAGAAATATAGTCCCCTTTCCTGATTGCTATTACTGGTTAATGTAGTTTTAGAATCACTGTTATTGGATCGCGTGAGCGGATGAGTAACACATCGTCTCGCTAAGTAGGGCTCATTGCAAAATAGATCGTTTGGTTAACGCCATTTTCATTTTCACGAGACTATGTTTATCTATGTAGTGTATTACTGCTATAGTGAGACCGCTGTTGTGTATTTTGACACATATTTCTGAGTGTAATAAACGTGAAACTAAAACTGAAACTGGCAGGTAATTGATTGAAACAACATTCAATGAAATCATTCAGAGAGCATTCAGATAGCTTAAGATTCTCATTCTGTTATGAATATTGTATCGGCATCAGCATAATTATGAAAGGGCGGGTAATTGACCTTTTCCAGTTCATCAATCAAACATATGACGTCATAATAAACTCCGTGACGTGTAGGATGATGTAATCAATGACGTCATGAATAACGCAGATAAGTTCGTCATGAACGCTTGACTGATGACTGACTATGCGTTGTTGCACGAATTGTATGTCTTCACTATTTAGTAAACATGCTGTTGAATATTTTTTTAATGATTTGACTGTTTGGCAGCAATAGCTTACAGCCAAATTAGTTTTAAAATATTCAACAGCTTACCCGTATAGTTTTCTGGAAATTGATAGTCATGGAGTTCATGGATCGATCGATCCCAACACGGCGACGTATGGGTGGAGGTTAGCTAAAGACGGACGGGTCATAGCTAAACCTGGAACGGTCCATTGGAAGCGGCAATCACGTTAGAGTGCGGAGCGATATTAAATATATCTGCTCCGTAATTAGGTCTCTCCGAAACATACTGTTCGATTAACGCATTTTCACAACACTGTGGTAATTCAGAACGCTGTGGTAATTACTGACTTCTAACATTAGCCAGCTTATCTGCGCGGAGATCGTGCCTGTCAAGGCCATTATCGGCTGCGTTACCATAAATTCAGTACCGTTGTTGTTGATAATAACACCATTAGTTGATGGGAAGCTCGCAGAATTCGGGGGTCCATGTACCCAATCTCACTCCAACGTACAACGCCACCCCAACATCATCCTCAACACTGAACAAACAATCATAAGGACAGATTTCGATTATATTAAACAAGATTAATACCCATTATCCGAAATGTTTTTGTTGAGATACGCTTGATTTACCCATAATGCAGTTTCCTTCAGAATGGGCGCAAACGATCACACCGTCTCAAATACGCTAGGATTGGAATTTACTAAAAACTTTTTGCTTGAATGTTCCTACTGTCTTATCTTCAAAATAATCTGTAGCATTCCATCTATTCTGTGTAGTAAATATCGTCGGTCAGATTTGCGATTAGTTATGATTGCCCGCTAGCAGACGATGATGGTGATTGATCAGGATCGAGCGAGGTCAAGGATAGCCAGGAGTCATGCGTCAGAATACGACGTTGCTTTAGAGGCCCGCGTCCTACAGCTAACGAATATTGGGGGCGTTGTAGAGAGGCGATACAAGATACCAATCTTAGCATTAGCAATGGATGTATCCACTTTTATCTATACCCCGTCCATCTCTAGCTAAACTCTGCTCATGCTTTGCTAGTGTTGGGGCGATGTATATACTTTGAATCCGGAATTCCCAGAATCCTAATTTCATGGCAACCATACAGCCAACCTGTTGAATATTTTGAAACTAATTTAACTGGATGACTGTAGACGTGGAATTGCACTACAATGGTGCAATCCGGTTTGAGGTATACCCCGCTCATATTTATCTAAGCTCCACCCACACGTTGTCCGTGTTGGGAATGACAGATCCATGCACTCCCCGAATCTCAATTTCCAGAAAACTATACGGGATATTTTGAAACTAATTTGACTAGATGCTGGTGCTGACTATGATAGCAACAGCGCCCTGTCAAACTAGTTTCAAAATATTTAACAGAATGTTTATTAAACAGCAAAGACATACAATTCGTACAACTTGACGGACTATAAAGGGTTTATGACGGACTTAGATACGTCAGGCAAGACGTAATTTATTATGACGCCATCGTAGACGTGGCGTAGTTGATTATGACGTAATTTGATTGATCGATAAACTGGATTCAGCTATTCCGGAGAGAGAGACACACTTGACCCCAATCCTCAAAAGGCGAAGCATACATCTAAAGCTAAAGCTGGAAGTTAAACAATGAGCCTCACAAGTTGCATTAGGAAACGATGGAACATTCCAGTTTTAGCTATGCCCCGCCCATCTATAGGCTCCACCCACACGTCGTCCGTGTTAGGATTGCTCCATCTCTGAACTCTCCGACTATCAATTTCCAGAAAGATATACAAGCAAGCTGTTAAATATTTTGAAACTAATTTCACTGCAAATTGGTTTCAAAATATTCAACCGAACGTTTATTAAATGGTAAAGACATACGATTCGTACAACGTGTCGGACTGTTAAGCGTTAAAGACGCACTATATTGAATCATTCATGATATCATGATTATGCCGTCATCCTAAGCGTCACGTAGTTGATTATGACGTCATATTATGGATGGATAAATTCGAAAGGTCTATTGAGAGGATGAATAGGAGACTATTGCGGTACATGGATAACGAATGCCATAGATAGGATGAACAAAATTGGTTCAATAATGTAGCTGCATAGAAGATCAAATTCTTTATTTTGCTCAGTACATTGAAGAGGCAGTCAAGCCCATACCGCGTCAGTAGATTTCCAAAAGACGTTTGACAATGTTTGAAGTGATGTGCCGCTGAGTAAATTGAGCAGTGGCAATGTACTCTGTATCAGTAAATATGCGCAGATGTACAAATAAATTTCTCCATAACAGAAGCGCGCCGGTACTATTCAAAGGAGGTATGCACGCGACAAAGGGCACCTCATGGTACTATTTCTAGCTAAGCCTCGCCCAGATTGTACGCACGTTGGAATCGATTTGAAACGTTGAACCTGCATTGCCAGAATTTACATTTCAGAGTAGCCATACAGGTAAGCGTAAGCTACATTCCTGATAACGTAGGTTACTGGACAGGAACTGGGCCATTAGCGGACCAATATGGACTTGAACTTGTTGGCCAAGTCCCGGTCCACTAACTTGCCTTATCAGGGGTGTTGGTGGGGTGATGTGGATGGGATGGGGGCGGAGAATGTCTAGAAAGAGCCGCTTCAGCTGCTGTCCATTCTTGGAAGATAATTTGATTGAATTTGGCATGTGCCTGTGAACGCAAATCGAAGAAGACATATCTAGCATGGAATGGACCTTTCCAAGTTTATCCATCCATCATATGACGTCATGATCAACTAAGTGACGTGTATGCTGACGTCATAATCATACGTCATGAATGATTCGAAATAGTCCGTCTTTAACGCTTAATAGTCCGACACGTTGTACGAATTGTATGGTTAACACACCAATTAAATAAACATGCTTTTGAATATTTTGAAACTAATTTGACTGGGTGCTGTTGATGATATATGCAGCAACAGCGCCCAGTCGAATTAGTTTCAAAATCTTCAACAGCTTACCTACATAGTTTTATGGAAATTGAGAGTCAGTGAGTTCAGAGATCGATCGATCCCAGCACGAGCGTGGTGTGGGTGGAGCTTATATAGAGATGGGCGGGGCATAGCTAAAACTGGAAAGGTTCATTGTTGAAGAGAGCATAGTGAGTAGATTTTACTGTCTGTATTGTGATGTAAATCTATGGGAAATGAAGGTCGTTCCGAATACACGATTGCGGCCACGTTGAACACGAATGAATAAACACGAAAAATCACACACCATGAAAGCAAATGCAATGTTATGTTGAATATTTTAAAACTAATTTGACTGGGAGATGATACTGCATATGGCAGCAGCAGGCTCCTGTCAAATGAGTTTTTAAAAATATTCAACGGCTTACTCGTACAATTGAGGGATCCGATCTGTGACTCAAGTAATTGACGCATCATAATCAAATACGTCACCTGTTAACCGAGGTCTCAATCAAAATGGCTTCATGAAAATTGAAAGATGATATTCAACAGCTTACCTGTATAATTACCTTGAAATTTTGATTCTGTGCATTTAGGTACCAAAGTTTCAAATAAAAACTTGAAACTTGTATATGTTGGCAGAGCTTAGCTAGAAATGGGCTGGAGTTTAGCTAGAAACGGGCGTGGTTTAGCTAAAATGGATCGATCTTATTGTCTTCAAATTTCGTTTTCTGGCACGTCACTGTCCAAATGGTTAAGTTAACACAAGACTGATTTCTGTGAATGTTAGCATGAAATTGATATAAACTACCATGGCCGTTATCGTATTTCTCCATCGTCTCTTCAGTATTACACCACGCGCTCATCATACGACGTGACAGCTTGACGGACCCAAGACCCAGCACTAATTCATCTTGAAGTTGCCTGACATGTTGGATATGTTTCCGATATATGTGTCGGACCCAACGCTTTGATGTTTTTGACGTGCTTGGCACTTAGCGCGGATACGAGCTTGACGTGTTGTGTGAACTGGAGAGCGCGCTTAGACGCTTGGAGAATTAATTTTAATTCAAAATGGAGATCTGTTTGCTTGTTATCAAAGATCAGATTCGTGCAAAAAGGTTTTTGAACGGATTAATCCAGTTTTAGTTACGCCATGCCCATCTCTAGCTAAGCTCCACACACGCTTTCCCCGTGTTGAGACCTATTGCTCACTGTATTTCCTGAATATCAATTTCCAGAAAACTATAGATGCAAGCTGTTGAATATTGTGAAACTAATTTGACTGGGTACTGTTGCTGCCTGTGCCGCAGGCGCAACA
This sequence comes from Chaetoderma sp. LZ-2023a, assembly GCA_034401795.1. Classification (NCBI taxonomy): domain Eukaryota; kingdom Metazoa; phylum Mollusca; class Caudofoveata; order Chaetodermatida; family Chaetodermatidae; genus Chaetoderma; species Chaetoderma sp. LZ-2023a. The sequence continues at coordinate 23,614,125 of CM067363.1, read as the reverse complement.
ACGCGTAGTCAAATTAGTTTCAAAATATTCAGCAGCATGTTTATTAAATAGTAGAGGACATACAGTTAAGCGTTCATGACGAACTTAGCCACGTCATTCATGGCGTAATTGATTATGACGTCATCGGACACGTCACGTAGTTGATTATAGCGTCATATGATTGATGGATAAACTGGAATCCTCCATTAATAGATTGGAGTCATTTCTAATTATGCCCCTCCCATTTCTAGCTAAGCTCCGCCCACATTTTACGCGGGGTGGAATCAGTTTGAAAGTCCGTAACCTCAATTCCCACAATTTAAATTTCATGTTGACGCATCTCTTTGGCAAACTGTTGAACATTTTGAAACTAATTTGATTGGGGCATATTCTATCAGCAACAGCTGGCAGGCAAATTAGTTTCGAAATGCTCGACAGAATGGTTATTTAATTGAGGATTCCAGGTTCTTAGTCATTCATATGACGTCATATTCAACTACGTGATGTGTAGGCTGATGTCAGAATGGCGTGAAGAATGGCGTAGATAAGTCCATGACGAATGCGTAATTGCTGACGGACTAAACGTTGTTGTCCGAAGTGTATGTCTTTACTATTTAATAAACATTCTGTTGAATATTTTGAAACTAATTTGACTGGGCGCTGTTGCGGCCTTAGGCAGCAACAGCGCCTAGTCAAATATAGTTTCAAAATATTAACCAGCTTGGCTGTAGGATAAAGTTTTCAGGAAATTGATAATCATGGAGTTCAGGGATCGATCGATCCAGACACGGGCGACGTATGGGTGAAGCTTAGCTAAAGATGGGTAGGGCATAGCTAAAACCTGATTCCTCCATTCGTACAATTTAGTGATGTATTTTCGAGTATTGAGAAGCAGCTACGTCATGTCGATTATGACGTCACATAACTAGTGATGTCCCATTGATTTCCGAGTCACAGACCAGAAACCGCCATTAAAGGAGGATAATTCTATTATGTAAAGATGTGTGTATATTTTAATAAATGACCACCCGTTATGGCCTACTGTGAAAGGGGGTTACTGAAACACACTTCTCTGTTTTTCTGAGATGCTGAAACGGTTGCGCAAGGCTGGAGAAATAGAGTTACACTTGGTTAAACGTTAAAGACAGCAACATCACCCACGCGTGCACGCACTACCGCACACACGAAATCACGGACGGACAAACTGCTTCCCTTACATCCTCTACCATATCACGGAAATTCTATCTATTAAATTAGCATCAATTCTTCCGTGAAAGCGTGCTCATGGCTCCGTTTGATAATATTTAGACATCTCTTAATTTTGATGTTACGTCAAAAGAAATTTGCGCGCATTGTGTCGTCCAACGCTGGTCTAATTCCCAGGGGGTGGTCCCCGCTGTTTCCGACTGAGGCTCGCTAATCGTGTCTATTCAACTTCCATGCGCTCTCTACCAGAAGGGATATGCGCTATCTGCGCTGTATTTAGTTCGGCCTGTTATGAGAAATTTGTTTTGAAGACATTCTAGTAAGAAAGTTATTGTAGTCGCTTCTTATTGAAGATTTTAGACATTGGAAGGGCGTACAGTGTCTGAGGGAGACAGGGAGGAGGGACGGAGGTAGGGAGGGTGGGAGAGAGAGAGGCTCAGAGAGGGATGTCATGCACAATGAGCATATCCCGTTGTAGCTATGCCCCGCCCATCCTTAGAAACTTTAGGCTCCAACCATGTTGAGATCTATCGATCCCTAGATTCTCTGACTCTCAATGTCCAGAAAACTGTACAAGTAAGCTGTTAAATATTTTGAAACTAATTTGACTCGGTACTGTTGCTGCCTATGGCGTCCAGTCAAATTGGTTTCAAAGTATTCAACAGACTGTGTATTAAATAGTAAAGACATACAATTCATACAACATGACGGACTATTGAGCGTTTAAGACCAAATCGAATCATTCATGAGGTAATGATTATGACATCATCCTACACGTCACTTAGTTATATGATTGAATGAGGAAATGGGTTCATGAATTTACTGATGACATCGTTAAAAGACATTGACGCCATCGTGTTGCGAAGTTTGTGTAGATCATCATCATCATCAACATCATCATCATCATCATCATCATCATCGTATTCATTATCACCACAACCATCACCACCACGATTATCATCATCGTAATCATCATCACCACAACAACCACCACCAGCATTATCATCATCGTAATCATCACCACCACCACCACCATCATCATCATGGTTGTCATCATCATCAATCAAATTCATCATCATCATCATCATCATCATCATCATCGTTATCACCCTTATCACAAACACCATCATCATGGTCATTGCCGTCATCATCGAAATCATCGTTGTCATACTTAACATCATCGACATCATCGAGATCAGCACATCACTTCTTCCGCCGTTATCATCACCAGTCTCGTCTTTGTCGTCAACGCCACCTGAATCAGCATCGTCCTCAACCTTGTCATAGTCATTCACATACGACGACGACGACGACGACGACGACGACGACGACGACGACGACGACGACGATAATAATAATAATAATAATAATAATAATAATAATAATAATAATAATAATAATAATAATAATAATAATAATAATAATAATAATAATAATAATACTATTAATAATAATATTAATAATAATAATAATAATAATAATAATAATAATAATTAATAATAATAATAATAATAATAATAATTTCTTTTTACTAGCTCTCTTGAGTGCCGCCATATTTGGAAACGTATCCTCCATCTTGATCAGATTATACTCAGGCTCGGACGAGTTTCATGAAAAAACATTAAGCATAAAAGAATTCATCAACTTTCATCAAATACCAAAAACACTGGCCAGTCGGTTGCAGGAATCGTTTCAACATGCTTGGTCATATACGAATGGAATAGATATGAATAACGTAAGTATGCAAGCCTATATGGATAGAAGTATCTTTTTCTAGCCATGCCCCGCCCATTTACAGCTAAGCTCCGCCCACTCTTTACGCGTGTTAAAATCGATTAGAAGCTTTGAAAGACGAATTACCGTAATCTAAATTATTTCAAGGTAACAATACAGATAACCTTTTGACACTACGGAGTTAAACATGTCTCGTAATGACGATTGTCAGGTGAATTAATCGCGACTAATTAAGGAAGTTGTTTAAAGGGATGCTAATCTCATATCAAAGAGTGTATTGTACTGATAGCTTATGGGTTATAGATTCCATATCATTCATATCATGTCACATTCCCTTATCTGTATCATAATTATCTGTTTTGTAATATCGAGTAAATGTTGAACAGTTATGGTCGCCATTTCGTCTCCTCAAGCGATAGCGCGTGATGTCATGTATGTGCCAATGATTTACACTCTTTATTATGTAATACTCGTCTTGTTGAATATTTTGGAACTAATTTGACCGCAGGTCTTACTGCCTAAGGCAGTAACAACTTCCAATCAAATTAGTTTCAAAATATTCATCAGATGGCACCTCTGCGACTGAGCATATATACCGAGGCAGACACACTAAGTTTTTTCTGATTGGTTGAAAAGTAAATCATGACAGCCATCATAGAGTGTAGAAATGTACCAATAATTAGCTACTAAAGCCTGAATATCTTTCTTTAGCGGCATGATAAAAAGCTTAAAATTAACTGCATAATTTATGAGTGGCATATTAGATCGTCGGAATAGCCATCAAGAGCTGAGGTCAGTTATCCTTTAACGAGACATTACTGGTCATCACATATGTACAAACTAATTGGACTTATTAGTACCAGGGCAATTAAGAAATAGTTTGTCTTGTTTTGACGCATGCGTGTTAAAGAAGTTGCATTACCATACGTGTACTCATCGCTTTAATGGTCAAGCTGGCCAAACCCGGTCTCTGTAGTGGTCTAGAGATGTCCATTTTGAAGCCAAAAGAAGACTATTTTTGAAAATTTATCACTGGAATGCCTGGCTCGATAACCGAGCCAGTCATTCCAGTGGTAAATTTTCAAACATAGTCCTCTCTTGGACTGCAAATGGGAATTCATTGAGCATATATTTAGATTTTCTTGAACAAAGCTGGTCAACTAACCTAACATAACTGATTAACTGATTAACAGTTACTTAACTGGTTAACTAATTAAATGGTTAAACAGAACTCACTAAGGCATCCGAGTAATCCAATATACCTCCTAATGGGTTGTTAATTGTACCCAGTTAGCACAATGGGGGAAATCCCGTTTTAGCTACGCTCCGCCCATCTCTAACTAAGCTCCACCCCCACAGCACCCGTGTTAGGATCAATCGATTCCTGCACTCTCTAAATGTTTTAAAATACTGCCATGAATGTGATGCTTTTCATGAGGTTTTCTTCAATATGATCCCTGGTAACGTAAGTTACTGGGCAGATAATGGGCCAATACTGGATATAGTACGTGCCCAGTAATCTTCGTTACTAGGGGTGAAAAAAAAATACTTATCTTTCGTCAAACCGCTACAAGAGGACGACGAACGCTTTAACCGTGAAGACCTGCAACAGGCTAACTAGCCTACATGACAATAAACTCTATATATCTATGCAACTATATACAAGGTACAAGAGGGCGACGAACGCTTAGACCGTGAAGACCGGCCACTGGATAACTAGCCTACATGACAGTAAACTCTATATATCTATGTAACTTCAAGTATTCGTGGCATTACTGTATTTAACATAGACCAGAAATCCAACCCACAGCGGGCGGCAGCCCCTAGCATCATAGCCCACAAACGCTGCCACCTCACCAACGTCCTGCGGCGCTGCCGAAGTGGAAGCGGTGTGGGCTACGATGCTAGGCGCTGTAGCCAGTTATGGGTTCGATGTCCCGTCTATGTAACCAAGTATGTATCACAATCATGGACGAATAACCTTAATGTACACCCCAACCCCACCCAACCCACCTCTATAAACATGTATGTAATTTCTGCCGTCCGGTATTCCATTTTTTAGAATTTCCCCCTGCCTCCAAACGAGCAAATCGTATCATAAGAATTATCCTCAAGTCCTAATTGAAAATCGTTATTTCCTTTGATAATATATCGCTTGGTACTTTAGCGTTAGGATAGCCTCTAATCCAATCGTCATCTATTTTCCTTATGGCCTAACGAGACCTTCATCCGACCGGAAATTGAAATGTCTTGATAATTGATCCTGGCTACAGTTCTTGCCTAGTTACGAAAGGTAAATGATATAACTACCCAGATCAGAATGGCGTAATACTAGTCTCGCGCCAAATAAAAAGCCGTTCGAGTGCCATTCGAGATTAATAGCTGCTCAAATTAATGACGGCGAGGCAGGGTCTACTCGGGTAATTTAGACACTGGCATTAACGTATCCCGGGTAATTCAGACATTGGCTCTAACGTATTCGGGTACTATATATCGTTTAACTACTCGGGTAATGTGGCGGTTGAATGTTTTTTGTCGGAGATTAATTAATTGGCAACTCCTATGAGTGCGTGTTTGATTCGTCGAGGGCTGATATCAAAACGTGCGATAGAATCGAACATACCAGATAGTTTGGGGCCACAAAATGACGCCTCATTATGACAGATGCGCTAGAGCGCCATCATTAGTGGGACCCACGTCTGGCTACGCTCTACCCTTTTCTCGGCGTGTTGGTATTTATTTAAAGGCACACATTCGCAACATAAGAGGCTTAAACTGTGGACCTAGATGTAATGAAACGAAATAAATCTTAGTATCTGATGATTTTATTCTATATAAATTAATACGATTATTTAAGTTGTAAATTAAAATAGAGGCACGAGTCTCTAATTCAAATTCACAACTGAAAGAAATTATTTTAATTTATACGTAATGAAATCATCACTTGTTGAGATTTATTTCGTTTCATTACATCTCGGCCCACAGTTTAAGTCTCTAAAAGTACACAATTTAAACAATTTTATTTTTAAGAATTTTGCTGTGAATATTATGTGTACCTTTTAAACTTTGGAAGCGGAATTCCCAAAGGTAACTCTACAGATACGCTGTTAAACACAGACTGTTTAGTACTCTGTAAATTCATCAAATCTATACAATTCGAACACTTTTCTACCGGATTTTTCAAATTTTGTATGATATTTCGATGTCATTTTGATCGTGACGTCAGTTAATATGTGACACATTTTATTATGACATCAGATGTTTTAGTAACAAACCGGATCCCTCCATTGACACGACACACGTTCGACCCACTCCAACATTATGCATGTAAATTGATTTGCATTAAAATAACACGTGTCTTTTGCACTACTGTACATAATTTAGTACTCCTCACCGTTTTTTGCTGTATAAAAATGTCAGTGGTGCCTTAGATCACAATAACGAGCAATATGTTTTCATCGCAATTAATTCGTGTCACGATTCCCAAAACGTCCTACCCGAGTACTCGTCCTGCCCCTCCCAACTCCCTATGGACATCTTTGATTGAAAAGCATACGATTGTCAACCTTAAATAGAACGAATGGGGTGATTAGCCTTTTCGTCTTTAACACTTTGCAATCGAAAGGTTAAATAAGAAAAAGCCTACACCGTGTATGAAATATCCTGCTGAATAGCTTAAGACTAATTTGACTGGGAGCTGCTGCTGCCTAAGCTACCTGTCAAATTAATTTAAAGTATTCAACAGCTTACATGTGAAATTTTCTTAAGATTCAGCTTATTGAGGATCGGGTGTCCAACGGGTAAAACACTGCGAGATTTCCATTTCCGTTCGCGTGCAGATTGATTATTACGCGGTGTGGGTAATTACCATTTCGACACCCAACAGTTTGTTGGCGGGGACAACCAGCGGCTGGCACCCATTCAGTGAAATGATTTATAGGGTTTTAACAGCAAAACGTGCAAAGACTCGTAGATTAGGTTGTCAGCGGCAATGGTTTCTGACTCTGTACGTGCGCTCACTCGTGTAGTTAGTGACCTAAATACAGGGAACCGCATATGTCTCTAATATGCAAGCTTGGTTAGTTCCATGGGTCATGTGGTTAAAAGAGTATCTATCGCTATGAACCACCATATTTAACTGAAAAAATAATATGCTATACCTAATCACTTGTACGGCGGGATATATTTCTAGCTATGTCTCATCAATTTCCAGCCATGTATTGCCCATTTCTAGCTATGCGCGTCCAGCTCTAGCTCTGCCCGTCCATTTTTAGCTATGCCCATCCATTTCCAGCTATTCTCCGTCCATTTCTAGACATGCCCCATCCATTTCTAGCTGTGCTCCATCCATTTCTAGCTATGCCCCGTCCATTTCTAGCTATGCCCCGTCCATTTCTAGCCATGCCCCATCCATTTCTAGCTGTGCTCCATCCATTTCTAGCTATGCCCCGTCCATTTCTAGCTATGCCCCGTCCATTTCTAGCTATGCCCCGTCCATTTCTAGCTATACTGCTTCCATTTCAAGCTATACCCCGTCCATTTCAAGCTATACCCCGTCCATTTCAAGCTATACCCCGTCCATTTCAAGCTATACCCCGTCCATTTCTAGCTATACTGCTTCCATTTCTAGCTATGTCCTCGTCCATTTCTAACTATGTCTCGGCCATTGCTAGCTATGTCCCGTAAATATCTAGCTATGCTCCGTCAATTTCCAGCTGTTCCCCGTCCATTTCCAGCTATACCACTTCCATTTCTAGCTATGTCCTCGTCCATTTCTAGCTATGTCCCATCCATTTCTAGCTATGTCCCGTCAGTTTCTAGCTATGCTCCTTCCATTTCTAGCTATACCCCGTCCATTTCTATCTATATCACTACAATTTCTAGCTATACCCCTTCCATTTCTAGCGATGTCTTCTTCCAGTTCTAGCTATACCGCGTCCATTGCTAGCTATGTCCCATCCATGTTAAGCTATGTCCCGTCCATTTCTAGCTATGCCACGTCTACTTCTAACTATGTCCCGCCCATTTCTAGCTATGCCACGTCTATTTCTAGCTATGTCACGTCCATTTCTAGCTATGCCCCGTCCATGTCTAGCTATGTCACGTCCATTTCTAGCTATGGCCCATCCATTTCTAAATATGCCCCGTCAATTTCCAGGTATGTCCCGTCAATTTCTAGCTAAGATCCGCCCATATTTTACGAGTATTGGAATCAATTTGAAATTTTGAAACCTGAATTCAGAATCAAAATTTCAAAGTACCTATACAGGTAAGCTATTAAATATTTTGAAACAAACTTGACTGAAATACAATCATACACTAATGATGAGTTTTCGATTTTCATTATAATTGTGACGTCAGCTACCGCAGCTTACTGGGCCAATGCTGGGCCGATACTGCGCTGATACTTTCAGTATCGGCCCGGTATCGGCACAGCATCGGGCCAGTAACTAGTGACGTAATTGATTATGGTGTCATATATTTGAATAACAGATAGGATCCCTCCAATGGCAAACTAAATTGCTAGCCAAATCGTAGACGCAGCAGCATCGTAGACGATAGGAGGAGATTACAAGAATACCCAGCATAAATAATCTAACTGTTTTGATTTATTCTATTACAGGTTTTAAAAGGCTTCCCCGAATGTCTACAAGCGGATATTTGTCTTCATTTAAATAAAAATCTCTTGGGTAGTTGTCCAGCATTTAAGGGCGCAAGTCCAGGTATGTTAAAATGCGTGATGATGATAATGGGAATGACGACGACGACGACGACGACGACGACGACGACGACGGCGACGGCGACGATGACGAGGATGACGGCGAGGGAGACGAGAAGGAGGAGGTGAATGAGAAGGCGGATGATGGGTATGAGGAATATGGTGGTGGTGGTGGTGGCGGCGGCGGCGGCGGCGGCGGCGGCGGCGATTGACGTGGTGGCGACAACGACGACGACGACGACGACGACGACGACGACGACACATAATCAATGTTAATCTACTACGTAAATAACCCTACCTATTTTGTTTCTTATTCTTCTGCCAGGTTGTCTACGAGCACTTTCTATGAAATTGAAAACGACGCATGCGCCGCCTGGAGATACACTTATACATCCGGGTGACATATTAACATCGATATATTTTATGGCTAGAGGGTCGATCGAGGTGTTAAAAGATGAAATTATACTCGCCATATTGGGTACGTATCTGGAGCCCATTTTCCTACACCGTAATGCTGAAGATATAAACTATAGGCCTAATAGCCAAATAGTTGAACAATGTTGTATTTATATATTGTGATGGCAGGATTCAAATGTGGTATATTTTAACTTTTTAATGGCTATATTTGGTCAACAATGTCGAAATATTTGCATATTAAATGCCCATTTGCAGGCCAAGAGAAGATTAATTATGAGAATTTACGCTGGAATGACTGGCTCGGATATCGAGCCAGTCATTCCAGTGGTAAATTTTAAAAAATAGTCTTCTTTTGATCTGCATATGGACATTTCTCAAGACTAATACAGAAGTCATTTTTGGCCGGTTTAAAGAATTTGACCAATTTTAACAAACTCTATCACTGCTAAAATTACGACCAAAGTCGTAAATTTTGGCACCCCATAAAATTCTTATTATGACGCCATCACGTGAATTGTAAACTACGTCAACTCATATTGTGCCACACTTGTATTTAGAATTGACCTTTCCAGTTTATTCATTCGTCATATGACGTCATAATTGACTACGTGGCGTGTAGGATGACGTCATAATCGATGACGCCATAAATGACCTACCTAAGTACGTTACTATCGCATAGACCCTAATCAAGACGGGCTCAGCATTGCTGTACGAATTGTATGGCTTTACTATTTAATAAACATTATTGAATATTTTGAACCTAATTTAACGTGGCGCTGTTAGGCACCAAACAGCACCTCGTCAAATTTGTTTCAAAATATTCAAATGCTTACCTTATAGTTATCTGTAAATTGATAGTCATTGAGTTCAGGGATCGATCGATCCTAAAACGAGCGAAGCGTGGCTGGAGCATAGCTAGAGATGGGCGGAGCATAACTAAAACTGGAAAGGTATATTGACGAATTGGACCCGGCGTCTACTATAGACACGAAGCAACTCGGTTGATAATAGCGATATGAAAAGTGACCTCGTTCCTGATTCTCTATTTACGACATTTTAACCCTAATAAAATAATACAGTATCGCTGCTAGGCAACAACGGGTGTGGGAGTACATCGCTTTCAACATGATACGTCACTAGCGCGTCACTCTAATACGCGATACTCCACCCGTGGGACATATAGAGGATCTGACACGAGGTCCCATTTAATATCACTATTATCAACCGAGTCGAAAATTATCACATTTTTCGAGCTTTAGAGTGAAATATTATCATTCTCGACGAGGTTTATAATAGCGGTGTTAACTAGGACAGAGTTTAAAATTCTATTTATCATGTAAACTGGTAGTTTGACCAAATTTCCAATAAAGACTACCCCTGAAATCCGTTTGCACGCCCCATTTTGCCGCGTTCGTTTTCTTCACTGTGATGAATCACTTGCTAAGAGTGCAGACCAATACGCCACAAATAATAATGACAAACGAAACATCCTTATTTCGGACATGAAATTACTTTTTATCCGACTTTAAAATTTCTGCGTCTATCATGCAGATTTACAGACGTATTTCATAACTAGCTAGTATATATAAATTTAAATCAACACCATAGCGTACCCTGCAGTGTAGACGTTTTCCCCATCGTCGTTGTTACGAAACATCTGCGGCATCACAGGGCAAGTGGGATTATTCTGCATTATCTAACCAATGAAATTCTTTTGTTGAATATTACACATGTGTTCATATATAAATGTTATTACATGCTTAATCGCATTTTGCACGAGTATTTCGCCCAGTATTCTATATCAGTTTAAATATGTGTCTGAGTGAGAAGCAAGATTGATCAAGAAAATCCAAAACGTTTTCTCACCGAGTGTCTATTTGAAGGACAAAAGAAGACTAAATTTTTGAAAATTTACCAATGGAATGGCTGGCTCGTTAACGAGCCAGCCATTCCAGTGGTAAATTTTCAAATATTGTCTTCTCTTGTCTAGCAAATGGGCCTTTCTCATGGCCATTGCAAAGTCGTTTTGAGATGCTTGACCATTGCAAAGTCGTTTTGAGATGCTTACAGACAATTCTGAGGAATTCTGAGTGATAAGGATTTGGTTGCGAAAAATTGCTAGATGGAGAGAATGTTGAAAATAATGCCTTAAAATTCCATAATTTTTATTTCTACATATGGAAAAAGCTAAGATAGGCGGGTTTGTAAAACCAAAACAAATAACTTGTATGGTCTAACTTATGTGAACCCTAAGTACCTACGTACTACGTTCTCAAGAGCAGCGTCATGCTCCTTTTACCTTTCAGGTGGAGACGATATATTTGGGGAAGATATCAAGGAATCTCCGGGTGTGGGTAAATCTTTATATTGTGTGCGGGCGTTATCGTACTGTGATATCAACAAACTAGAGCTAGATGATCTACAGGAGATACTGCAGACATATCCCGAATTCGCTGAATCATTCCTCAACACGTTTACTGTCACTTTTAATTTAAAACACGTACGTATTTATTAGTACTACTCTCTCTCTCTCTCTATCTCTCTCTCTTTCTCTCTCTCTCTCTCTCTCTCTCTCTCTCTCTCTCTCTCTCTCTCTTTATTTCCCTCTCTCCATCTCTCTCTCTCTCTCTCTCTCTCTCACCCCTTCTCTCTCTTTCCCTCCCTCTCTCCATCTCTCTCTCTCTCTCACCTCCTTCCCTCTCTGTTTCTCCCTACCTCTGCCTATCTCTCTGTCCATCCCTCCTTCACTTCTCCCTTCTCCCTCTATCTCTATTTCTCTCCTTTGCTGCCCCCCCCTCCATCTCTCTCTCTCTCCCCCTCGCTCTCTCTCTCTCTAGCTCTCTCTCTCTCTCTTTCTCTTTCCCCATCTCCCTGCCTGTCCTCTCTCCGCAACCCACACAAAACCTCACAGCCCTGCCCAGCCCACCCATCCACCCACCCATGTACTCAATCACTCACTCACTCACATACTCATAAGGAAATGCCAACTGATGATATGGTAGATGAACTCGAGACATATATCTATCAGTTCTTTAAACCTCTTACATTCATTAATGGTGTTGAAGAACATAGATAGCGACTTTTCAGTCTAAACCAATCAGAATCGAAGGAATTGATACCAACTAAATGGCGCCTTATTCAAGCAGTTTGTAGACCATCAAAGTATAGTATGACAAACGGCATAGTCCCAGTGCCTGAATTGTCTTCCACTCATCTAATGAATGAATCCAGTTTGTCGATCAATTATATGACGTCTTAATCAACTATGTCACATATAACCTGACGTCATAATCAATTGCGTCATGAATGGTTAATAGTCACGTTGTACGAATTCTATGTCTTTATTTAATAAACATATTGTCGAATATTCTTATAAACTAATTCGACTTGGCACTGGTGTTGTCATGTATTATTCAACAGCTTAAGTACATAGTTTTCTGGAAATTGAGAGCGTGCAGGAATCGATAGATCCCAACATCTTACTAGGGATGGGCTGGACATAGCCAAAACCGGATTCACTCATTAAGTGTCTATGTGGAGCCACATAGGCGCATTAATCTTTCACCTGTTCCAGATGCTCTTATCCAATGAAGGGATCTGATGTGTCACTCGCGTACCTAGCGTCATAATCAATAATGGCATTATTTAGGTGACGTCACAATCGTAATGACATGCTATTGGTCCGTACTGAAGATCTAGCAATCCGTCGCCTCGAGAACGTTTCATATACATCACGATTTAAGAGACAAAGTCATTTATTTTCATATTAGGAATGAATGTCAAAACTTACAACGGGTAGTCGGGTAGTCTACCGAATGCAAATGTGAAGTGGTGCAATTATGTAATATATACAGGGCGACAATCTCTCCGGATTTATCCGGAAAAAATCGGGATTTTTTAACAGGCCCCGGGATTTCCGGACATCCTGTCGAATATCCGGATATTTTGTTGAATTAGCAATATTTTTAAAATAATTAATTTGTTACCAGTTTTCGTTTTATATATAGTGCGATTTCAACCCAATTCAATTCAATCTATTCGTCTGAATAACCATATGATTTATTTCCGTAGAATTATATTAATATTAACTGACAAGATATAGTATAAATTGAGGATTTGTATGGATTTCTGCATGCTTACATGTGCAAACACAATATACATATATATACTTCCCAATTTATCCATCCATCATATGACGTCATGATCAACTACGTGGCGTATAATCAACTACGTAATGTGTAGGATGACCTCATAATCAAGTAGAGCATGAATGACTCGATTTAGTATGTGTTAAAAGCTTATAGTCCGACACGTTGTATGAAGTGTGTCTTTACTTTTTTAATAAACATTCTGTAGAATATTTTGAAACTAATTTGACTGGGCACAGTCAAATTAGTTTCAAAATATTCAACAGCTTACATGTATACTTTTCTGAAAATTGATAGTCATGGAGTTCAGGGATCGATCCCAAAACAAGCGATGTGTGGGTGGGGCTTAGCTAGAGATGGGCGGGGCATAGCTAAAACTGGAAAGCTCCATTGCCATATCTTAAACAAGAATCCCACTGGGTTCGATACATGGTTTCCTAAAGCGTATATACGCATACGTCCTATTCTCTGTCAATCATTCAAAGGAGAAAATCCCATGATAACGCAAGTTACCCGGCCTCTACTGGACCGATATGGCTAGGTATTGGCTCAGTACAGGCCCAGTAACCTGCGCTATTGCTACTGTATTCTCAGGAAACATGTTTGCGATCGGACGAAAATTTAGAGTACATTGGCCCACTAGAGAATATCTAGAGCCTATATTTACTCTCTCAGTCGAATACAAGTCTCAGTCGAAATCAGGACCAAACATGTTTATGGTCAAGGAAACAAGTGAATAACTCAAAATATGGCAAAAACTGTTGTCTGAATATTTTAATGAGGGTTACAAGAGAATTAACCTTTGACATATATTCTCCGAGAACTGGGGCCGACTGATCTAGTTTCTATGGAGGTTTATCGTATGCCCCAAATATCGCACATACAATGTTAAAGGCTACGGGTTTACCTATGGAGAAATTTGATAGCAAAGTATTTTCACCCCATTTTGCCGCATACATTTGAAAATTTCCAAGGCGCGTGCCTTTGGCATTTGACACAAAATCTACTTTACGTTCGTAATACGAATATTAGACGCCCGTGTGCGGACATTTCATTCCCCGTCTTTGTAATATTATATATAGCTTTAAGGATATGATTGGATAGAAATCGATTATTTTCATATTTCCCCCCATTGGCTTACTATGTAATCGAATAGTGGCATTTACCTGACAAACGAAATTGAAAAGAAAAATTGCAATTCAATGGAATAGAATCAAATAACTTTGCAAACATGTTCACTTAGGCCTTTCAATGCCGAATTCCCAAAATATGAATGTCACGTTAACTTCACAGTTAAGCTGCTAATATTTTGAAACAAATTTGACAGGAAGCTGTTGCTGCCACAGGCAGCAACAGCTTCCAGTCAAATTAGTTTCAAAATATTCAATAGACTAATTCTTGCATTGTCAAAGATGAAGTTTCGTATTTGGCTTTTCGTGTACAAATGGTTAAATCACACAGTGGCGCAATAACAACTGAACGACTATGGCACTCTCTTTTACCATGAATCATATGCAACAGGCCATCTTACAAAAGTCGGGCTATGAATATCTTTTACTATGATCTCTGATTATGACTTTGAAGTCAGATTCCTTAAACTTTAGATTCAGCTACATACGTACGGCGGTAATAATTTGAGAATGGGTTGACTGCGATCAGTCAGGGACAAGCATAGATATCGTATATATTGGCTAGATCACTCATGGCCCTCTCAAAAGCGGAATTTTAGTGTTCAGTATTTTCTCGCCCATCTCTTTTACATGAGAATATATTACTAAGAAAATCGTATGTGTTGTTGCAAATTCCATTTCCTAGTCGAGTACATTCTCAGATTAATACATCGAACCAAATTTTATTTGCGATAATAAATATATAAATTCAGGTCACGAGTGTCTGCTTCTTACATGGAGGATAAAGATAGACTATATCATTCTATCCTCCATGAACGTTAGAAACATTTCTGTTCGGTCTTTCTTCTGAATACCTAAAACAATTAGAGACACGCCATTATAACGATGTTTCATAGAGCGTGGCGTTTGGGTAGCAATTAGCCAGATAAATTGGAAAAGTACTGTGAAACGTCACAATTGAATGATATAGTTGTTGACAAGTTGCCAAAATGAAATGAAACATCAGCTGAACAGCTGTTACTGACAACTTGCATCGACGTGTCAAAATCTGAAAATACCCGGACAGGCGATTTACTGAACTCAAGTCTCGAATTCGGTTTAGTTATCGGGGTAATCCGATCGGAAGTATCACGTAGTTGCTTTACCTATATAAGCGTGCGCACACTTTTACTCTCGCTTGAAGCGGTAGTAATCGAGTAGACTTTGTAGCACGTGATACGAATTTGTAACACGTGATACCGTTATCTGATTATACTCTCGCGCGTTCGGATACGTAATCGTGGTGCACGGGCTACCTGGATAGTACATCCGAACTTTAGGCAAGTCATCGGCGGTCGCGACAACCATCCCCACAGGGAGGGAATTCGCATGAGCGATCTAGGCAATATATACGATATCAATGGGGGCAAGCAAAAGAACATACAGTATGAAAACAACTTGAGAAAAGTCAATGAAACTGAGGAAACAATGATGATGTAACAGGAAGGGCGAAATATCAACAGTCACCGAACAAAAAGAACGCGGAACAACATCTCGAAGCACGAATAACGCCGAACGAAAAGATAACAACGAAAACTAAGAGCTCAATGCTTCAAGATGCATACATAGCAGCAATGTAAACACAACTACGAGAGCAAAAAGGACACAATCGGGAGCCATTCATTCAAGACGAAGCATTAGGAACAATAAAACAACCTAAAAGATAACAAGAATTCGTGATTCTACAATCCCAGCCCCGCGTAACCATAATATGACGCAGAAAACTTCCACCGAGAAACCTCCCAAATGTTGAATAACGTGGGCAGATACACTAGAGAACATCCGGAGAAAATAAAAAGAAAGAATATTGATTACAATGTAATAGAAAAATACGTTGTAAAGAATGTGCAACGTGAACATCGTTAGGGAAAATACACACACACTGCGTATACTACAAGAGGAGCTCTGGGACAGGATAAACAACAATATCGTAATCAGTGGGAGTAACGTTTGTGAAAATATGTATGGCGCGGATATGGGCTCAATCGATCCCTGCACTCCTTTGATCACCGAAGTTGCAGAAGGTTCGAACTTCAGTAAAGGAATCTGATCTGTATAGCAAGTATCTGACGTCATATACAGTTGGTTTAAACAGAATTTTATTTTGTTCAATGGGAGCACAGTAAGACATAAGTCTTATACATGTGTCTCCCATACATACAAATACAATACATTAATAAATACATCAAGATGGGGTATAATAAAACATAATTAAATAGTAACGTATGTATAACCAGTTAAATGATAATTTATATCAACCACTGATTACAATTGTCTAGGTAGTTCGCACGCTTACGTATGTGTACGTGAATATGTGCGTGTGTGCGTGCGTATTGGCGTGCGTGTGTGCATAATGCGAGAGAGAGAGAGAGAGAGAGAGCGAGAGAGAGAGAGAGAGAGGTTGGGATGGGGTGTGTATGTGTGTGGGTGGGGGAGAGTTAGGGAAAGAGAGACAAAAAGAGAGGAGAGGAGAATATGAGAAACAGGGTATAAACTAAGAATTTGACAAGAGTGAGAAAGGTAAGGTGAGGAGCTCTTAATGCTGCGTTCACCATGCTTGTAGAGGGGGGGGGGTTGGGGGGGAGGGGTGGAGAGAGCGAGAGAGAGAGGGAGAGAGAGATAGAGAGAGGTTGGGATGGAGTGTTATGTGTGTGGGTTGGGGGTGAGGGAGAGTTAGGGAAAGAGAGACAAAAAGAGAGGAGAGGAGAATATGAGAAACAGGGTATAAACTAAGAATTTGACAAGAGTGAGAAAGGTAAGGTGAGGAGCTCTTAATGCTGTGTTCACCATGCTTGTATATGTTGGGCTGTTTGCATTTCGCTCTTATAGTTGCGAATTTAACAAATAGGAAGTTACGTAAAGTTACGTATTGACTATGTATTGGCATACGGCGTTACATATTGTAATATTCTTTTCCAAGTCGACATTGTTAATGCCGTATAGAAGTTGATTAGCTGTCAGTGTGGCAAGAGAGATATTCTTTAGGACGAGCTGATTTTGGAGAGAGACTCTTTGGTCGTTAAAAAGAGGGCAGTGGAGGAGATAGTGATTTGTGGATTCATCAGTGTATCCACATGGGCAGCTAGCTGAGTCTAACAGAAAATTTTCAAATAGATGCCGATTTAAATTACTACAGCCATTGCGAAGCCTACATAGGATTATATTAGCTAACCTTTGGCCGATATAATACCAGGGAGGAGGCGGTCGTACAGGCGACATGGCTTTAAGTTTGCTCTTGAATTCCGTGAGAGTAACGGAACACGTGACCGGCGCTGGGAGAGCATTCCATGCGCGGACTGTTGCTGAAAAAAAAGGATCCTCGGAAGAGCTCAATTCGGCAACGAAATGGAGTAAATAGGTTTGCGTGACGAATGTTGTAGGGGTTTCGTGCCTGGGATAATGCGGGAAGGTGATTATTCAGAATTTCACACGTCATCCCGTTGATAATTTTATATAGCATAACTAGTCTGTGAGATTCCCGTCTATGTGAAAGCGTTTCTATTCCTGTTTCGGTGTACAAGTCTTCCGTATGAGCACTACGTGTCATTCCACATACTGTTCTGAGAGCGTCTTTTTGGATGTCCTCCAGTCGTGTTACAAGATACTGTGCTATGTTATCCCAGACAACGTCTGCGTATTCTAGAGATGGCCTAATAAAGCTTTTGTTTTTTTCAAGACATTTCCGGTATAGGATATATTTTAGGCCCTTGAGTAAAGAAAGTTTGTGTTGAGCATTCGTTATTAAGTTTTCCACGTGAGTAAGCCAAGTGCCTTTGTTATTGATGGTAATGTCAAGATGTGTATGGCTGTTTGACGGGAGTATTTCAGAATTTTTGAATTTAACTGGAAAGACAGTGGGCTCACTACGCAGAGAAAGAAACAGACTAGTAGTTTTGGAGGCATTAAATTCAACAAGCCATGTGTTAGCCCATTGCGTCATGATCAGGATATCATGGTCTATTGTTGCAGAGTGTGCTTCTAAGTTTTCAGACATTACATATAGGCAGGTATCATCAGCAAACAGTCTAATATTGTTTAAAATATCGCTGGGCATGTCTTTAATAAAGACTAAAAATAGCAAGGGACCAAGGACTGAACCTTGTGGCACTCCAGCGTGCAACCGAAGTAAGGTAGATTCATTGCCGTTTATAACTACTCGCTGATAACGGTTTTCGAGATAGCTTTCAAACCATGCCAGTAAATTTCCACAGACACCGAAATTTCTCAATTTTTGTAGAAGACCACGATGCCACACTCGATTGAATGCTTTAGAAATATCAAAGAACAAGAACAGTATTTCCTTTTGATCATCGAGAGCCTGAGCGATATCAGTCTAGATGTCTAACAGTTGGTTTACTGTAGAATTTGACGGAAGAAATCATATACAGTTACATCACGTGTAGGCTGGCGTCACAATCAAAATGCGTAATGAATGGTTAATCTAGGTCCATTATTATTAGGTACGTCAAGACGGTCAAGTGTACGAATTGTATGTCTTTAATATTTAATAAACATTCTGTTCAATATTTTGAAACTAATTTGACTGGCAGCAACCGCGCCCAGTCAAATTAGTTTCAAAATATTTAAACACTTACCAATATAGCTACCTTGAAATTGGGATTATGGAAATAAGAATTCAAAGTATATAAACTGATTCCGAAACGAGTGTGAAGAGTTTAGCTAGAAATAGGCGGGGCATAGCTAGAAATAGACCCCTTTATTGCTGGGCAGGATAAACAAGTATATCACAATCACTGGGAGTAAGGTTTTAGGAAAATACCCGAGACATAAATAGAGGCGTTATCCTTTATAACAGACTAGTTGTTTCATAATTTGATACTGATTTAACAGCAACATGGTTGGAAATTTGATATCTCAACGAAAGGGAATATTTTCTGTATAAACCGACAATAATTATTTGCGTTGAAAGACTGACGTCATCACAGTATCCACAAAAATTATAACTATTCATTGCAATACTAAATAACTGTCCTTAACCCTTTAGTGGCGAAATTTGTACAAAAATTTAAAATATTTACTTATTTTTAAATGTCAATTTGCGGGCCAAGATAAGACAATTTTTTTAATTTTACAACTGGAATGACAGGCTCTGTTATTTGAGCCAGTAATTCCAGCGGTAAATTTTCAAAAATAGTTTTCTCTTGTCCTGCAAATGGACATTCACCTAGACTATTACAGAGGCCGGTTTTTGGCCGGCTTCGTCATGAAAGGGTTAAAGATCCGTATAGCCGAGCCAGCAATGTAGGAATGCGGTTTTAACTATGCCCCGCCCATCTCTAGCTTAGCCCGTGTTCGGATCAATCGATCCCTGCACTCTCAGAATCTTAGTTTCCAGAGAACTATACGGGTAAGCTGGTGAATATTTTGAAAACTAATTTAACTGGGTGCTGTTGCTGCCTATGGCAGCAACAGCGTCCAGTCAAATTAGTTTCAAAATATTCAACCAGACGTGTATTAAGTAGTAAAGATATACAACTTTATGACGGACTATTTCTGTCAATTAAGCCCGTGGATTGTGACACTGGATTGTGACGTCACTCTATATGTGACGTACGTGATTATGACATCATATGATTGACCTATAAACTGGATTCCTCAATTCCAGTAGAAAGCGTTCAAAAGCAATCTTCTCTTGCCATGGAAATGCACACTGAGTCAACAAGCACTGAATTAATATATTCATTTTCACAGTCAATCGCATGACGTCATAATCAATCTTTGTAGGCTGACGTCATAATCAATTACGTCATGAGTGACTCGACTTAGTACGTCTTAAACGCTTAATAGGCTGACAAGTTGTACGAATTGTATGTCTTTACTATTTAATAAACATACTGTTGAATATTTTGAAACTAATTTGACTGGGCTCTGTTGCTGCCATAATAATAATAATAATAAAAATAATAATAATAATAATAATAATAATAATAATAATAATAATCGTTATTTATTGAGGGTAAATCTTCAAGTACAAGGCCTGATCTAACAGAGGCCATAGGTAGCAAGAGCACCCAGTCAAATTAGTTTCAAAATATTCAACAGCTTGCCTGTATAGTTTTCTGGATATTGAGGTTCAAGTAGTGCAGGGATCGATCGATCCCAACGTGAGCGAAGCGTGGGTGGAGCTTAGCCTAAGATGCACAGGGCATAGGTAAAACTGGATCCCGTTTACTTAACCTTTAACAATTTGATGGTCGAGTCGACTAGTAAACGCTTCTGCAGTGTTTTTTAACAATGTCTGTTTTCAGGAAAACAGAAAGCTATTTATTCTAAATTTCAGTCATAAAGTTCCAAAAATAATTTTTTTAATACGTAATTATAATATTCTTGAAAAATCTTGATATAAAAGGATTGATTTTGACATGAGTTGCATTTTGAGTGCTTTTGAGACATTATGACACCAAGTGGTTTACTACTATTACTGGAAGTGATGTTGAGTCAGTTAATATGTATGTATATGTATGTTTTCCATTTCCCAGGGTACATTAGCTCACCGACAATCTGGTACCAAGGTGGATGACGAAACGCTCAAATATATCCGCCAGAAGAGACCGAGGTTACAGTGCAAAGGAAGAGGTGCAGATGGTGGGTATACTTATAATGGACCCTTCCAATTTTAGTTATGCCTCGCCCATCTCTAGCTAAGCTCCACCCACACCTCGCTTATGTTGGGATCGATCGATCCCGAAACTCAGTGACTATCAAGAAAGCTATACAGATAAGTTGTTGAATATTTTGAAACTAAGATGACTGGGTGCTGTTGCTGCCTATGGCAGCAACAGCGCCCGTAAAATTAGTTTCAAAATATTCGATAGAATGTTTATTATATATTAAAGACATACAATTGGTACCGCGTGTCGGACTATTTAGCGTTCTTAAAGATGGAGTAAATCGAATCATGCATACTGTAATTGATTATGACGTCATCCTACGCGTCACGTAGTTGATTATGACGTCACCTGATGGGTGGATAAATAGGAAAGGCCCATTCTATGAATGTGTAATATGTTCCTACCCATTTCATATTTTACATTGCAAAAGTATTTTCCATGACAAGATTACAGAATTTAATGAATTTTATATTTCGATAATGGTGTTAATATTTTTGTTCTATTATATTGTGCAATAGATAATATTTTGGACTCAAAATATCTCAGTTTTGAACCTTAGTGTTTAAAGACAGAAAATCGATTCCTATGTATTAATTATTTTCCTGAATACATTGAAACCAATTTACTTAGTTTCAATATATTCAAGAGAATAATTAATAAATAGGAGTTGATTGTCCATCTTTGAACACTCAGGTTCAAAACTGAGATATTTTGAGTCAAAACTGTTGCTGTCTGCAACAATCTTTGTTACAAATTATTAAATAGTTTACATGTATGA
Source organism: Chaetoderma sp. LZ-2023a (assembly GCA_034401795.1). Classification (NCBI taxonomy): domain Eukaryota; kingdom Metazoa; phylum Mollusca; class Caudofoveata; order Chaetodermatida; family Chaetodermatidae; genus Chaetoderma; species Chaetoderma sp. LZ-2023a. Next base: position 23,592,343 of record CM067363.1, on the reverse strand, counting down.
ACGTCTTACATTGAATACTTGATAAGCAGCACTGGGCTGATACTGGGCCACCAGCAATCGTGTCCATGGTCAAATCGTTTAACCTTAGAGACACGAAATGACAGATTACATTTATTCTAAAATATTTTGCAACTGATTTGATTGCTTTTTATAGGCCCTTGAAATTGAGAAACTGGAATGTCAAACGTTAAATGTCTCAAGGATTTGTGTGACCTTACAATATTATATTAATATTATTAAGACAATTGCATCCAAAATATTCGACAGCACATTGTCACCATCATCACCCTCATCATCTTCATAATCATCATCATCATCATCATCATCATCATCACCACCATCATGTGGTCAAATGGCAGAACTTCTTAATGGATGGGTGGTAATTTGGTTTTATTTTATTTTGAAAACAATGTGTATGTAAGCATTTGGAATATCTGGAAAATCCGAAAATATTGTATTAAATTCACATTAAAATTAGAATTTTAGATGGGGGGCGGGGGGGGGGCTGATGTTCCAAACATCCAGACAGCCCTCTTGAATCCAATGGGGGAGAAAGATGACACCTCCGCGTCGGTCTCCTCCGTAAGTACCAACTTTATTGGGCAACTAAGTCATCAAGGATTGCGGGCTGACATCCGCATACAGAGGCAACTCTGACTATGTCTAACCTTCTGACAAGAAACTGTGCTCGACATCCTCGGACAAAGCAATCTTCCCAGTAGTTTACCATAGCTACGTGGAATGTACGTGGTCTGACTGCAACATCAAAGAGGCAAACCAGTGCAGACTGTGAATACTATAAAATCGATATTACATGCATTCAAGAGATAAAGTAGCTAAACACTAAGAGCAGCAACTTCAGACAGGCCATAAGCTGGTACTCATGGAGCAAAAACAGGCCACTTACCGGGGATTAGGCTTCGTTATCGGACCAAGGGTATTGGACGATATCATTAGTTTAGGATACGTCAGTGATCGTGGTGCATTTATCGACCTGGCTATACCAACGTGAAAGCGCACCACCACTAAGTGTCGCATATTCAACGCATATGGGCCAACTACCGAATGGGCCAAGGAGAATCCAGCTATATTAGATTCCTTCTATGCAGAACTGAGCTCCGCCATTGCTATCCCAGCTAGATGGCAAATGTTCGCGTGTGTCGATTTCAACTCCAAGCCGGTTAAACTCGGCATTGTTGACAAAAGTTCAGGATATGGCTCATGCATGGATCGTATGGAGAGGGCACACGCAACAGCAATGGAGATGCACTGGTGGCATGCCTTGGTTCCAATGGCCTATTTGCCACAAATACGGATTTCAAACAACTATGCCGCCACCGAACAACATGGACTGGACACATTGCTGATCGGAAAGCCCCAAAAGGTTCTAAGGATACAAAAGCTGTCTTCAAGCAAATAGATTTCATACTATGCAAGACAGCAGCAAAACCCCTACTTCGGGATGCTCGTTCCTATGGAGGCACAGACCTCAATTCTGACCATAAATCAGTCATTACACGCCTCCATATGAACCAGCTCTACCTAATGTATAAACGCCATACCAGCCAAGAGGGTAGAATCACCTACAACTTACCCAAGCTCATCAGCGACACTGACACTCAAATGTCATAGAAAAAGGCCCTCGGAGAGCAGATAGCTAACATCGACGTCAGCTCCGATCCAAACGAAGCCCTAACCAAAATACTGATATCTATGGAATCATCAGCTACTAGCACCATAGGTGTTCTAAAAAACAACAAAGCTAGGTATACTGACGACCCTCTCGTAGTAAAACTGTCAGCAGAACAGAAAGCGTTATGTCTGCGCATTTATCAATGTGGCCAAAGTGAAGATCGCACCAAACTACGCTAGGAACGCAATAACATTCTGCGCCACATTAGCGAATGCTTAAAAGATCTTGCTATCCAACAAGCAGATGCCCTAGCAGATGAAATCACTGCCACGGATGACTGCCACAAAATGTTTTGGGCAGCCTGAGCCCTGAGCGTTGCTTACTACACACCACCACTAACTGTACACAACTCTGTAGGACACTTTATCGGGACTAACCAGGGCAAAGCCGAGGCAATTCGAGAATGGTTCAAGGAACAGTTCACTGACAAGGATGATGAGCCCTTGCACCCATTCTCAGGCGACCCATGCAATTACTAACACCAATTAATACAGCAGAGGTTGAGAAGGCACTTAAAGCCCTGAAAAATGAACGTGCATCTGGACCTGATGGCATGAGGAATGAACTATTCAAATATGCAAGTGACATTATCTCAAAACCGATCACGTACATAATCGATTCAGCTTCTATGCACCACCTTCCCATCGACGCGCTATGCCAATGCATCCTTATCGCGCTACCCAAGCCCAAGAAGCCACCTGGCCCCCAGCCAATCTGCGGCCCATTGTGCTCCTTAACTGCATACTGCGCGGACAATGTATGGCTCAACGCATGCTTGTGTCGGTAGTCATGTCTAAACACTGGGATTTCCATAAAATGGGCATTGACATGTCACGATCATTCGTCTGTAAATGTCGGCCAGCAGAGATGGTCCATACTTGGCCATGGGCTAAGGATGCCAGAAGACACCCCAGCACAGAGAGCCTTGGAATTTGCCCTACTCGGAGCCAGCAAATACAGAGCCAGGAGAGGACGTCATTGCATAAATCTGCTAAGCGTGCTACGAGGTGACCTCAAGAAAGCAGGATTAGGTACACTCAAGTCAAGAATGGACCTGAGAAAGCTAAGGATTTTGGCTGAGGACAAGACACAGTGGGCAAAAGCGAAGAAGGACTGATTGCAGCTGTAGGATGTTTCAACTACTACAGCCGCAGAATACAATAATCATACATAAAATCACAATTATATCCAAAGTATCCAACAGTACATCATCGCCAGCACCAACATCATCATCATCATCATCATCATCATCGTCATCGTCGTCGTCGTCATCATCATCATCATCATCATCATGCAGCAGCAGCAGCAGCAGCAGCAGCAGCAGCAGCAGCAGCACAGCCAGCACCAACATTGTAATTAGATACCATCCGTGTATGTATATTTATGTAACCACCATTGTTTGTATGTTTTTCATGTATATATGTTCTTCGTGTGCTTCAGAGGAAGTTAACGCATAAACTAAACTAAACTGTAATGTCGAATCTGACTAGTTTGTCATTTCTTTCAACAGGTTTTCAACGAAATAGGTCTTTCCGAGCCTCGGACAGACGTCGGCATAGCCGGGACAGTAGGAGTATCGTTGATCTAGACGCTAGCCCGGATCAGGAAGTGGGTATACTGGAATTCTCGCCAGATCGAGCGACTGAAGAAGTCATAGCAGAAGAGGAAGATGACAGTACGGAAGAAAGCGGTCGGAGGAAGAAAGGTATTACGTCTAGAAATAGAGATATCCATTTCTAGCGATGCCTCTCCCACTCTTTTTGGTTATCCCCCGCCAATTTCTAACTAAACTCCACCCCTTTTTTGTCTGGATCGATTTATCTACTTTGAATACTGAACTCGCGGAATCCCATTCCCATGGTAACTATATACGGGTAAGGTACTGAATATTTAAACACTAAATTAACAAGGTGCTGTGGCTTCCTAAGTCAGCAACAGCGTCCAGTCAAATTATTTTCAAAATATTAAACAGAATGTGTATTAAATATACATCCATCCATCAAAAACATTCAATTCGTTCATTTGATTGGCAGTTAAATGTTCATAAGGAAGCTAGATGCATAATTCATTATGCATTTTTATTGTGACGTCAACCTACACGTGGCGTAATAGATTATGACGTTACGCACGTTAGTGACAGGTCGGATCCATTCATTATGTATATTACTGTATTGGCAATTTCAGATCCCTCAAAATATTGTGATACTCATTCAAATTCTTGCAGAGGATCACGGGACACGGTACCAAAAGATCGTAGTCATTTAAGACATGCGGTCGGACCATATTCCTTAAAGTGATGCTAATCTCATCTCAAATCTTGTATTGTACCGATAGATTATGGTTTATAGATTCCATATCATTCATATCTTATCACATTCCCTTGTCTGTATCACAATTATCTGTTTTGTAATATCGCGTAAATGTTGAAGAGTGACCGCCACCATACTGTCTCCTCAAGCGATAGTGTATGATGTCGTGTAAGTGCCACTGCGTTACATTCTTTATTATGTAATACTCAGCCCGTGGCCCGTTGAATATTTTAAAACCAATTTGACTGAAAGTTGTTGGTGCCTATGCCATCAACAACTTCCAGTCAAATTAGTTTCTAAATATCCAACAGCTTACCTGTATGACCACTTTTATACCACATTGCCAAACTGTAGCTGGTACCGCTGTGGCTAAGTGTATATACCGAGGCAGACACGCTAGTTTTGTTCTGATTGGTTGAAAAGTAAATCAGGACAGCCATCAGAGGCTGTAGAAATGTATCAACATTTAGCCACTAAAGCCGGAATAGCATTCGTCGTCGGCATGATAAAAAGCTAGAATGACAGGAATGGGTGGCAAATTCTATCACCTGAATGGTTAGCATAAGATAAGGTGAGGTTTCATTTAAATACCCATTGACCTTTGCGTACCAACCCCGCCCTCATTAACGCGGATGGCAGGATACTTCGCCCTGTAGGAAGGGAAAAGGAATAACAGAACACATTTCCACTCTGGGAGACCGCTTGGACACTGCAATGAATGACAGAGGATTCTCTTCATCAGAGTTGGGAGAAATAGTTTGACAGCGTGCACAATGAGATGGTATGCAAAATTGTATAGCACTATATGGAATATCAGAGAAGATGGCGAGACTAATTCAGATTTTCTACAATGTCTTCGCGTGTAGATTATAAGAATATTTATGAGTTTTCGGGATCGATTTTAAAACATTGAAACATGAATTCACAGAATGATAATTTCAACGCCACTATACGTGTAAGCTGTTGAAATATTCAACAGAATGTTTATCTAATTATTTATTCATCAATTACATGCATTTCTTAGATTGTCAGATTTTCTCGACGAAGCTACGTCATTTTGATTGCGGTGTCAGCTAACAAGTATCGTAATTGATTGTGACGTCACATAATTGTGTGACAGATCCGATCCCTCCATTAGAAACCATAAACTCAAATACGGCAGCCAGTTTACTTATCTAGGTAGCACCATCAACGTCAAGCGATATACTGATGAGACCATCTGATCGCATGCAGAGAAAGCCACGATCGTATTCGCAAAGCTGCAACGATGATCGAGATGATGGATCAAACGAACAAACGGACGAATGAACAAACAAACGAACGAATGAACAACTGACTGGACCAATTGGACTGACTGATTAGACCGACCAACCGACCAACCGACCGACCGACCAACTTAGCAGCCGACCAACTGACCGACTGACTGACCGGCCGGCCGGACGACCGGCCGACCGACCAATCGACCGATCAGTCGATCAAACCAAAGAACGAATGAGCGAATGATAGAACGAATGGACGAATGAATGAACGAACGAATGAACGAATGAACGACAAAGGATTGAATGAATATCTGAATGCAGGAATACCTGAATAAATTAATATTGTTTACTTGCTTACATGTAAATTTATTTTTGTTCGTCAGGGCCATCGGTTAGCGCGTTTCTAGGAACTGTCACGAGCAAAGTACGCAAAGAGAAATCAAGCGGGAAGGAAACGCGTCCTTTAATACCGCCAAAACCCCTACTCTCACTAACTGGGGGAGAGCACTCGCTACAGCCAGCGTTATCTCCCATTGCATCCGTATCCAGTGGTACGTCATACACGCCAAAGTCGTCTTCCGATACCGGACAACAGGGCTTTAAATTGTCTCCCGTTGATGTCCCCGAGCGCCAAAGACCTCCACATCATATATCTGGGAGGAAGGTATATTCACTCGGTGATATAGATGACCGGTTAGAAGCATTATCTTCGTAAGTATACAGAAAGACACACACCCGTAGGCTTATTCACAATACTTATAACTGTGACGTAGACAGTTTGGTCAGAAATAACCAAGCAAGATTTCAGCAAAAAATTGAGAGACTTACAGACAGATCGACAGACCACCATATACAGTACAGTTCAGAAATACCTAGAACGTTTCCTAAACAGAATAAAACGTACTGTTGTCAACATAATTCACCTTTCCAGAGTATCCATCTATCATCTGAGGTCATATGACGTCATACTCAGCTAAGCGGCGTGTAGGATGACGTCATAATCATTACGTCATAACGTATCCTATTTGGCCCGTCTTTAACTCTTAATAGTCCGACACGTTGTACGAATTGTATGTCTCTACTATTTAATAAACATGCTGTTGAATATTTTGAAACTAAATTGACTGGACGCTGTTGCTGCCATAGGCAGCAACAGTGCCCAGTCAAATTAGTTCCAAAACATTCAATAGCTTACCTGTATACCTTTCTGGAAATCGATAGTCAGGGAGTTTAGAGATCGATCGATTCCAACACAAGCGAGGTGTGTGTGTGGAGCTTAGCTAGAGATGGGCTGGGGATAGCTAAAATTGAGAGGTTCATTGGATTGGAAGACATCACGGCCTACGGTTTATAGGATCTCAAACGTTTTGTCATTTCGTATCAGATCGCATCTGGAAGTAGGTTTAACACTTATCACTCATATGGCAAAATTTTTAATTTTCAAATTAAATTAAAAGATAAACTGGTATGTATTTTTCGACAAATGGAAGGTCTTACTGTCTACAACATTGTTCACAAAAATTGTTGAAAAATGTACACCAGTTTCTTTGACACTGTAGGAAATAAAATATTGACATCCGAGTGGGAATGGTTATGGAGTGCCATATGCGGTCTTAATGGACCGTTCCACTTTTATCTATGCTCCGCCCATCTCAATCTAAGCTCCACCTACACCACGTCTGTGTTGGGATCGATCGATCTCTGAACTCCCTGACTATCAATTTCCAGAAATCTATACATGTCAGCTGTTGAATATTTTCAAATTAATTTGACTTGGTGGTGTTGCAACAGCGCCCAGTCAAATTAATTTCAAAATATTCAACAGAATGGTTATTACATCGTAAAGACATACAATTCGAACAATTTGACAAACAATTATGTCGGACTTAATTACGTCATTCATTATGTATTTGATTATGACGTCATCCTACACGTCACGTAGTTGATTATGACGTCATATGATGGAGGGATAAACTGGAAAGTTCAATTCCGTATCATGCCTTAATCGTTTCGTAATTGTATTCTATTACAGGCGTATGCAAACATTCGAAAAGGATTTATTTTGTACAGTGGACGCAATATTGGGACTGCTCGGTCAGAAACCGGCGATCACGAGAGAAAGCTTCGACTCGGAAGCGGATGTGACGTATAGCACCGTGATTCGCAAGGGAGACTACTCAGATCGGCCAAAACCACCACGATTGCTACATTCCCAGAGTGAACTGGATCACGTGTTAAAGACATATCATTGACACGCTCACTCACTCTGTGCCGTGAAATGAATTGGTTGTGGCCTGTGTCAATATCAAGTGGTTAAAGCTGAACCGTCACCCAGAAAATACTTAATACTAAAAGATGTCACTAATCAAATTGTACGTTAGCATACGTACAATGAAGGGATCCGATCTGCCACTCAAGTATATGACGTCATACTTATTTACGTCACATGTCGGCTGACGTCACAATGCATAGTGACGTATCGAGCTCTATCACGAACGTTGAAATGCCCGTGAAATGCAGGCTTACTAAATATATGGCTTTACTATGGTATACACATCATGTTGAATAACTAGCAAACGCACCCAGTCAAATTATTTTCAAAATATTCAACAGCTTACCTATATGGTTACCCTAGCATTGGAATTCTGGGAATTCGGGATTCAAGGTATATATAATATTAAATTGAGTCTAATACCCGTAAGCCTAATGTTTGGTAGAGCTAGAAATGGGCGGGGCATGGCTAGAAATGGGCACATATCTTGAATGAATGATATTCTTTAGTAGTAAGTATATTAACCCTTACCTTTCTGGTGTCAAAATTTTTAATTTTCAAATTAAATTAAAAGATCAACTGGTGTTCATTTTTAAACAAATTTGCTGGAAGATGTTGCTGTCATAGACAGTAGCATCGTCTACCAAAATTATTGAAAAATGTACACCAGTTTCTTTGCTATTTACCACAGTAGCATACTGAATATTGACATCGGAGTAGTGCGGAGTTAACATGGTTATTCGGCATTAATATTCCGTATTTTCGTACCAAATATAGATAGATAGATATATAATACTGTTAAATAATAGATTAAGCGACCGACATAACAGTGAATATAGTAGAATATAACGAGTGCTAGGAAAACGATGAGAACATATGTATCTATATTGATTAATTATTGTACTAGCTATAACCGCCATATAGCGACTGTTCCGGGGTATCCGGAAACTACTGCCAATACTGTCTGTGTATTTGATAATAGAACGTGTGCTTCGTTAGGATGCTTCGTTAGGAGTGTATAACCTAATGAATAAATCGTTCTCAGTTGTCGAGTACTCGTGACGTATAGGATTACGTCATAATCAATTACAAGAAGAATGACTCGATTTAGTCAGTCTTAAACGCTTAATAGTCTGTCAGGTTGTGTGAATTGTATGTCTTTACTATTTAATAAACTAATTTGACTGGGTCCTGTTGCTGCAATAGGCAGCAACAGAACCCAGTCAAATTAGTTTCAAAATATTTAACAGCTTACCCGTATAGTTTTCTAGAAATTGATAGTCACGCAGTTCAGAGATTGATCGATCCCAACCCGAGCGATGTGTGGGTGGAGCGTAGGCTAGAGATGGGCGACGTTTAGCTAAAAGCGGAGAGGTCCATTTCACCCAGTTAAAGTAGTTTCAAAACATTCAACATGATCTATATCTTACATCGTAAAGAACTTGTCGTTCTTGGCATATAAGCTTAAACTAGAACAGCTTTAGAAACAAAATGTCAGCAACTGTACGCCGTAAATCACGAAAAATCTCTATAACATCGGTTTTTCGTGAATGTCCGCATTAAGAGAGCAACAGCGTACAACAATACTTAACAAAAATATTAATTAATCAATTTACTTTTCTTCTCCCTGATTATTCAATGCGTGATGAATTCTGTGATGTCGATAAAACTGACCTGAATTGCTAAATCTGCATCGTCTTAGAAATTAAAAGAACGTCATCGCGCAGTTAAAAGAGGGAGAACTCTTATGAACGACGGTAACGTGGCCATAGTTGTGTCCCTTCTATGAGCTAGCTAACTCCATGATATAAAATTATCATGAAGCAATAAGAGTAGGAAATATATTAGGAAAATTGAGTGACGAACGTCTTCTTCGAAGCAGCCATTTTAGTTTGATAATTGCAGGCGCCATGATTTTGTATTCTATTGTTCTCACTGTTGTGCGCTGCCTAGTACAAAATCATTCCCGTTATGCTAATGCTAGTAATTGAAAGTCATTGTAATGTGCTGCCTCGATAGTACAGAAGAAGAGTATATAAGCCCAATTCTAATTGTGTATTTCTTATCATAGATGTAAAACGTGCTTGGCTAGATATGTTTTATAGCAATTTGACTAAAATTGTTGCTGTCTGTAGCAACAATAACTTGCCTTCAAACTGTAAGCGGAATAATTAGCAAAAATTGCAATTGTCACTAGCTAACGTTTTGATAATGATTTTGACTAAATCGTTCTCAAAATATTCAGCAGATCATTTAATGTTGCAACACTTTCTGACTAAGACAACAACAACTTTCGTTAGTTAGCAAATATCGGCCCTGTCTACAATTAGCTAGACCTGTGTCCTATACTTAATCAAGATCCAGCGTGAAATCTAATGGACCTTTCCAGTCTATCCATCAATCATATGACGTCATAATCAACTACGTGGTCTTTTGGTTGACATCATAATCAATGACGTCATGAATGGCATTGATAAGTACGTCACGAACGCTTAATTGGTGATGGACTAAGCGGTGTTGTACGAATTGTATGTCTTTACTATTTAATAAAAATGCTGTTGAATATTTTGAAACTAATTTGGCTGGGCATTGGGCAACAACAGCACATAGTCAAATTAGTTTCGAAATATTCAGCAGCTTAGCTGTATAGTTTTCTGGAAATTGATAGTCATGGAGTGCAGGCATCGATCGATCCCAACACGAGCGATGTGCGAGTAGAGCTTAGCTAGAGATGGGCTGGGCATAGCTAAAACTACAAAGGTCCATTTCTTAGACAAGTAGATCCCCCGCCCAGCACATGCATGGCCTGACAAGCGGTGACATTCTTATCAACTGATTTTGGTGCTGTGTCAGCTAACATGTGACATATTTGTTTTTGATGACAGATACGCGAGTGACAGATATATTACTCGTGTATTCATTTAAGGAATTGCAATCAACCTTTCGTCCAGTCGGCAAAACGTTCCAAAACACTCTGCATGAAAAATCGGCTTTTCTCGGTTTGTATATTATAGCGATTATTAATTATTAATGCGAGAACAGCAGAGTGTCAATAGTTGGCAGGTTTAACAAAAGGTTTTGAAACCTGATTCCAATTTTACAACGGCTTTCAATTTCACTTCTACTCTCTTCCGAGGCATCGTCTGTATGTGAATGAGGGTTACATGTACTTGATAAATATGTGCTATACATTTTATACCCTGAGCCAAATGATGTGGTGGAACATTAAAAATAACGTTGTCAAACAGTTTTCACATGCAACTCTTCGATGGGATTCCCTAGTTAACAGGTCTACATCTTGCGCCTACTATATACCAATGAATATTTCCAGTTTATCCATCAATCACATGATGTCATAATAAACGATGTGACATGTAGGATAACATCATAATCAATTACATCATGAATGACGGACTAAACGCTGTTGTTGAACGAATTGTATGTCTTTACTATTTAACAAACATGTTGTTGAATATTTTGAAACTAATTTTACTGGGTGCTGTTGCTGGGCAGGGACAGCACCCAATCAAATTATTTTCACAAAATTCAACAACATACCAGTATAGTTTTCTGGAAATTGATTTTCAGAGATTGCAGGGATCGATCGATCCCATGATGTGCGAAACGTAGGTAGAACTTAGCTAGAGATAGGCAGGTCATAACTAAAACGGATTCATCCGTTACAATTTCGGATCCAGGATTTTGATGCCGCCTCTTGATATACAGAGCCTTCCTGGTTAGACATATCTCTTATGTGGCTTCCTATGATGCAACCATGATAAAGATTAATTGTTGTACAAAACGTAGCTGCTAAATACTTTTGTATACATGTTACACTGAACTCTCAATGTTAGAATTAGAATAAGCAATGTGTCTATCTTTACTTATCCCAGACGAGCCCCCATCTTCTATTATTCCAATGAAAGGTGCATATTTACAGCAAAGTAACTAAAAATAAGATTCAGATTTCAGATTCAGATTCAGATTATTTTATTTACGATTTAAGATTCTTTAAATTGTATACTTTTAAGGGCTTAAACTGTGTGCCTAGATGTTAGGAAACGACATAAATCTTGATGATTTCATTACGTATAAATTAATATAATTTTTTAAATTGTGAATTTGAATTCGGAACTTGTGGCTCTATTTCAATTTTACAACTTAAACACAATATATTAATTTATACGAAATTAAATAATCTTGTGTTAAGATTAATTTCGTTTCATTACATCTAGTGATACAATTTAAGCCGCTAAAAATATACAATTTTAACAATTTTATCTTCAAACATTCTGGTGTGAATATGCACCTTTAACAGATACTGAAAATATGTAGATTAGCTAGACTTGTATTATGTTGCACATTTTTGTTGCACTATTTCGTTTCACTATTAATATTTTGCAATAAACATTTAGTGGTGCTTTATATGCTGGAGGCACTTCATATTATGTTCAAAAGCAATGATGAATAATGTTTTTTGTTAAATTATACATAGGGTGAATAAAATGTCTTTTTAAATTTTTTTTTTTAATTAGTTGATATTAATTTGTCTTTAATATACTGTTATTTTAGTTTGTATTGTGGTTGTGTTTGTTAACAGTATGTATTGTAAAAGTTCATTAGTTGCTTAGCGGTGCAAATCAGCATACGATAATTTGAATGGACAATCACTCTGGACCTAGTGAATATTTGGAAAACAATTTGACTGAAAGTTGTTGGTGGCTTAGCTACCAATAACTTTCAGTCATAATTGGGTTTTTTTAATATTTAGCAAATCTGGAGTTAAACTGTAGAAAATGTAGTCTGCAGAAATTCAACCAGCAGACGGTTCGCTAACAGTAATTGAAAACATGCATTGGAGTGTTATTATCATTGTAGAAGTGTAGTAAGTAAAGTTATCATGTTAATCCACTTCAGTCAAATAATAATGATTAAAGTATCGCAGGTAAGAGATATTAAGTTATTACTAGAGCGAGTAGATTTAATTGATCCCTAGTAAGGTGTTGTGAGCAGGGCCATTTCCAGGCCCCCCCCCCCCCCCCCGCAAAAAGTGACGTGCAAATTCCTTTTTGTCTTAATTTCTGAGGCACATGTATGACTTCAAATTACACGCATAGAAGCCACACCTATAGTACAGCTGATAAATAAGTCAATATGACTCCAAAAGAAAATTTGTTTGATTAAATTTAAAAAATACCCTGTTGAATTTTTTAACATAATTGGATTGAAAGACATTGCTGCCCTAAGCAGCAATGTCTTCCAATCCAATTATGGTCAAAAGATTCAACAATATTCTTTATTTTGTATTTAAGATATTTTAAGGTGTTTCGGTGTACTGTATAAGAAATCCCACAGCCCTCTGACATCACCCCACCACCGCCCGCCCACCCCACCAGCACCATTACGATTGAAAATGGATCCTATCTTTCTCATTGTCCTACTAACAGTTCCGAGGGCCCGTGGTAAAAATTTCAGAAACTTTGCACAGGGCCCAATGACTCATGTTCGGCCCTGGTTCAACGTACTAAAATACGCCCACGCACATAGCTACGCGGTTCGAGGCCGTACTCGCAGACCTGTGATTCCTCGCTATGAGAAGTTGCATTACGTTAGTGGGCTGGAGGTATCCACTCAGATTTCTGCCTACTTCACGCCATAGGCGAGACTTCGTCTGGTGACCTAATTTACAATCACAAAAACAACGGCGATCGCGACGCTGTTGAACTAGAAAGAGACATTTGCAAAAGATTCCAATAGTTTTTGCTCTAAACAAGTTATCTGAGGAACAGAAAATGTTTTTCGGTAACAAAAACTGCTAGTTTGGTTTACGCGCATGTGTTTGTGTCTGCGTCCTGATTTCTTATCGAGCAATCTCATTGGCGCAAGTTGTCTGACCCCAGCTCATTAATATGTATGAAGCTTCGTGAACTTAGCACAAACATCAAAGGCGCGCAAGCACGTTACTCTATACTGATTTGTTGAAAAGTAAGGCATGACAGCCACCATAGGCTTTGGAAATGTACCAACGTTTAAACTACTCAAGCATGAATAGTTTTCTTTAGCGGCATGATAATAAGCTTAATATTATAGTATAGTTTACGAATGACGTGTTAGATCAGCTGAACAACTATTATATGAAGTTAGTTCTCCTTTAATACTGCCTGAAACACTGCAGGGGCAAGTGGCCCCAAAAAGTTAATAAATTGATTATTGTTGTTATCATTATTATGTAAGCGATCCCACTGTCGTAGCCCTCGTCGGCAGCGCGGCGGAGATGGTATTATAATAATAATAATAATAATAATAATAATAATAATAATAATAATAATAATAATAATAATAACAATAATAATAATAATAATAATAATAATAATATTGTATTTCTACCGCCATTGTCAATGTACAAATAATCCTCATATGCCGTTGTCACGGCCTGAGTGTAATAAAGAAAATACGAAATACGGAACGTAGCGGGAGGGCGAGGATCGTGCAATAGGGCGATGGCCCTGGTTGTGAGTCAGCAATGTTAAAATGCATAAATATATATGGTACATATTTTATGGACAATATTACATTTTACACGAATAAAAATCAATTCAGTATACGAAATTGACAGATCATATACCCACCCATCCGCCAAATGTCCAATAGCATTAATTCAACAGACCAAATTTCAAATGACTATGGAGTTTATTTCAATTTAGTAAATGATAATATAATTGGAATGAATTACTCATAGGAGAAGTTACCTGTGTTGCAAGTTTGATTTGTTAACACGCGAATCACACCCGCCTTATGTTACTTGCACTGGAATGAGAAGAAAGCAAAATGATACGTTAATCTTATCATGGCCAAGCCGGACACGAACAGGCATATGCAGTGGTCTGGAGGAATGTCCATTTGCAGGCCGCGAGAATACTATTTTTGAGAATTTACTACTGGAATGACTGGCTCGATAACCGAGCCAGTCATTCCAGTGGTAAATTCTCAAAAATAGTCTTTTATCGGCCTGCAAAATTTTATATTATTGACAAAATTTAGCCATTAAAGTGTAAAACTGATAAATTATGGAGCACGCATCTTAAATTGTCCATAACATGACTTCCTGTAGTTTTGAATAAATGGGTCACATATCCGTCAATATTTCAGAATTTACACAATGATTTGCTCAGAACGTTCTCAGTTAATAACAAAAACAGATTTTGTTCAGTATCTGACAGCATGCCGACAATATCACGATCGATTTCCAACAAATAATTGATCACATGTAAGGGTGACAATCGCGCATGATTTATTCGTGCAATCGATGTCTTATGACAAATTTATCTCCCTTGCATCATAATTTCAATGAGAATTGGCAAAATCTGAGGGATTTGTCACACATTTCTACGAAAAGAAATTGGAGGTATCAGTTTGTTTAAGAAAAAATATCACGTGGGTGATCCTTTCGGCGAGAAAGACCGCTAGAACAAAATTGAAATAATGCCGATAGTAGAGCTAATACCAGCGACACTGCTTCCAGTAGCTGCCTTCTTCGCAATGGAAGCCTATGCGTGGCGACGTTACCCGTGTCTCAGTGACGTAAACGCAGGCAATTAAGCGACTGTCAGAATTTAACAAAAGGTAGAATTCCATATTTTCGAATTTTGATATCTCGCTTATTTCTTAATGCGGAGACGGGTTTTTATAGTATCTCGACTATATTATATAAACAACTATCAAAATTAGGTTGACATAGAGAATTTAAACTCCAAGATTCCGAAATCTGGATTTTAAGATAAGCATATATGTAAGCTGTTGGATATTTTGAAGATAATCTGACATGAACCTGTTGCTGCCTATGGCAGTAAGAGGTTCATTCAGATTAGCCTCAAATTATTCAACAGAATGTGTTTTGCACTGGAAATGTTTTTTCACATTCATGTATTCGACTTATACAGTAATCCATTTCTAGCTACGCCCTGCCCATTTCCAGCTAAGTTCCGCCCGCTTAGCAGGTGTGTGGAATCAATGCATATACCGTGAACCCTGAATAACCAGAATCACAATTCCAAGGCAACGGTAAACTGTTGAAAATTTTGAAAGTAATGTGTCTATGGCAGCAACAGCCCACAGTCAAATTTATTTAAAAATATTAAAGCGAATCTACATTTAAATTGGAGATACATTAAAGACATACAATTCGTACACTCGATGGGCTTTTCCTGATTCGTGACGTAGTTATGATATGTCATAATGTTAGTGACGTCAGCCTACATGTGGCGTTAATTGATTATGACGTCATGTACTTGAGTGACATATGGGATCCGTCCATTGTATTAATGTCATATCATCGCACGAATTCTGGAATAGGGCAGAGTAACTCTTCCATGACGCGGAGTAATTTCTTTAATGTATCAAGTTTAGTCAATAAAATCTAAATATTTCCTTATTAGATGTCCATTTGCAGGGCAAAATAAGGTTATTTTTAAAAATTTACCACTGGAATGGCTGGCTCGGTTACCGAGCCAGTCATTCCAGTGATAAATTTTCAAAAATACCCCTCTCTTCACCTGCAAATGAGCATTCCTCAAGACCACTACACTGGCCAGTTTTGGCTCGCCGCCTCGACATGACAGCGTTAATGTATCTTATTTCAATACATAATCCACAACTTTATTAGTGTTTTCTAACTCTCATCCATTTAATTATATATTTTATAGATTTTTAATAACCGCATATTCATGTTCTGTTAAACTTCTGTTGATTGTATTGAAAGCAATTTGTTAGACAGGTATTTGTTATAGTTTTGTTAGATTAATAACTAATTTCTAATTCATACAGGTATTTAGCTGTACGGCAATAATGGAGATGTATACCATGGATTTAAGCAATCTGGTATCCAATGTATGTATGGCTATATGCCATTTAGAATGATAAAAAGAGAGATCTAGGGTTCAGGTGTTCCTATAGTCAGGTTCAATAGGTTAATCCAGTTTTAGCTATCCCTCCCCCACCCCATCTCTAGCTAAGCTCCAGCCACACTTTACCCGTGTTTGGATCAATAGAGCCATGCACTTTCTGAATCTGAATTTGCAGAAGACTATACAGGTAAGCTGTTGAATATTTTGAAATTAATTTGACTGGTTGCTGTTGCTGCCTATGGCAGCAACAGCACCCAGTCACGTTAGTTTCAAAATATTCAACAGAATGCTTATTAAATAGTAAAGACCAATGGACCTTTCTAGTTTTAGCTATGCCCCGTCCATCTCTAGCTAAGCTCCGCCCACACCTCGTTCGTGTTGGGATCGATCGATCCCAGAACTCTGACTATCAATTTCCAGAAAACTATACAAGTGGGCTGTTGAATATTTTGAAACCAATTTGACTGGGCGCTGTTGCTGCCCATGGCAGCAGCAGCGCCCAGTCAAATTAGTTTCAAACTATTCAATAACATCTTTATTAAATAGCAAAGACATACACCTCCTACAACAATGCTTAGGCCGTCACCAATTATGCGTTCGTGACGTACTTATCTACGTCATTGAGTATGACGTCATCCTACACGACATTGATTTTTACGTCATATGACAGATGGATAAACTGGAAAGGTCCATTGAACGAGTTCTCTTTATACGCCCATCCTTCTGGTCTAGTAATATAATGGGCACGTGTTACGGAAATAGAATACCGGTATACCCGTATAACAAGCAAAGCATTTGGTTATACAAATGGAATTGCAATTTACCTAACATACATGATGCATTAGATTTTCTAACCAAAAACATCGATATTTCTATCAATTCATTCAGCTATTCATCATTGTATAATTTGTGTTCCGATTCTGATATGAGTTACCTACCTTGTATAAATAATACTAAATGGAAGAATATTGCATGTTGGGATACAAGATGTCGCGTGTATAGTGTAAAGTAAATATACATTTAACCACATAAACCCTGAATTACCAGAAACTCGATTTCAAGGTAACTCTGCAGGGTAGCTGTTCAATATTTTGAAACTACTTTGACAGGAAGTCAAATTGGTTTCAAAATATTCAATAGAATATTTGCTTAATTGTAACCAAGATTGGGAGGTCGTCATTTCTGGTTAAAATGGTTAAGAGACCACGTGGTCAAAAAGCTACCTGTTTTAAACACACTATTCTGCCCCCACCCCACCCCATCCCGCGTAAGGCGATCCAGTCTGTCACACAAGTATCTGACACAATAATCAAATGTGTCACATGATTGCTGACGTCACAATCAAAATAACGTAGCTCCATCACGAAAATCGAAAAGTCCTTCACGAAAATGTACGAATTGTATGTCTGTGATGCACTTACAATATAATGAACATTCTTTTGAATATTTTGAAACTATTTTGACTGGGAGCTTCTGCTGGCATAGCAACAACAGCCTCCAGTCAAATTAATTTCAAAATATTCAACAGTTTACCTGTACTGTTACTTTTAAATTTAGTTTCTGGGATTTCAAAGTTTCATATCGATTCAAACACGTGTAAATCTAGATGGAGCTTCGTTAAAGATGGGCGAGGCATAGCTAGCAACAGATCGCTCCGTTAACCTTTTAACCCTCGAATTTGTTCAAGAAAATTTAAATTTTCTCATGGAAAACCTTCATTTGCAGACCAAGAGAAAACTATTTTTGAAAATTTACCATTGGAATGACTGGCTTGGTTATCGAGCCAGTCATTCCAAAAGGTACATTTTCAAAAATAGTCTTCTCTTTGTCTGCAAATGGGCATTTCACAAGACCACGACAGAAGCGGTTTTTGGTTGATATGAGTCTTAAATGGTTATGAGACTACCTGATTTTAGATGCCAAATATTGTTGTTACATATGGTCGTCCTATATGACATGTTATAGTGTAGTGTAAATATGTGATGCAATAATATAATGTTATTAAAACACTGTGATAGGTTTTTATAATAATTATAATAATAAAGAGATGATTGCATCGATCGTACCTATGAAAAAAAGTGTTTTGTTGTCAACTACCACCATACTGAGTTGTGAAAGTGATAATTGATGAAATATCGTAAGCCGGTTAATGGACAGATTATTGAGTAACATCAGAACCGATCACGTTGCTGAAGACCTAAGGAATAGAAGACTATGTTAAACATCGAAGAATCAGCTTACTTAGTCATTATACCAAAGTTCTATTCGAAGATTTGCGTACGAGAATGGCTTCTTGCAGCGCCCCCCCCCCCCATAGCAGGTGAACAATTTGGCTTCGTACTAGATGAAGTGACCATATATGCTATAATTCCTCACAGAAACCTGATCGAAACGATAGTGAAGAAAAGGATGACCCCCCTACCCCTCTGGTGTTTATACATTGCTTATACCAGACCACCTCTGGCTTTTATACATTGATTAAACCAACGCGTTTAACACTATATCACACAATATGCTGTTACAGACATTGTCAGAATTTGGCGTCCCACAGCGCTTGGTATGACTAGTCAAAAAGCTGGACAATCACACACCCTTGTGTCATACGAGTAGCAGGAGAGCATATTTAACAATTCCCATTTGCAGGGCTACATATTGTCACCAATGCTGTTTAGTTTATGTGGGGAAAAGATAATACGTCTGACTGGAGCAATTCTACCAGAACAAACAGGCTGTGTCATGGGTCTCCGAGTGATATGGAGCATCTGTTATGCTGATGATACAAGACGCATTGCTAAGTGAAACGATGAATGGGAAACCAAGCAAAAGAGCTGGAGCGGGTGAGATTGCGTTTTGGTTTTAACATAACACAGACACGACCAATTTCAGGATACTAGGTAACAAATAACAGTTCTCGATGAATAACGCGACAATCAAACATGTTGACCAATTCAAATGTCTTGGATCTGTTGTAACCACTGACAGTAATTGTTCTACAAAAATTGCCATCAGAACATCAGATTAGGTATCGCGATATAAGTAACAAAACTGCTGAATACCATATGGAAAGCATCAGACGTCCATATCGAACTAAAAAAATTGGGTGAAAACATTGGTATAGAATCTTGCACTGTTGGGCACTCAAATGCTCAGATGGCAAACGATTACCCGAAAAACAACAAATGCTTGGGCCACACAACAAGTCGACGTTGCTGAAGAGAATGGGCCGGTAGCAGCATTAAAACGCAGAGAACTTGCCAAATACCATCACTGGAAATGCCAACCAGAAAGCATCATAAGGACTGTACTTGATGGCGAGCTTGGAGGAGAAATGTAGACCATGGGGACGACGAACACCCTGGAGTGATGACACATGGTGGGTTATTCGAAGCAAATACAACTGCGTGAACAAGATGAGGCCAACGGCTCAACAGAAATATGGCTGATTAGTTGAAGACCAACATACCCATGTACAGGAGCCTAGTGAGGGGTGCCGAGAGGCGCGATTGCCTATGGCACCAACTGACATGGGGCGCCAACTCGGACATCCGTCAACTACCGAAATCTGGGAAACGACTTCTAAAATCATCGTAATCTGTCCCCCCCCCCCCCCCATCTTCTTTGGAAAACCACCTAGCCACCCACACGTCCATGTGACAGAGCCGGCGCTCAGGCCTCATTAACTCCGATGATATGCCCTCTATAAGTGTACCTATGGGTTTCAGCATTGCGCGGGAGGACGCCCACACCCACTCCACCCTGGTTCAAATACAGTCTCTATCTGATGATCACCAAAGGCTGGAACCGGTCGTGGAGTGGATGAGTATCATAGTGTGTGCGTAATTCATTAATTAATATTCCAAAATACCACATAACTATCTATAATCAAAACGAACAAACTAGAAGTCTGGGTTTTGTCGGGGCAGAGAAACACACTATCGTCATCAAATGCATACGCAAATTTGAGAAAACATTATTTTTGAAAATGTACAACTTGAATGACTCGATAACCTAGCCAGTCATTCCAGTGTTAAATCCTTTAAAATAGTCTTCTCTTGGCCTGCAACTGGGAATTCTATAAGTAAATATTCTGATTTTTTTAACATATTTAGTCATTAAATGGCACCAGACATACATATCGAAATGAAGATGGGAAAAAAAAGTTGGTGACGGCATTGGTATGGAGTGTTGCACTGTATGGCGCAGAAAGTTCAGCACTCAAAGGCAAAGATGGCAAACGATCGCATGCTTTTAAATTGTGGATCATAGATGTGGCGTCGCATGTTGCGCATTAGCTGGGTAGAGCCTAAAACAAAACATAAATAAACAAATGCTTGCGTCAGAAAACATTCCGAATAATATTCCGAAATACCACAAAAATACATATTTTATAATCAAAACAAACAAAGTCGATGGCTGGATTTTCTCGGGGCAGAGAAACGCATTATCGTCACCAAAATGCATACGCAAATTTGAGAAAACAGTTGTGTGGCACAATTTACCACCATGCAATCGATAGAGTTCATGCACCTTTCATGATACAGCGGGTTACTGGGCCGGTACTAGGTCAATACCTGATCGCATTAGCCCGGTATTAGCCTAAAACCATCCCAGTAACAGGCGTTATCAGGGTATCTTAACGTCCAAATGACGTCTTTCTAGAGCGTAGTAAATGCGCAATCGGTATCAATTGATGTCACACTCACTTATCTCATTGCTTTGCTCTCCGAATCATGGAATTCTCCGACAAGTTTCTTGGTTGCGACCATTTGCTACATGAGATCACTAACAGCGTCTGACATAGTGGCATCTCATCTTTGATTGCCCACAAGTCCATCCATCTGCTTCAGTAGTTGAATTCTTTTGGCAGCCAACTTGGATTTCAGAGAATGTCCATGAAATGTCTGAACAGGGTAAACTTCATTAACTGCTATGTCAATTTAATGAAAGTTAATTGGAAGAATACTAGAGTGGTAAGCTTCAGGACTAAAAAGACTGTGCTGGAAGAACAATGTGGTGTAGACCTCTTCAAGATTGTAGTACCCGCGATAACGCAGGTTACTCGGCCAATACTAGGCCAATACGGTCTGGTTATGGCCCAGTATCGATCGAGTAACCTACGTTACCATGGTGTGCTCCAAGGGAGGGTCACTTGCCATTAGGCCCCCTTGGTCATGAACGATTCCTTAACCCTTTCACAACTAAGCCGACCAAAACACGTCTCTGTAGTGATCTTTGTGAATGTCCATTTGCAGGACAAGAGAAGATTATTTTTGAAAATTTAGCACTGGAATGACTGGCTCGATAGCCGAGCCAGACATTCCAGTGGTAAATCTTCACAGGTAGTCTTCTCTTGGCCGGCGAATGGCCATTTTATAAGTAACTACTTTAAGTTTTTGATCAAATTTTGGCATTAAAGGGTTGAAACATGGTTAAATGATTGTACATTTTCCCATAAGGTTACTAAGTCTAAGCGGGTTAATGGGACTGTGAGGATGAACTATATGGTGTGCCTAAATAATGTACCATGCTCCATAATTCCATCCATTCCTTACTTCTATCTTTATTTCGGCCATATCATCCATCCATCCATCCATCTATCCATCGTCTCCTGCGCTCGCGCACACGCATGTTCGCACACACGCACGCGCATACGCACACACACACGCGCGCGCGCTCATGCACACACGCACGGCCATCTATCTATCAATTCAACGGCCCTTAACAACCTCACCCTACCACCAAAAACATCTCACGTGATATCTTACCTCCTATTGAAGAAAGATGGACCGACTTGACGTGGATGTTTACCATTGCGATCCCCAAACTGTCTTGACCTTGCATGGCAAGACTTGACCAACCATTTGATTAAGTATTTAAAATGCATTCTAAACATACGTCTTTATTCCTTACTAGGCTCGTTAACCTGCCGTTCACCTTTGGCCGAAACGATCATTATTATGCGCAATCAGGCTTTAAGTCCATACACAAACACACATCGACTGATGCCAGCTATCCCGCTTAAATGGCCATACCACAACCCCTATTTTTGTTTCTGTATACATTATACATACGATATTTGTTCAACTTGAACGCGCTATTATCATCGCCAAATTACTGACAGCGGGTCCAGTCAGATTAATCTCAGATTTGGTTAACACTTAAAATCGAGGGACACAATATTTTAAAACTAATTTAACTGTAGCTTTTGTTGCCGAAGAACATGTTGTTAGATCACATATCGTCATGTGGTATTTGGTAAGGTGTCGTGAAAGGGTTAATTTAGAAATGTTTAGTGGTTCTCTTGTTGGGAAGTGGTAAGATATTGGATGAACTAGTGGCAACAAATACTAGCTGGTATTAATTTTGAGAATGTGTTTGCTGAATGTTGTTGCTTTGCTGGACGTCAACATCTTTCACAAAACTTTTATTGCTAGAATGGCCACAAGTTGGCACCATGTCGCCAACTGTAACAATACACCGAAATCAGTTAAGATCTTAATACAATATTAATTAAAATCCGAAGTTAGTGTGAAAATAAGGAATTTATTAATAATAATATTGACCAGGGCAGGTCTGGTTTTTTTTAGATATTTTGCGTAGACCATTGAATAGAAACAGTTTTTTGGAAATGTATTCGCCCGAACTCTTTGAAACCTGGATTCTCATAATCTAACATTTCAAGGTAACTATACAGGTAATATGTTGTATATTGGGAGATTAATCTGCCTGGAACAAGTTGCTGCAATACCCAGCAACATCTCTCAGTCAAAGTAGTTTCAAAATATTCAACAGCTTACCTGTCGAATGTGTTTTGAAATTATGATTCTCGGAAGTCATGTTTCAAAGGGTTACGAGCGGAAATATGCGATAATTGCCAAAACATATATTAATAAAAATGTCCGCCTTGTTATTATAAACTTGGGAGCATACTTACCCAGATATAAATAGCGATATTAAATGAGCGCATACATTTTTAAATTCATTTGATCAAGCGAATGAAAACTGTAGTCATTTAATGGTGTGTGATAGACGTAGCTTCGGATGGAATGCGTCTAGTAGCGGGTTGTATTATCCGGTCTGCATTAGGTTAACCAGAGTGACTGCAAGTTACAAGATCGATCATAAAGGTAATATAAAGACATTAACTATAGGCATATAAAAGGTATGCAGGTAATAGCATCTCCAAACCAATCACGGACGTAAAAAGCCTCTTCAGCTTACACGTCTCCGTCGACACCGTTGACCAAGGTACCCTTATCGCGCTGTCCAAATCAAAGGAGCCTCCTGGAGCACCATCAATGCTGCGAACGATAAAGCTTCATCTCCAATGTGACACTGCACGTGCGGCATCCCAGCAAAGATTGACTTGAGTCTATACCGGGTTAGCTTTGAATAAGGACACATCTGCACAGGCATTGTATTGGCACCCGGGCTTTCAGAAGATGGGCATCAACTTCTCACGGGCCTTTGGCACCATCAAACGATCAAAGGCCATGGGCGTACTAGGTACGAAATCAAGCTGGCCGTAATGACGACGAGCTGCGACTAGTCAGACTGCTGCTGGCAAATGCCAAGTTGAACGCGCGTTTAAGATAATGTCGAGTCCGCAGCGTTTGATACCGTAACTGATTCTCCACACAGAGGTGGCCTCTCTCCGACGGTGTTTACACGCTACGTTGCCACAACCCTTTCATCTGTGTGAGAGAATTCCACAAGATCAGGCTCCAATGGGCCTCCCACTAGAGATGGAGTACACACCACACAGACGATGCAGTCTTCATAGATGAAGAAAAGAAGTCGATATCCTTGACCACATAGCTGCAGAACAACTCAGGAATATGAATCTTCTTTCTTCTTCTTCTTCTTCTTCTTCTTCTTCTTCTTCTTCTTCTTCCTCTTCTCTAACTTGTTCTACTACCCTTCTTCTCGTCTACGCTTACATCCGTTCCTCCTCCTGCTCCTCTTTCACTAACACCTCCTCCGCCCTCCTCCACCCCATCCTCATCATCGAGGTACATAGTACACATCATGTTCTACTGTTTCTTCTTCTTCTTCTTCTTCTTCTTCTTCTTCAACCTCTCCATTCTTTTGCCCTTCTTTACCATTTTTCATTTCTCTCCTCTCCATTATCTTGAGCATCTATATAATTGCACTTTCGTATCTGCGTTCTCGAAAATCGTGCACATTGGTGGCGACTGAAACACACGTGGTTCAGAAACAAAATAAGATAAAACATGAGCAATGAAGGTCCTAATTTGGATCCCAAGTAGATGAGAAACGACCAGATTTATCTGTGTTGACGCAATCAGAAGAACAATACCGTGGCTCCAGCGAGCACGTATTTGGGGGCAGCAAGATGATGTTCTTTTAAGATAGGTGGTTGTAAGACCACACGTCTTAAATAGTCACTATCTCGTGGCCCCAAAGGCTGCTGCTGCTGCTGCTGCTACTACTACTACTACTACTACTACTACTACTACTACTACTACTACTACTACTACTACTACTACTACTACTACTACTACTATACTACTGCTACTACTACTACTACTATTACTACTACTACTACTACAACTACTACTACTACTACTACTACTACTACTACTACTACTACTACTACTACTACTACTACTACTACTACTACTCCTACTCCTCCTCCTACTACTACTACTAATACTACTACTACTACTACTACTACTACTACTACTACTACTACTACTACTACTACTACTACTACTACTACTGTTACTACTACTACTACTACTACTACTACTACTACTACTACTACTACTACTACTACTACTACTACTACTACTACTACTATCGCCCATATTACAGCGCATGTGATATATAAAAACAATTGATTATATATAGTTGTTATTATATAGCATACAGGTAAATAATATTTACCGCCAAATAATAAATACTTAAATAATTACCCCGCACGCGTTTGTAAAGCCTGGGTGTAAATAGACTAACCTCGAACTTTGCCAGAAAGGGATTTAAAAGAAATATTCCTGATCCATTATATCCACCGGCAGTAGTTAAACCCATTGTCAACGGAGGTGGTTAACCCCTTTAACAGCCACGAACCAGAAACGATAAATTATTTATGATGTAGAGCATACTGTTGAAGATTTTGAAACTAATTTGACTGGAACCTGTTGCTGCAGCAACAGATTCCAGTAATATTGACTTCTAAATATTCAACAGATTCTCTGTATAGCCGTCGTAAATCTGCGCCAGTGGATGTGTAATGGTTAATGTGTTAAAGATTAGCTTACGATAATACAGGTTTGCCAGTTCATCCCACCACGATAAAAATATTCGAACGTGTTTCGCGTAAAAGATATACCAATATCGGCAATCAATAAGGTCACAAATAATAGGTTCAGGTGACCCTATTTGTCCTCAGTAGGCCTACATAGAATCTTAGGGTCAATATATCTAATAGTAGTATATTAGATATATTGACCCCTAAGACTCTATGTAGGCCTGCTAGATATCGAAAATAATGTTCGAGGGAAATCATTGATGGCAGAATCGCATGGCATCGATGTCTTTGACGCAAATACATGGTTTTGAAAAGTTAATTATGTATGATTACAGTATTTTGCGGCTATAGTAGTAGAAACATCGCACAGCTGCAATCAGTCCTTCTTCGCTTTTCCCACTGTGCCTTGTTCTCAGCCGAAATCCTTAGGTCCATTCTTGACTTGCGTGTACCGAGTCCTGCTTTCTTGAGGTCACCTCGTAGCACGCTTAGCAGATTTATGCAATGACGTCCTCTGCTGTCTTTGTATTTGCTGGCTTCGAGTAGGGCGAATTCCACGGTTCTTTATGATGTTATCTCCTCTGACATCCTTAGCACATGGTAAAACATGGACCATCTTTGCTGGGCCACATTTACGCACAGTGGTGACGTATCACACATCTTGTATAGTGCGCCATTGGAAATTATACTGTCTGGCCATCGGTGTCCAGTGATGGTATGTAGATGTTTGCGATGGCAGGTATCAATTTGTCTAGAGCCGCCTTTAGAGCTGCACAGCTGTTACAGTTATACAGCATCAAGGATACGCAGGTTACATTGTATAAACGTAGTTTTTTTTATCAAGAGCATCTTTGATCTACGAACCCATAGCTTCCAGAAGGACTGGAAAGCTATGTTCCCCATGACGCAGCGTGCAGAAATGTCAGCAGTACCGTACTGCAAAGCATGAACCCAGGGTTTTACTTCTCCTCCACGGTCCACCGCCACGAAGCGGGTCGTCAGTTTCAAGTTTCATGCTTTGTAGATAGGTATATGTGGGTGAACTCTGTTTTGGATTCATTCATAAAGGGATTTTCGATTTTTAGTTTGCTTGCAGCTATTGGGAGAAGTTCGTCAATGGGTTTCTTTTCCTCGTCTATGAAGTCCACATCCTCGGCATACCCCGTCTCTAGCGGCATACCCAGTATTGACACTGGGGTGGGGGTGGGAAGAGTTTGGTCTAGTAGAACTTTCTCGCACGGATTTCAATGCAGCAGCAAGGTAAACTTATATTTTAAAACAATCAAGATTACTACTGATTAAACTATACGTACCAGATAGGTTATTATAATGTATTGATGATATAAAAAATAGTCTGTCAAAATGTTTTTAATGTAAACAGACAAATAGGCATATATCTTTCGCAGCAACACATTTCGGTAAAATTAGATTGAATGATATTCAAAAGCTGTCCCTGTCTCGTTGCGTTGAGGTTAAAGGTGTATATTCACACAAAAATTCTTGAAAATAAAATTATTAAAATTATATAATTTTAGAAATTTAAATGGACCTTTCCATTCTTAGCTATGCCCCGCCCATTTCAAGCTAAGCTCCACCCACTCCTCGCTCGTGTTGGAATTGATCGATCTCTGAACTCTCTGACTATCAATTTCCTGAAAACTATACTGGTAAGCTGTTGCATATTTTGAAACTAATTTGACTAGGTGTTGTTGCTGCCTATGGAAGCAACAGCGCCCAGTCAAATTAGTTTTAAAACATTCAACAGCATGTTTATTAAATAATAAAGACATACAATCCATACAACGTGTCAGTCTAGTAAGAGTTAAAGACGGGCCTAATAGAATCAGTTATGGCGTAATGACGTCATCCTACGCGCCGCTTAACTGAGTACAACGACATATGACGTCAGGTCATCGATGGATACTCTGGAACGGTGAATTGTGTGCCTTGATGTAGGGAAACGAAATAAATCTTAACATATGATGATTTCGTTATATATACATTAATATAATTATTTTAAGTTGTGACATTGAATTAGAGACACGAATCCCTAATTCACTTCACAATTTAAAAAAATCATATTAATTTATACGGAACAAAACTATTTTATACTAAGATTTATTTCGTTTTATTACATTTAGGCACACAATGTAAGCCTCTAAAATATCCAGTTTTAACAATTTTATTTTCAAATATTTTCGTGTGAATATGCACCTTTAAATTGTATGTAGAAGACCAGTATGCTAAGCGTGTAGTTTTGCAATAAACCATACGACAATACCGGAATTTAAAGCTGAAGCGGTTAAACATATTAACAAGAATAATGAAGAAATGATCATATAATACTAAATAAGGAATCTAGGGAAATAAAAATAATCTCTTTTTAGCTCTAATCACTCGAATTTATTACAAAAAATTCAATTTTTCCCTTTAAAAATGTCCATTTGCAGAACAAGAGAAGACTATTTTTGACAATTTACGACTGGAATAACTGGCTCGGTTATCGAGCCAGTCATTCAAGTGGTACATTTTCAAAAATAGTCTTCTCTTGGTCTGTAAATGGGCATTTCTCAAGAGCACTGCGGAAGCCGTTTTTGGCTGATATGCGTGCTAAAGGCTTTTAAACGCGCGGAAACAGGTACCGTCTCTCGTTAACCCTCTACAGCTACACGCGTGGGTTTTTTTTGCAGAATTTGGGGTCAAATAAGATGACTGATGTTTATTTTAGAAACAATACTGCTGAAAGCTGTTGGTATCATAGACAGAAACAACTTTCGGCAGTATGGTTTTTAAAATCAGTACAAGTTATTCTCGTAAATTTATGGAGTTAAAATACAGGTTTTGTAGTTCAATACCATTATGAAAACTGGTAATAATAAATTTGGTGACATTCTTTCACTGCATGTCGAAAACTGAAAGGGGGTGGGTGAAGCATTAACATTTGCAAGAGTAATAAAAGCATTGCTCCAATGCATAAATAGTATTCAAAATAATCTTGATAATTGATATACGTAATTCTACCTCTGAGCGCCGTCTAGCGTAAAGCCGGACATGTTTTGACGTAGCCATATGTATATCGTATACTTGTTGAAATGTGAATGATATTGACAAGTTTTAACGGTCTATAATCGATTCAGTGCGTTTTGGCATTCGTTCCAATCCGTATAATGGTCGAACTTCTACCAGTAGCTCTGGGTAATTTATTACCGATAGATTAGAATAAATGCAACGACATACGCCTGTCTAAATAATGTACACAATTTTGAAGCATAGGTGTTTGGAAACGTTTTTAATTCTTTGTTTTTTTAATAGTATTGTTGAGATTGAGTTGTAATGTTGCCATATTTCTAAATTTAATTAAAGTTAAATAAGGTTATCGATTGAATTAAAATATAGGTCATATTTAAAGGGTATATGGCCTAATATAATTGCAAAGCTTTACATATATACCTATTTCGTGGATTTAGTGAGGAATTATAAAACCAGGTAAGGTTAAACCTTCGGGCCACATAATTACCAGAAATTCAATTTCAAAGTAACGATAGATGTAAGATTGTTGAATATTTTGAAACGAATTTAACAGGAATCTGTTGCTGGCATAGGTATCGACAGCTCTCAATAAAATTAGTCTTTAAATATTCAATAGAATGTTTATTAAATTATAAATAATTTTGGTATTTTAGCATTTCGGGTTCAAAGGGTTCAATCATTTCAGTATCAGATACGGTTTAAATACAACATTGAATATCAGAGATAATAGAAGAATTCGATCTATCACTCACGCAGATGACGTCATAATCAATTACGTCACGTATACTGACGTCACAATCATAATGACGTATTATACCTCTTTCATAAAGCAGGAAAACTCCATCAAGTATACGAATTGTATGTCTTTGATATATTTGCACTAAAAATGCTGTTGAAGATTCTTGAAACTAATTTGACTGGGAGCTGTTGCTGTCATATGCAGCAACAGCATTCCCCCACCCACACCCCACCACCTCCCACCCCCACCCCTCCCACCCCACCCCACCTGTGTGTATATTTATATGCATGCGTGATTGCGTGCGTGCGTGCGTGATTGCGTGAGTGAGTGAGTGAGTGGGTGGGTGGGTGGGTGGGTGGGTGGGTGGGTGGGTGGGTGGGTGGGTGGGAGAGAGAGTGAGTGAGTGAGTGAGTGAGTGAGTGAGTGAGTGAGTGAGTGTGAGTGAATGAATGAGTGAGTACGTGTGTGCGTGCGCGAATGATTGCATGCGTTCGTTCGTGCGTGTCTGCGTGCCTGCATGCGTGCGTCTGTGTGTGCGTGTGTGTGTGTGGCTGTGTGCCTGCCTGTGTGCGTGCGCGCCTGCAAGCGTAGACGCATGCGTGCGGGAGGAAGTACGTGCGTGCATGCGTACATACGTGCGTGCGTTCGTGTGTGCGTGCGTGCGTGCGTGCTCTTAGATATTGATCTTGAGCTTAATTAGTTGATTAGTTATGGCTAAGCATCCAGAGGACGTTATTTCACTGCGGACACGCACGTACACACGCACTCATGCACGCATAGAAATGTTAGCGTGGCCTCGCAATTAAACTTATCGTACACACATATAACCGGCACCACAACCGATGCTATGTTCGTTCAGTTATGACGCTAAAATATCCAATACAAACAGTCCAAACTTTACGACGTTTTAATACGCATACAAACATGTGCAGTCCCAAGGAGGTTAAGCCGACTGTCCTGTCTCGCGCGGTGTTTAGCTAGGGCGGACATTTATCGATATGTCGATAAATCGTGATTTGGATAATAATCACGCCGTTTAACGATGCTTAGTTGATAATATCTGAAAATCATGAACATTTTAATATGACGCATTGAATAATTTGAAATTAATTTGACTGAAAGCTGTGGCTACCTAAGGCAGCAACAGCCTTCGGCCAAACTAATTTCGAAATATTGTAAATGTTTAAATAAATGATAAGTTTCCAGCAGTTTCATTTCATTAGAAACATTACAACATTTGATACTAGGATTAACGTATTCTTCTATGGCGTGCAGATATTAATAGAATATGGCTTATTGTCTTTTGGTTTAATAATTTATAGCTCAATTTGTGGCTAACTGTTAGTGATTATGGGCAATTGAACCAATAAAATATAATCCACCCAATATAATTATTCTAAATGATAAAACGATCATTCAGAGATTATTGCTATTGCTGTCAAGCATTTGTTTATTGGTAGATGTTCCCGCGCAATGCACATGTTTATTTTAGCAGCAAAATCGCGATGTTTTTATGAAGGAAAATTAAACAGATGACGACGACTGTATGTCGTTCTCCTGCATCAGTGCCAAGGCATAATCGATCGTACAAATGGTGTTCAATATGGAAATAGGTTACTCAAAGATGTTGCGGGTTTGTTTTTTAGCAGAACCGCTTACAAGAGCACAGATCTAATAAAACTAGTGTTAGTTGGCATACCGGCAAATTAGTAATGAACATAATTTTTGTTAACATTTAGAACCTACTACCGCCTCTCCTACCCTCGCCCTCTCTCTCTCCCTCTCTCTCTCTCTCTCTCACCCCTCTCTCTCTCTCTCTCTCTCTCGCTCATCCCCTCCTAATTCATTCCTCCATCTCCCCCTCCCGCATCCTCCCCGCCCCACGCTTACCCTCACTGTCCCATCCCTCCCTGACTCTGCATCCCTCCACCCCTCACTCCTCTCCCCTCCCCACTCTCTCCCTCACCTCGTATCCTTCCCTCCACCATGATTTTCTCTCTGTGTCCCCTTGATCATTTCCTTCGTGCTTCCATCACCATACGTGTGTGTGTTGCAAATTAATATCCACCTAATTGCTAAAATTGTATTTTCACAGGGTGTATATTTTGGTATGCTAGCATCTGAGGCATCAGGAAACAACAAACTGATTTTCGGAGTCTGTGTAACAGGGACAAAACGCAAAGGAACGCTGCTAATTTACCAATATTCATAGCGGGATAAATGTGTTGATGAAAACAGTTCAATTTGAAATTAACTGGGCGTGCACTGTCATCAACTTCAGTTTCATTTACGAAGCTGTGGTTTATATTTATAAAGTGTGTGTGCGTGTGTCATCGGTTATATAATAAGTCAGTTAATCTATATCGAAAACTACAACTTACTCTATTAATGTGAACACTGAATAATTAAAAACATGGAGAAATACCATTGGTTTACTAATGGATAGGTTACTTTAATAATCGCAACAACCTTTAGAAAAAGACCAAAGAACATTTTGAAATAAGTAATGTGGTTGTGAGGTGCTAGCATGCAGTGTTTGGGATGTATACGATTATACTTAGCAGTACTTCAAGAAACGATATTTGAAGTGATTCTGTGTGTATACTTTATTTAACTTTCTCGTGTTTTCGTCCAATCATCAACGAGCTTCTGATTCTCTGCGCGCTGTTCGTTATGTATCATTCTTCGCCGAATAAAGTGCTTCCTTCATCTCCGAGATTATTGTTCGGAGCAAGTGGTAATCGAACATGTTCTCGTGGTAAAACTACATGTGACCAAATCCATCAAGGTGTGAAAACAAAGACAGATAAAACGAAAAAGAAAGAACGAGAAGCATTGGAGGTTAGTTCTCAACCAATTCCGGAGTTTGATCAAGAAGGAACCGGATCCTCGATGCAAGTCGTGGTGCATTATGGACAATCTATCCGCACCCCTCCAAAGACACAGACGGCCAACGGGAAAACACAGTGGTCCAGGAATGTCACTCCTCCACGCCAAACCAACCAACATACTCCTCAATCTATTGCATCTGAGCTTACGCATGACGGTTCGAGTCCAAGAATCGGCGTATTAAATGTCAGTTTCAATACGTCAGAGGACTCGGAAGCTGACATAGAGATTCCAGCATTTCGCGCGTACGATATTGAGCGGGTCACGGAACGAATCTTGGTAGAGTCGCTAAAAGATACGACCTATGACCCATTGTCCTCACGGAAATTAAGCCAGGACTTGTCCGCAGAAATAATGGAACAAGTCCGTCCGTTTGTCATCCAACGATACAAGATAATAGCGATGGTCAGTGTTGGGAACTTAACCGATTCCTCGTCTATGCAGTTCGCGAGTAGGTGTTTGTGGAACCGGGACACTGATAACTTTGTCAGCGTGAAATACACAAATGAATCGTTATTCGCAGTGGCTTTAATATATGGAATGTATTATAATAAGTGACGATATGAAACTAGGTTAAAGCTATAGCGTCATCTAGAACAAGATCACTCAATTTATGAATCCAAGTGGGTGATCTAAAGCTCTGACCACGTAGATGGGCCTATTGATGCTATGAAGTTCAATTGGCCATAACAATACTCTGATAGCGCATGTTATTGGGTAATTCTGGGCCAATACCGGGTCGCATTGGCCTGGCGTTGGTTCAGTACGGTACCAGCCCACCAAGCTGTGTTATCAGGGCGTGATGGCCGACTTATCCTACTATACTATGTTAAATTATAACTCTTTTAAGGGCACTAATTTACACTCACATTCTTGAAAATTAAACAATTAAATGTTTAGACCTACTGTTAGAGACTTAAAGTGTGTGCTTCAATGCAATGAAACGAAATAAACCTTAACATATGAAGATTTCTTTCCGTATAAATTAATATCATCAGTTTTCGTTGTTAACTTGAAATATGGATTCGAGTCCCAGTAGAATTTTGCAACAAAATAATTATAATAATTTATTCGGAATAAATTCATCATATGCTAAGATTTGTGAATGTATGCCTTTAATAATCTAATAATAATAATTACAGAAAATGATTATTAACCCGAGAAAACATCATTTGCTTTATTACTATTTATTTAGGTGATACAATACGCTAACCGCAAACTATGAATGCTATTCTTAGATGTCTATCATGTCACCAATTGACCGTTGCCTTTTTTAGCTATGCTCCCCGCCCCCACCCCACCCCATTTCTAGCTAAGCTGCACCCACACCTCGCTGGTGTTGGGATTAAATTAGTTTCAAAATATTCGACATGCAATTCGTACAACGTGTGACCATTAAGTGTTAAAGATGGACTAAATCGAGTCGTTCATGGCATAATTAATTATGACGTCATCTTACACGTCACTTAGTTGATTTTGATGTCATATGACGTCATATGATGGATGAATAAACTGGAAAAGTCAATTGCAGATATCGAGTTTTAATAGCCAAACGTCTACAGGCCTACATTTCTCCAGTCTACACAATCTGCTATGATTGCATTTCAAACGAATCAGACAAGAACCTGGTCGTCTGCGTTGATTACTACGCTAAATCATATAGCCAGAATTTGACTTCGTAATGCGGTGCAAGAAGAAACATACAGATAGCCTTGTGAATATTTTGAAAATAATTTGAATTGAAGCTGTTGCCGCCTTAGGCCTATGGTACAACAGCTTCCAGTCTATTGGAGGAACCCATGTTTAGCTATTCCACGCCCATCTCTAGCTAAGCTCCACCCGCACCTCGCCGTGTTGTGATTGATCGATCCCTGGATTGCCTGACTCTCAATTTCCAGAACACTGCACAGGTAAGCTGTTGAATATTTTTTAACCCAAATTGACTGGTTGCTGTAGCCTATGGCAGCAACAGCGCCCAGTCAAATTAGTTTCAAAATATTCAACAGCATGATTTTAATATAGTCAAGCCATATAATTCGTACAACAACGAACTTGTCTACGCCATTCATGACGTCATTGATTAGGACATCATCGTACATGTCATGTAGTTGATTATGACGTCATATGATTGATGGATAAACTGGAAAGTTCCTTTGTTTTCAGAATATTAAAGACAATAGATCTGACATCCTAAAGGAAATGTTGTATCTGCACCTATGAGACATGACAGTATCCATTAAGGAGACAAAACTTAGAGCCTAATGGCGGGGCTACGGGACAATATTAGATTGGAGTTCAAATGTAAACTGTTGTGTTGTAAAGAAAGGAATGCGTTTAAAATGATTCCACATATGTATATGAATGAGCGATATATAGGGTCGAGTTCGACTCTTAACCATAGTTAGCTATAGCTAACTAGAATACCAGTCGAACTTCAAAACTAGCTAGTCAACTATAGTCAACCGAGCACCCGAGCTCGGTTCAGATGGTTAGTGCAAAATTTGCCTAAATTTCAAAAGGGCGGACACCGATCGATTGCCATGAATAAATGCGTATAAAAGTGTAAATATTGTATTAAATAACTTAGGTTTGATGAAATTATGCTTTTCCATTGTATGTCAATGTTCCTAAGCTCCCATTCCTTCCCACCTTATGTCATATGAACGCTTTTTGACATCTTAGCAGAGAAAAGTAACCCATTTTCGTAGGTCATCAAAACAGACGACAGAAAGGATTAATGGAGACTGGTACCCGGCTCCAAATTTTCTGCAATGGTAATTCGATGGGGAACCGGGTACCAACGAACTATAGTTAACAAGTCAGCGTTCGGCTTGGCATAGCGACTGCACATGTTCAGTAAACCATGAAACTGACTCTAGTTAGCTAGTCGAACTTGACCTAGGTCATACTAACCAAGACAGCATAAACCTTTTGTGATTGGTTGAAATGTATCAACATTTAGTTATTATTTGCATACCAATTGAAGACTATTTTTGAAAATGTGTCACTGGAATGACTGGCTCGGTTATCGAGCCAGTCATTCTAGTGGTAAATTTTCAAAAATAGTCTTCTCTTGGTCTGCAAATGGGCATTTCTTAAGACCACTGCAGAAGCAGTTTTTGGCTGATATGAGTGTTAAAGGGTTAACGCTCAAATATGTTTCCATGGCGCCGTGATAAAAAGCTAAATATGGCATGTATACTTTATATATATATATATATATATAGCATGTTGTGTCATCTAAATGCAAGTATAAAATAAAGTGAGGTTTCTTGCGATTGCACAGATGACGCTTTGTGATAGTATTAACTGAAACTTAATCGTTATTTTAGAATACGTTCAGCTTTAACTTAACTACATACGTGATATTAATATTATAAACAATAAACAGTATTAATTTGCTGTTAAATGGAAGAAACTTGCATTTTATTGTCATAAATGATGCACCCAATTTCACTCGGTTTTACGTCGGAATAACGGTTACCTGGTTCATGGCCAACATCTGGAAATCCCTTTGCATGGCAAGTTCCTTCATTATCTTAAAGGTTGAGTAAAATCAGTGACGTATTTTTTTTATAGATACAGACAGCCCTGGACAGACGGGCAGGCAGGCAGGCAGGCAGGCAGGCAGGCAGGCAGGCAGGCAGGCAGGCAGGCAGGCAGGCAGGCAGGCAGGCAGGCAGGCAGGCAGGCAGGCAGGCAGGCAGGCAGGCAGGCAGGCAGACAGGCGGGCAGACAGGCAGGCAGTCAAGTGGGCAGGCGGGCGGGCGGGTGGGCGGGTGGGCGGGCAGCTGGATGGATGGATGGATGGATGGATGGATGGATGGATGGATGGATGGATGGATGGATGGATGGATGGATGGATGGATGGATGGATGGATGGATGGATGGATGGATGGATGGATGGATGGATGGATGGATGGATGGATGGATGGATGGATGGATGGATGGATGGATGGATGGATGGATGGATGGATGGATGGATGGATGGATGGATGGATGGATGGATGGATGGATGGATGGATGGATGGATGGATGGATGGATGGATGGATGGATGGACGGACGGACGGATGGACGGACGGACGGACGGACGGACGGACGGACATGGATGCATGCATGCATGCATGCATGCAGGTAGGCAGGCAGGCAGGCAGGCAGGCAGGCAGGCAGGCAGGCAGGCAGGCAGGCAGGCAGGCAGGCAGGCAGGCAGGCAGGCAGGCAGGCAGATAGACGTACACATGAATGCACACATACACGCATGCACGCACGCACACATTCACCCACGCATGCACGCGCACGCACATACGCACATACACATGTATGCATGAATGCATGAACGCACACACGCATGCATGCACGCATGAATCAACTTACATGCACACGTACACACGCATTCACACCTTATGGAACAAGGGTAATTAAATGCTACTTTTGAAATGAGACGAGAACCCTTTAAATTGTTACTATCCTGGTCAGATCCACACTTTAGAACCCATAATGCGGAAAACGGTTCTTCTTCACTGTGACAGTCGGACATCCTGTCCACAAGATGGTAGAAATACTGTTAGCCATTGACATCAACTTTTTCAGGGAAAACCTACAGGTTAGTCAATTAGCTAATGGGAGGAATCCGATCTGTCACACAAACATCTGACATCATAATCAAATACGTCACTCGTTAGATGATGTCACAATCAAATGATGTCATCATGAAAGTGGCAAAGCGCCGACATAAAGCTTCTGAATAATATGTCTTTGTTGAATTTACAAAATATACTAGTCCTGTATAAAACCATGAGCCAAGTACATCGATTTTCCAATTCACCTTCATGTGAGCTGGTGTGAATGTAATGCAGACAAACAAAACACAGCAGACTTAGTGACGTCATCGTTTTGATGGCCTGTATAACATACTCGCCATCTCACCAGACTGAATCAGACAGATGGATTTAGCAATCGAATGATTTTATACTGGACTATGAGTAAATAATCGGGTCAAAATAAAACTATCTATATCCGCCATCCACTATGGTAGCGATATTGTCTAGGGTAGACTATTTAAACACGTTATGACAGCTATAAGATATGCGTCACTGTAAGGAGATAAGGCTCTGCAATTTTTCGAGTGACATTTCAGGGATATCATCCAACCCAAAGTTTGGGTCGCAAATCGAAGTGGGAATGCGCTAGATAACCACAGGTGGTGGAGGATCTAGATTTGATTTAGGTAACTCTTACAATCCTGGTAACTCTTGCATCAAAATCAAGAGCGTACTTCAGACAACAAAAGCATTGCCACCCAATGTTCGATGAAGCGCTCTCTAGTTCAATTTGCATTATAGTGCTGGACACACAGATACGGGTACAACGAGACATTTATGAAAGCAAGCGTGCATATACTCGCACATGCGCAAGCATATTTACATGTCCATAGATATACAGACTGACAACATGACGACAATAACCTCATACATGGGTTGAGATTAACAATGCTCAGAGACAAGTAGAAATTGACGAGGGCTAGTATAATTTTTCACTGATCAGTC
>CM067363.1:23416402-23553928 GCA_034401795.1 Chaetoderma sp. LZ-2023a | reverse complement strand
TTTTTTCCTCCTCAACTCATCTCATTTGCACTATTAAATTCCTAA
This sequence comes from Chaetoderma sp. LZ-2023a, assembly GCA_034401795.1. Classification (NCBI taxonomy): domain Eukaryota; kingdom Metazoa; phylum Mollusca; class Caudofoveata; order Chaetodermatida; family Chaetodermatidae; genus Chaetoderma; species Chaetoderma sp. LZ-2023a. The sequence continues at coordinate 23,553,883 of CM067363.1, read as the reverse complement.
AGATTTTTTTTTATTTGTTAAAAGTTATTGTAGCTATTGTTTCTGATAGTTAATAGGCATGGTATTTGATGCGTAAACACAGCACAGACAAATACTATTTATCAGTTCTGTGGATATTATTTTTAACTGACTTGACTTTGACTGCTGGCAGCCACTAGACAATAATTTTACTAGACAATAATAACTCTAGACCAGCTGAATATTGTCAAACAAATCTGACCGACAGTTATTGCCGACTGCATTCAGTAAATTGTATTCAAAATATTTTATACCATGTCCAGAGTTATACAGTCTTATACAAATTTTATCCACCAAATATTAAGACGGATAAAATGTAGCCCATCAAGTGTAGACAAAACATGGGTACGGTAGTGTAGTCATGTTTATTAGAAATTTGGTCAATGGTCATGACCCATCCAGTAGAACTGCAGTTATTTCAAAATGTGACAACAAATTTAAAAATGTCTTCAGAACAACAAGAACAAATTCTGGAATGCTTATTGTTATAATACATTTTAATAGTATAAATAAGGTCAACATTGTTAAGTATGATTATATTCTATTTAGTTCCGAACATGAGTGCATGTCAAAAAAATCAATGATTTTGTCATTTACTCTAGTTCTAGTGAAAAAATCATAAAAATAGAAAAAAATTCGATTAAATCGAAAAAATCAGATTTCCCCCCGGAAAAAACATGATTTTTACAACCCTTGTATGTGTTTATAATTATTTGCTTTTCGTAATAACTACAGTATGTTTATGTAATCATTTAACTTAAAATGTGCTAAAAGGAGAGAAAATCAAAACAATTTAATGAAACATAGATGTAAGAGCACAGTGGCCGAGTGGTTAGGGAGTCGAGCTCGTGATTCAAATGTCGGCCGGGCTGCCGCATTGTGGCCTTGAGCAAGGCACTTCACTCTGTAGTTCCAGTATACCTGTCTGTAAAATACATGTAGGTACCTGAGAGGGCAGTGTCGGCAATACAGAATGTCTGCAAAAAAGCCATCGATCGCCTATAAATGGCAGCCGTAGTATGGTTGTGTGCTCCTAAAAAGTTGAGATTGTGCAGGAATGAAAAGACCCAATGACCACGGGGTGAATTGGAAAGTCGGCTGAGCACGCAAGTGGAAGCAGACTATAAACCCTGACCTATACTTACATACCTATATACATATAACCATGTTAAACCTATGATGTGGGAAGACAGCCATTATGAATTTAACCATTTAGCACTTATACATGTACATGTATCTGCCATAATTAAATGGCTTCTGCAGGAGTCAAGAGAAATGTCCATTTGCAGACCAAAAGAAAGAAATTTTTTTTAAAGCTAACACTGGAATGACTGGCTCGATAACCGAGCCAGTCATTTCCAGTGGTAAATTAAAAAAAATAGTCTTCTCTTGGTCTGCAAATGGACATTTTCTATGAGAAAATTGAAATTTTCATGGAAATATTCTATTGTTAAAGGGTTAAGAGCTATGCTGACTGGTCGAGTAAGGTCAAATGAAAATATTTCTTATAGACCCCAATATACTCCGACATGTACAGGATATTTTGTGTAATACATATAAATCCAGTGATTCATCACAATCCTTGTAGCATAGACTGTTACAGTACAGCGTATAGATAAGTTAAACAGAAGTATAGATAAGTTAAACAGAAACATGTTAGTTACATATACATATACATGTATATATGTAGTATAATTTTGAACATAATGTTACTCAGATTATTGATGTAAGAAATGTTCTGTTGAATATTTTGAAACTAATTGGATTGGAAGACATTGCTGCCTTAGGCAGCAATGTCTTCCAATCCAATTGGGTTCAAAATAAATAACAATTGATGCGTTTTACTTTGTTTTGGAACCATTCTAAGGAAAGGTTCTCATACATGTACATGATGATATATAGCCCCAAAATGCAACTTGGGACCCCCAAAAGTTATGGCAGTAGGTTCCATGAAACCCTTGAAAGTCTTGTATGTTTGCTCACAAATACCCATAAAATCTAGCATGAGACACCCCCCCCCCCACATAATTTATATGTGTAGTTGGCTAATCTATTGGCTAATAATTTGTGAAAGTCTGTCCCTGCATGTACGAGTGTATCGATACATGTGTGTATTCCTTCCTTGTAATGATGCATGGCTTTTATGGGGGACCCAATTAAAAAATAATTTTTGAAAATTATGTGTCTCAAAGAACCAATTAGGCAATAATTCTGATTCTACTGGAGATACATGTGCCTGTATCTTGACAGGACATGGATGGGAGGTTGCCCATAGGGTCCTGAAGAAATGTGATAATTTGGGGCCAAAAGGTCAAATATCAAGGTCACAATAACACAATTAAAACTTCTTCCAAATGTGAACCATGTGAGTATTGCACAAATTTCCGATTGTGTCGATGCATGAACGGTCTCTGGTCGCATTAGACAAGTGGTTACTCGGTCGTGCGGGTAGCTGCTCAATAAACCATGTCCCTTACTGTGCATAGTTACATTAGCTACCGTAGTTCATCAATCAGTCACAAAAGCTTGTTCCAGGCTGCTATTTGCAGAGTTTTTCCATATCAATAATCAAACTTGGTGTACCCGTATGCATGTATTCTAGACCCTTTCATGACTAAGCCAGCCAAAACCGGCCACTGCAGTGGTCTTGAGGAATGTCCATTTGCAGGCCAAGAAAAGGTGTTTTTTTTTAATTTACCACTAGAATAACTGGCTCGATAACCGAACCAGTCATTCCAGTGGTAAATTTTCAAAAATGTTCTTAGCCTGCAAATTGACATTCAATAAGCAAATATTTGGATTTTTTATCAGATTTAGCCATTAAAGGGTTACGGTACAGTATGTAGCATAGCAAAAATAGGTCAGCGACCTACTTTTCATGCTTCACCCACTGCTACCGAGATTCTCTCGACCTGGTTTATTTCCATATAATACATTTTGTAACTAAACATGTGTTATAATAGCACGCTTTGGTTTTGTGATTATTGTGTATGTATAATGTATCGTTATTCTCATACTTGTCGAGGGATTGGTCAAACGGCCAAATATCATAACAACTCAGAGTCTGTCACACTGTCTCCTGAAAAAGCTTTGGGGAAATAAAATTATGTGTTAGACATGTAGGCCTACAATTGCAGATTTCCAGGTGGCAAGTCGTTAAATTGGGCTTGGCTCACCTGGGGCGCAGAAGGTGTGGTCAAATGTAAATGTCATAAGAATTCCACCCGTCATGCTACATGTATCTACTCAGAATCTATTTGATTGTGTTCAATAAAATTTGGTGTTTGAGTTACTCATATCATTGCAGATTGCGAGATGAGATTTACCTTTGGCTCAGCCACTTCAGCAGTGGCTTGTATCAAAAGGTAAATGTTGGGAACAGCATGGGAGTTGGTGACGGCGTGCCATCGTCTAGTTCATTTCATGTTTGTTTTATTTCAGGTTTTTGTGGAAACATTAGACAAGTGCTTCGAGAATGTATGCGAGCTTGATCTAATATTTCATGTAGATAAGGTACATGTACTTGTATTTAGTTATATTAACAGTTTTCTAGTTCAGCCTAAGCGGACGGGATTCCTAGCATATAATATTCAGAGTTCGCACGCGTCTCGCTAATCTTGAAAAACCCTGGAATTTAACCAGTTAACACTCAAATCAGCCAAGTAACAGCTTTTGTAGTTATCTTGAGAAATGTCCATTTGCAGACGAAGAGAAGACTATTTTTGAAAATTTACCACTGGAATGACTGGCTCGGTAACCGAGCCAGTCACTCCAGTGGTAAATTTTACAAAAATAGTCTCATAATCTGAAAATTTACATTTTCTATGAGAAATATGAAATTTTCTTGGACAAATTAAAGGGTTAAAGGGTTTATATAATATATATATTCCACATCTGGAAGCCCTGAAAGTATATTTTCTCATGGGACATGGGAAATGTCATGGGAATTTTTAGCCAAGAAAACTCAGTATATAATTTGCAGACTAAGAGAGGACCTTTTATGGAAATTTATCACTGGAGTGACGGGCTGAATTATTAAGCCAGTCATTCCAGTTATAAATTTTCAAAAGTCCTCTTCGCTTGGCATGTATATGATCATTTTAAAAGAGTGCTATAGATGCCGGATTTGACAGACATGATCATTAAATGTTTACAGACGAGAAACACGCTAGTTCGTACAATTTTGATCACAATCTAAGAAATGTTCTGTTGAATATTTTGAACTTAATTGGATTGGAAGACATTGTTGCCTTAAGCATGTTAAGCTGCAAAGTCTTCCAATCCAATTATGTTCAAAATATTCAACAGTACGTTTTATTTTGTACTGTAAACATATTAAGTTATTTCTGTCAATAGATTATTAAAAAGCCAAAGTCGCCAAACAAATGAATACTAAAAATTAATGGTCTTTTAATTCATGTCGACTACTAATGTCAAGGAGGAGGCCTTCTACCATGATGTGTCATTCTTGTTTTTGGTATTAGGTGCACCATATACTCGCAGAGCTCGTCATGGGAGGCATGGTACTCGAGACAAACATGACAGAAATACTCACACGAGTCGAAGAACAGAATAAGCTTGAGAAAACAGAGGTAATCATTAGACAGTCTTACGCCTTTAACACTTGGTTTAAACAGAATTTTATTTTGTTCAATGGGAGCACAGTAAGACATAAGTCTTATACACGTGTCTCCCATACATACAAATACAATGCATTAATAAATACATCAAGATGGGGTATAATAAAACATAATTAAATAGTAACACTTACATTGTATATCAGCCAAAAATGGCTTTTGTAGTAGTCTTGAGAAATGTCCATTTGCAGACCTATAGAAGACTATTTTTTGAAAATTTACCACTGGAATAACTGGCTCAATAACCGAGCCAGTCATTCCAGTGGTAAATTTTCAAAAATGGTCATCTCTTGAACAAATCTGAGGGTCAAAATATTAAAGAATTATACAATTTACCATATCATTATTGTGTTAGACTTGTATCCGAATTTAAGAAACACTTTTCCAGATCTTAAAAGTTATGCGAAATGGAACTATTTGCATAATTACTTGTTTGGTAGAAATATTGGAAAAACCCTAGAAAAAGACATGTATGAGCTAATATCCGGAACCATCCATAACTTGTATAGCGATTAGAAAATTTAATGGTTGGCACCATTCTAAGCCCCATCATGAGGTAAATCTAAAATTGGCTTGGTTATGAGGTAAATAGCTACCGTTATTCTCAAGTTTTATTAAGATCCATTCATCAACAAGAGGGGTTGCAATGGACTGTTCCAGTTTTAGCTATGCCCCACCCATCTCTAGCTAAGCTCCACCCATATCTCGCTTATGCTGCAATCTGGGATCGATCCCTGAACTCCCTAACTATCAATTTCCAGAAAACTATACAGGTAAGCTGTTGAATATTTTGAAACTAATTTGACTGGGTGCTGTTGCTACTTATGGCAGCAACAGCACCCAGTCAAACTAGTTTCAAAATATCCAACAGCATCTTTATTAAATATTAAAGCCATACCAATTATGCGTTTCGTTCGTATTTATCTACATCACTCATGACATTATTGATTATGACCTCATCCTATACATCACATACTTGATTATAACATCATATGATGGATGGATAAACTGGAAAGGTCCATTTTAAGGGTACAGTAGGATACCCTTCTAAAATTCAGCAAGTCAGTGAATCGCAAATTAGACTGCACTGATTTCAAAATTAACCCATAGAATACCATTCTACAGTATTCTACAAGATCAGTTCATTAATAACGGAGGAGTATTTAGAGTTTAAGGTCGAGCCACCAGGTCAGGGAATTGAAAATTGGCCTCCAGAATGATTTTGGTACTGTACTTATCCTTAGAATAGGTTTGGATCAGAACTGAACTGAATGAGGGTTTTTCACCCCTTCTTTGATTATCAAGCCATTCACAAACTCCCTCTGAAGAATCTTAAGAAATGTCCATTTGCCATCCTAGACTTTTGTTGAAAATTTATCACTGAAATGACTGGCTCAATGACCAATGAAGTCCGTCCAGTCATAATTTTGAAAACATTCTCTATTTACATGTAGTTGTACAATCATATAATACTTATTTCATATTAAACCCCCTTGTGTCAACAGCGCCTCGAAGCACTCAAAATTCAAAATTCTACTTCTATCAGTTAACATTTTAATGGTCAAGATTTTTTAAGAAAATATTAACTTTTGCAATAAAATTTACAAAAATAGCTTTCTGTTGTCGTGCAAATAGACATTACTCAAGACCACTACAGGTGCTTGTTTTTTGGCCGGCTAAACAGTCAAGAAAATCTGGTTTTTTCTTAGCATCTATTTTCCGGCTGAGAGAAGACTATTTTTTGCTCACCTGGCCTGAAAGGCCAAGTGAGCTTATGTCGTGGCGACCGTCTGTCGTCCATTCGTCCATCAACTTTTCCTTGAAAACAACTTCTTCTCAAGAACCACTTGGACGATTTCAATTATATTTGAAAGGAAGCATCCTTCGGGCATAGGGATCCAAGTTTGTTTCAACGAAGCCGATCGGCCAATTTGGCCAATTTGGCCATCTTGGATTTTGGCCGATTTTTAGAAATGTCTTTAAAAATTTTCTCCGGAACCGCTTGAAGGATTGAAGGATACCTCATGAAATATGATCCAGGGCATGAGCTCAACCAAGTTTGTTCAGGGGAACTTGATTGGTCAAATGGTTCGGTGGCCATCTTGGTTGACCTAGTTTTAGCGAAATGACTTCCCCAGGGATCAGTAGGGCTGGGCGGTATACCGGTTTCACACCGTCTCACGGTTTTTTATGGCGACGGTTTGAAAACCATTACGAAAATAAATAAAACCGAAAAACCATCCGTAAGATCGCCATAGCGCAAAATCTGGTGACTGTCCTAAAATAGTTTGTTCTTGACTTGCATTTTAATATTATCATCTAGTGTAACCATTTGCTACTAGAGACATAAAATACAGTCATCTATAACTATTAGCCGTGGGAAAGCAAGGGTATTGGTGAAATCCCAACAAATCGACAGTGGACGACCCTCGGCAAATATGATTTGATTTGCCAGCAATGAATTTTACATGACGTAAGCTCTGCGGGTTCAATGTAAGATTGAATAATTTGAAAATATTTATTTCTCCTTTGCAACAAATAATCCTTTTTTCAATTCGAGTTTGTACTATGTTTAATTAGGATTCCAAATGTGACATGATAAAAAAAAATCCAGAAACGCGCTGCGAAAACAACTTCTACTTCGAATAATACTTACCAGATGTACTATTATGATAATGTCTATTATCTAGTCTAGCTCAAAATAAACAATTAAAACTCCGCACTCTCCTGGTCCTGCCCATACTGTGTCCGGGAATACCATAGCCGCAGGTACCGAGTCAATTCCCAATCACAGTCAGATTCGTCTATTTTGCGCTTATTGAAAGTCGCGTGTATTGTGCTCTCTATATTAATTAGTTATAAGCTGTTTTAGCGTGTTTTTTCGGGAAACCATCGCTGGCTTCATGGAGGAACTTGGGAAATCATCACAGGGGCAGGTTGTATCAATCTAGAATTTATACATTCGTGCCATAATGACTGTTTGAAATTTCCTTAAATTGGCACATTGTTTTATAATGTTAGCCATTGTTGGAGTCGCTTCTGTACCCGTTAACTTTTAGTTTTAATTCGGGTACTCGGTTAATTTTCTCTTGCGACTCGGTTCCTCTAAGATGGATGCGCCCTTAGCCAAGATGGCGGCGCCCATGAATTATGTCGTTCTTGGCTTGGTGTATCCAGGCACTCTGTTGTCGCCGATTTTAGCTCTCGCTTCATTGTCGAGGGTGTTTGTAGTGATCGGCGAGTTATTCTTGGTTATTTAACGTTAGTTAAAGGCTGAGTTGTGTTTTTAAAAAAAATTTTCACTCAAAAAAAAAAAAAAAGTTTCAAATATTTCCTGCCTAAGACTTGTTATCATTAAATTGAGAGAAAAGTTAATGTGTTTAAGCAATCTTAAATAGCAAGTCTATTGTGCGTATTGCTCGTCATCGGTTGTCATGTGCAGCGTTTTAATTCTTCTCTGTGTTCGCAGAAACCGAAGAACCCGGACACGTTGTGCCAAATGTGCAACAGGTTCATGAAACGGAAGTATCTGGGTCATCACTGTGTGGCGTGCGCTAAGTGTACGGTCGGGACCCCTTGTGATGTGTGCGTCAAGTGGTCGTCGGCATTGGTGGCGGAGTTTGACAAGGATCGACGGGCGAGGCTGGAGCGTATCGAGAGGGACAAGGCAGTGAAGCTGCAGCAGGCTTCGTTGGTTGGACTGGAAGGTCGGCTGAATGAGAGGATGGATTCAGCACTGGGCGTATGGGCGGCCCAGTTCAAGGCCATGTTTGACTCGTTGCAGTCCACGGTCCCGGTGAGGCAGGCTGGTGCAGGACAACCATTAGGTGGTCCGGCTAGTTCTGCTGAGGGTCATGCACCTGCCCCTTCTCTGTCCTCGGCTCAAGAGCCGTCGGTAGAGGAGGAAGATTTGCTGTTGATGGAAGATTCCGGCATGCCGGATCTTTCAATGTCGGCGATGCCTAGTACGTCCCAGGGGTCTCCCTCGGGATTTGTACGGGTTTGCCAGGCGGATGGTGATGTCGACGTTCCGTCGGGCATTTTTCATCCGCGATTTGTGCAACCGGATATGCCGGCGGAGCCGTGGTTTGCGGTTCCTGCTGCTATCCCGGCGGCATTAGGTGTGGCTTCTATCGGAGTGACAGTGCCAGCCGTAATTGAGGCGGTCGTAGTCCCGGATCCCGTGGTGGAGCCGATGGACTGCGGGGAATCCGTATCTGGCGATTCGTTGGATACTGGTGCCGCTGCTAGTCGTGCTATGGATGCGCTCTGTCCTGGCAGAGACGTATATCGTAGCGTTCAGCAAGGATCGTCGGTGGCCCTCTCATCTAAGGGAGAGAGGGAGGATGAAAACGGGAGTTCTTTGATGGACGATTCCGCTTTCTGCACCGAAGCTGAATGGGTGCAGGTTCTTGGGTGGATGACCAATCGTCTTGGGTTGACATCTGATCTAGGATCTCAGCGCGATCCGGCGATGGAGCAGATGTCAGAGCGTGCGGCTAGCGCTCTGTCCAGTGGCTCTTCTGTCATGCCTACACTCCCGTTGGACACGCAGACTTCTGACATGTTGGAAGTTGCGGCATACCGTCTGGTTCAGCCAGACTATGCGTTGCCCAAGGCCCCGAAGGGGATAAGGAGTAGGGTCCGTTTTCCGGAGCAGGCTTATCATCAGTACGCCAGGGTTCCACGGCTTTCCGTTGCGGAACGTGAGGCGCTGAATAGGCCGTTGGCTGGGAAGGCCAAGGGGCGGTCACGTCCTTTGGTTTCTCAGACCAACAATGACCCGTTCAATGAGCTCACGCTCATTGAGGATGCGGCTAGGGCAGCCATGGCTGCGCTGTCGCACGGGTGTACCGTCTTGCAGGGTATGCTGGACTGCTCGGCGGAAGGCGGACAGGTGCCAGAGGCTGCTCCCGGAGTTGTTCGGGACACCATGCGCCTGTCTCAGGATTGCCTGGCCAGGGTGATCACGAGAACTTTAGCAGAGCGACGGAGAATGGTTCTCGATTGTGTGGAACCAGGACCAGAGATGAGGGCTGCGTTATCTTCTGCGCCTTTCATAGGTCCAGGCTTGTTCGGCGGCTCGGCACGACAAGTGCTCTCTAAGGTTGCGTCAATGGTGGCGGAGCAGGAAGTGGTCGGCAAGTCGTGGAAGTCGACCAAGAGGACTCAGCCGCAACAGTCCTACCGTCAGCATCGGCAGGAGCAGCAGCGACAGCGTCCTAGATCACCCTTCTGCCCGTGATGCCCATAGGCCATCCGGAGCACAAGGGCCTGGCCGTTCGTCCGCATACAAGCCCTCTAGTAAGAGGCCGTATGAGGACGACAGGAAGGGTGGCGGTTCGGGCCGAGGCGGCTACCGTAAGGATAGTCGTGGCGGCGGTTCCGGACCGTCATACCACAAGAAGCCGTGGGGCTCGTTCCTGACGGGTTTCCGGCGGAACCAATACCGGCGGCTTTGGAAACAAATGGAGTCGAGAATCTTCACCCAAGCGATTTAGCGTCTTGTCGGCTAATCTCGACCGACAACTGTGTGCAGATTCCTTCCGTCGGAGGCAGACTTCAGCTAAACCAATGGGAACAGGTCGTGCGCGACTGTTTAGTCTGTCAGTGGATAAGAAACGGCTACGATCCGGACTGGCTCATCCATCAATCGTTAGTTCCGTTAACCTCGACTCCAATATGGACTCCTATTCCAAGGGAATTAGACCGTCTAGTCGCCATTCAGTCAGAGATAGAATCGCTTCGTCAGAAGAAGGCGATTCACCTAGTCACCGATCAGTCATCACTGGGCTTCTATTCGATCATGTTCCTAGTTCCGAAGCGTACCGGAGGGTGGAGACCAATTCTCAATCTCAAACCGTTGAACAAATTTATTCTTTCTCCCAGATTTCAGATGGAGACGGTAGCAGTGGTAATGACAGGGCTGAGGAAAGGCATGTGGGCGGTATCGATAGATCTGAAGGATGCTTATTTTCATATTCCAATGTCAATTCCTTTTCAGAAGTACCTGCGATTTGCATTCCAAGACAATGTTTGGGAATTCAATGCTCTTCCCTTCGGCCTGACCACGGCTCCGAGGGTCTTCACCAAGGTGGTTCTCGCCATGACTTCTTTACTTCGCAGGAGAAACATAGCTGTTCACACTTACATAGACGACTGGCTGCTAAAGGCGGGGAATCCAGTCACTCTGCGCAGCAATCTGAAAGTAGTCCTAGACTTGTTAAAGAAGCTAGGATGGATTGTGAATCTAGAGAAATCAGAACTGACTCCATCCCAGGAGTTTGTTTATCTGGGAATTTTTTTCAATCTCAGGGACGGCGTAGCTTTTCCGGCGGAGAGCAGAGTCAGAAGCCTGATTGCAGTTTTGGAGTCGGTTTCTCTAGGAGCCTATCTGACGGCGCGTCAATTTCTCAGAATACTGGGTTTGCTAGTATCTCTGGAGAAGGTGGTGCCATATGCGGCACTCAGGCGCAGGCCGATTCAGATGTATTTGATGTCGTTCTGGTCACAGAGAACAGATCCGTTATCTCTGAGAATACCAGTAAAAGAACCATTGATATTCCACCTTCAGTGGTGGTTATCGGAACAGAATCTCCTGCGAGGTGTTCCTCTACAACCTCCTCAACCTCAGATGTCCATATTCACGGATGCATCATTGACAGGTTGGGGAGCGGTATTGGACAATCAGTCAGTGTCAGGGGAATGGGATCGGACCAATGCGCAGAAACATATCAATGTGCTCGAGCTATTAGCGGTGGTAATTGCACTGCAGAAGTTCGAGAGTCTAATTCAAGACAAGATTGTCCTAGTAAGGACAGACAACTCAACAGTGGTGTCTTATTTGAACCGCCAAGGCGGGACGAGATCACCAGAGTTGTGTATGATGGTTTGGAACCTTCTGCTGTGGTGCCAAGAGAGGAATATTATTCTTCGGGCAGCACACATTCCAGGAAGATTGAACATCTTAGCGGATGCTCTCAGTCGAAGGACGGTTTGTCATCCGACGGAATGGCAGCTCAACCAAGTGGTAGCGGAGGTTCTATTCAAACAATGGGGCAAGCCAAATGTTGACCTATTTGCGATGAATCAAAACGCAAAGATGGTCACTTACGTGTCACCGATCCCGGACCCGTTAGCTCTAGCAGTAGACGCACTGGCGATAAGTTGGAAGGGAATGTACGCGTATGCGTATCCTCCAACAATTCTCATCCCGAAAGTTCTGGCAAAGATAAGAGGGGATGTGCCAAGTACTACTGATCGCCCCTTATTGGCCAGGCCGATCATGGTTTACGGATCTGCTGGACCTTCTGGTCTGCAGTCCAATCCCTCTTCCAGACACAAGAGATGTAATCTCTCAGAACAAGGGTCTGTACCTTCACGACAGACCAGAAATGTTCAAATTGACTGCATGGATGTTGTCAAGCAGCGTGCAATTGAGGGTGGCTTTTCTGAGCAAGCAGCGAAGTTTGTTGCTTCAGCCAGAAGAGTTTCAACCACAAAGACATATAATTATAGAATCAACAAATTTGCACAGTGGTGTGGGAGAAGAGATATTGATCCATTTTCTGCATCTGTTCAACACGTAGCAGATTTTATCTGTCATTTATACGAAGTTGACAAACTTGTACCGTCTACCCTAGCAGCATATAAGTCTGCATTAGCTTCGGTCATTCCTAGTCTCACCATTGAGGGAGTGGAGAATGACACCTTGAATGAAGTTATCAAAGGAATGAGCAATCTGCGACCCAGACAGCCAATTCCTATCCCATCATGGAATCTATCTCTTGTTCTACAGGTTTTAGGGCATGCTCCCTTTGAACCGATTAGATCTATTGACATTAAACTGTTAACTATTAAATCAGTTTTCTTGGTTGCAGCAGCGTCGGCGAGAAGGAGAAGCGAGATTCATGCGCTTTCTGCCGAACAAGACCGTTTTGTCGTCATGGGTGAAGGTTTAAGATTACTTCCACGTCTTTGTTTCCTGGCAAAGAATCAGTCACTTAAATATCCAGGACAGCCGATCAATTTGCCAAGTTTAACTAGACATGACCCAAATTCTTGTGCTTGGTGTCCTGTCAGATGTCTGAAGATGTATAAGAAACGTACTTCTGAGTGGAGAGACGACCCGAAATCTCTGTGGTTATGTCTCAAAGCTCCCCATTTACGTGCTTCGAAAGATACTATTTCTCGTTGGATAGTTGACGCTATTCAGATGTCGCACAAGATCGCTACAGGAAAGCAGATTGATCGTGCGAATGCCCATGAGGTCCGAGCACTAGCAGCATCATCGGCCCTTTATAAGGGTGTCTCATTAGAGCAGGTGATGTCTGTAGCACAATGGCATGCCGAGTCGTCATTCACTGATTTCTACCTTCGCGACATCTCCAGCACACTTAATCCAGTAGCCGTCGCCAATCTGTCGAACCTAAACTAAGCCACGTCCGACCACTACTTCGCACACATCACAAAAGTCTTCCGCCTACACTGACCAAGCGCTATGCACATGACTGAGTACGACCGTGGATTGGGCCTAGCTCCTGTGATGATCAAGAACAGATCGACCACTCAAAAATGGTGAGTGTTTACATTAATTAAGTGACTATAAATATGTTTACTTCCAGTCGAAATACCAGACTGAGTAAGTGAATAGTCTGGTACAAGAGTATATTTATCCTCTCATACAGACATGAGACTCATTCCAATTTGAAAAACTAATCGATATACTGATAGTTTTTTTCAAAGATTGAAGTTGTAGTAGCTTCTTTGCACTCTACTGGACTGCCCTAGCTGAGACTTGGGGCTGACACGGGTCTGGTGGGTGTTGCATCCCCATGGACATCCCTCTGGTTTTGTGCGGACAAAAGAGGGGGGAGCGCGGTCTAGACCATGGAAGTTTAGCACTCTATGAGTCAGATAGCAGAACCCAAGCGTATGCCAGGGTTTTAGTCTCTTCACAACCTTCTCTGTTGGATGGTTGGTGAGTGCTGGTTCGAGCCTCACCTCCTCCCACCGGCATTTCCTGGCTGTCGAAATCCGGAGTTTATCATAATAGTACATCTGGTAAGTATTATTCGAAGTAGAATCAAAAAAGCATCCGCTTTTGTTTCTACGAGAATTCTTAATACTTACCAGATGTACTATGGCCCTGCCTCAGCCGCCCCGCTGAGGTGAGGCTGAGCTGCTTTCGCAGTTTGCCAAGGCAAATATAAGACGAATCTGACTGTGATTGGGAATTGACTCGGTACCTGCGGCTATGGTATTCCCGGACACAGTATGGGCAGGACCAGGAGAGTGCGGAGTTTTAATTGTTTATTTTGAGCTAGACTAGATAATAGACATTATCATAATAGTACATCTGGTAAGTATTAAGAATTCTCGTAGAAACAAAAGCGGATGCTTTTTTGAGACGCTATACAATGAACTCCCATTCCAAACAAATCATTATTTCCCTTAGATTTCGACAAACATAAAATGATCCATCATGGACTAAGACATACGAGACAAATTGCTTGAACGCCCGAGAAATGAAAACAATTAAGTCGCTTCTTATGTTGGCGGAGTAGTTACAAGTAAAATACACCTCTTAGTCTCTCAAATACGAGCAGGCATAATGTGATTGGTTGTTAACAAATTCTTCCGCTGGGATATTCACTACTATCGATTTTATGAATGAAATTTGTAGTATTTTTTATCACGTGTCTTTTCTGCTCGATAGGCGCTAGAATCACATTGTTTTGTTTTATGGCCCGGTCTTTTTCGTCTTCGTACGGAGTGTTGCTTTAAGTAGATTTAAGTTAGAGTCACGAATCATTGCGTTTATATTGTCAAATTATCATAATCTCTTTATTATATGACATATGGACCTCGAAAAATAGTCAAATACATATTTTGTGAGAATTCTTGAGGCGCGATTTCGGGAAATGACTACTCTTTAGTTACGTGTTGAATGACATTCACCCGCTTGAACAACAGTTTATTGAGGAGTATTACTAATTACAGAGTACTCGAATACAAACACATGACTTACTAGACTAGATCATACTGTAGGTGGTTATACGAACTCTAACCGTATGTGCGGTACTCTACTAGGAGCCCAAACTCGCTCTCATATCCCGGTTCCTACTTACACACTTTCAAAAATAGTTACCTAATAACACTATTGAAAATCAACATTTTAGTAGTTAGAGTGTTATTTTCACGACATTACATATTTTGTGAGAATTCTTGAGGCCCGATTTCGGGAAATGACTACTCTTTAGTTACGTGTTGAATGACATTCACCCGCTTGAACGACAGTTTATTGAGGAGTATTACTAATTACAGAGTACTCGAATACAAACACATGACTTACTAGACTAGATCATACTGTAGGTGGTTATACGAACTCTAACCGTATGTGCGGTACTCTACTAGGAGCCCAAACTCGCTCTCATATCCCGGTTCCTACTTACACACTTTCAAAAATAGTTACCTAATAACAGTATTGAAAATCAACATTTTAGTAGTTAGAGTGTTATTTTCACGACATTACATGAACCAGACTTTATTTATTTTATTTGTTTTAACTACTATTTTGAGATAGATAGCGTCGAAGTGAGCAGTCGTACGTAGTTACCGTTCTAATTTCGTGGCAATTTACTTCAGTTGTCAAATCGCAAAATACATGTACTGTAGCTAATGAAAACGGCATATTTTCATATTTCAAATTATTTTCGATCATTCTAACCCCTTAAACCAGTATTTCGTTAATACCGGTTTAATTAGTGATACCGTCACCGGTTTTCTTTTAGGCCAAACCGCACATCCCTAGGGATCAGGCCAAAATTTGGAAGATATGATTAGGGACTAAGGGCCAGTAAAGTTTGTTCAAGAGAAGTTGATCCGTCAAAAAACATGGCCGCCGTGGGCCAATCAAATAATAGCATGTTTGGCGGCCATATTGAATTTTTTTATTTGATGGACTTTGAGGCTGAAATTGTTTTTATATAGGTTTTTGGGTATTCTGATTTGAAATTTGCAATTTTCAAAACTGTTGGATAAATGGTTTGGCGGCCATCTTGGATCATTTTCCCGCCAAAAGCTCCCTTACATTTTTGTACTAAGCAATGGGAAATTTAAAATGCCTTCTTTTTTAGAACTGCTGGGTCGATTTCAATTATATTTGGCAGGAAGCATCCTTAAGGAATAGAGATTCAAGTTTGTTCAAATGAACCCGATCGACCAATTTGGTCGACGGCCATCTTGGATTTCTACTGATTTTTATAAATGTCTTGAAAAATCTCCAAAACCGCTTGAGGGATCGATTCAGAACTCTCGATATATGATCTAGGGTAAGAGCTGAACCAAGTTTGTTTAAGGGAACTTGATTGACCAAATGGTTCAGTGGCCATCTTGGATGACCTAGTTTTCGCAAAAACGAGTTCCCCAGAACCGCTGAAGCGATCAGGCCGAAATTTGTGATATATGATTAGGGACTAAGGGCCATTAATGTTTGTTCAAGAGATATTAGTCCGTCAAAAAACATGGCCGCCGTGGGCCAATCAAAATATAGCATGTTTGGTGGCCATATTGGATTTTTTATTTGATGGATTTTGAGGCCGAAATTGGTTTTATATAGGTTTTTAGGTATTCTGATCTCAAATTTGAAATTTTCGAAACTGTCGGATAAATGGTTTGGGGGCCATCTTGGATCAGTTTCCCGCCAAAAGCTCCCATACTAAAGCAATGGGAAATTTTTAATGTCTTCTCGAGAACTACTGGGCCGATTTCAATTATATTTGGCAGGAAGCAGCCTTACGGCATAGAGATTCCATTTTGTTCAAAGCTGATCGGCCAATTTGGCCGGCGGCCATCTTGGATTTCAGCTGATTTTTAGAAATGTCTAAAAAATCTTCTCCAAAACCGTTTGAGGGATCAATTCAGACCTCATGAAACATGATCTATGGTAAAAACTGACCCAAGTTTGTTCAAGGGAACTTGATTGACTAAATGGTTCAGCAACCATCTTGGATGACCTCGTTTTCGCAAAAATGACCCCTCCCCTTGAAGCGATCAAGTCGAAATTTGTGATATATGATTACGGATTAAGGGCCATTAAAGTTTGTTCAAGAGAAGTTGATCCGTCAAAACACTGGCCGCTTTAAAATGTCTCAAAATCTTCTCCAAAACCGCTTGGGGGTTCAATTCAAAATGCATGAAATATCATCTAGGGCTAGGGGAACTTGATTGGCCAAATGGTTTGGTGGCCATCTTGGATTACCAAATTTTTGCAAAAATGACTCCAGAACCACTGAGCAGATTGGGCCGAAATTTGAGAAATATGATTAGGCACTGAGTGCCATTAAAGTTTTTTCAAGGGAAGGCGCTACGTCAGAAACATGGCAGAAGTGGACCAATCAAAATGTAGTGTGTTTGGCGGCCAAAATGTCCACAAACTCATTTAGAAAACTACTAAACCACCCACTAACAATTGTGACAAAATGCATATTGCTCCAGGTGAGCGGCACAGGCCTCTTGAGCCTCGTGTTTTAAATTTACCACTGGAGTGACTGGCTCGGTTACCGAGCCAGTCATTCCAGTGGTAAATTAAAAAAATCATATTCTCTTGGATGAAAAAATGGACATTCCTCAAGATGACTGCGGTACATAATCCATTTTTGGAGGTATTGATCATTAAAGACTTAAGTTAACACTAGAGGGGTTAATTATCCCTAATCTTTAAGCTTGCTCCAGAATTATTTCAAATATGTCTGTATATACTTACAGAACTACATATGTGATGGCCCCTGAAAGGTACAATTCGCGAGGAAAAAATGCTTTGGTTTTCTATTGAAAAATTAAAAATTAATTTTGTTTACAGTTTAACATTTTGTTCTTTGCCGTTCTGATTACATTTATTTAAAATTGAAATTTAATAGTCTATGCAATTGCTCATCTGTGAAGGGGTATCATTGAATATACGTGCTGTAAGCTTTGACCAATTGAATCATGAGGATTTTCACCACTTCTCAATAGAAACACCAATGGCTGATGGGCCCATCCATTTAGATACTGTTGCTAAGTATGGGAACCAAGCCAGCCGTTCCAGTGATTAATTTTCAAAAATAGTATTCTCTTGTCATCCAACATATTGACTAAGCAAAATTGATCGATATTGACCATTTATTGTTTAATCAGGCTGATTAGGATTGCGCAATTACGTGATTAAATTAAAAATTAGGATTAAATTTTTAGATCGTTAATTTGTATGATTAAAAATTAAATAATCGAATAATCGTGAATAATTTCTACATAAAAATATTTCAAAGCCTACAATTTAATTACTCTTTAAAGCGATTCCTCTAAAACATTGACATTTTGCTCAGTGAATGTATATATCCATTTGTAGGCCAAGAGAAGATGATTTTTGAAAATGTATCAATGCAATAATTGGCACGTCAGTAATACATTTTCAAAATGTAACTTCTGGCCCACAAATGGACATTTCTAAATACCATTGCAGCTTTCGTCATTTATATATACCTTTGTTGTTATGTCTGGGCAATTTGTACCCAGGCTGATTAATCGAGTAATCACAATTATTCTTAAATAATCGCACATGCGAGAGGCTGATCATTATATATTTTCTCAACCATGTCAACAAAAGAATCCATCCTGTCTGCCACTCAGGTATCTGACATCCTAATCAAATATGTCACATGATGTAAGTTGACGTCACAATCAAAATGACATACACATGTAGTTCCATCTGAAATTGAAAAGTCCATCATGAACCGATGCAAATTGTTTGTCTTTGATAAAGTTACAATTTAATAAATATTCTGTTGAGTATTGTTGGTGGTGAATGGATCTTTCCGGTATTAGCTACATGTATGCCCCATCCATCTCTAGCTAAGTTCCACCCACACCTCGCTCGTATTGGGATTGATCGATTTCTGAACACCCTGACTATCAATTTCCAAAAAACTACACAGGTAAGCTGTTGAATGTTTTGAAACTAGTTTGACTGGCTGCTGTTGCTGCCTAGGGCAGCAACAGCGCCCAGTCAAATTAGTTTTAAAATATTCAACAGCATGTTTATTAAATAGCAAAGAATTACAAAGACATACAATTCATACAACGTGTCAGACTGTTTGAGATTACATGACGGCCTATATGAAACCCTTTATGATGTAATGGTTGTGACATCATCATACACGCGCCGAGTTGATTATGATGTCATACGAGGTAAGATGATGGATGGATACTCTGGAAAGGTGAATTACTTTCAAGATACTCAGCAGCTTATATGTACATGTATAGTTACCTTGAAATTTAGAATCTATTCCAATGCATGGAAAAGTGGGCGGAGCTTAGCTAGAAATCGGCGGAGCATAGCTAGAAATGGGTGGAGCATAGCTAGAAATGACGTACAAAGTAATAATATGCATGTAATACCACCAATCTCAATAAATTAAATACACCTACCGGTATGTACATTAAAATGAGATAGTTGGGAGAATATTAAGCGTTGTTTTTCTTACTCCAGGCTGTACACTATTCCCTACTTGGTCATATCTCAAGACGTGATAGGTAATAAGAGTGACAACTCAATGAGTGTGTATGTTCCCAAAGCTTAGCATGAACAATTTGCATGAAAACAACCCCACAACTGACAGTTTTAGCTTTTGCCTTTTCTTGTGAGATATGATATCTAACTGAAAACTCATTGCTTCTCTCTAATCAAACATATTTTTCATAACTAATTTTTAGCTTAACTTTACGATGTAAAACGAGCTATTGTGATATTCCGCCCATCGACGGTGGCGGCGGCAGCGTCCAATTTGCGTTTAGCGCAACTTTTCTGTTTACATTTCATGGTTGGTTAATCATACTGGTCCCAATCTTGGACACACGATTCTTTATAATTGCATGGCATCACACTATGACCCTTGGGGAAAAAGGGCAAGGTCACTGTAACCTTGGTAAAAACCTGGTCTTTTCAACGTTAACATCTTCCATTCGGCTCAACTTAGCTGTTCATATCTCAACTTTTGTTAATCATGTACTGAACTCAAACTTGGATACACGCCTCCGTCTACTGAGAGGGCATTATATAATGACCTTGGGATCAAACAATCAAGGTCACTGTGACATTGGTCAACTTTCCTTTTTCAATATCAACATTTTATCTTTAGCTCAACTTAGCAGTTCATATCTCATCTTTGGTTAAGTGTACTGGACTCAACCTTGGACACATACTTCCTTATAATTGGCAGGCATCATACAATGATGGTGGGATGAAAAGGGCAAAGGTCAAGGTTATTGTGACATTGGTAAAAACATTTTTTCAGCAGTAACATTTCGTGTTTGGCACGACTAATACATGTAGCAGTTCATATCTTATGTTTGCTTAGGCTTCCTGGACCCAAACCTGTCGACAGACTTCCTTATAAGGAGAAGTCGCGACACAATGAACTTTTGGGCTAAACGGTCAAAGGCCAATATTATTGTGATTTTGGTAAACGACTGTGTTCTTTCAGCATTAACATTTTACGTTTAGCTCAACTTAGTATTTCATAGCGCATGGCTGATTAATGATACTGGACCCAAATTTAAACATGCTTCCTTATAATAAGGGAACATGATACGATTTTCTTCAGGGTCAAAAGGTCAAAGGAGATTGTGGTCTTGGGAAAACCTGTCTTTTTAAACAGTAACATTTTGTGTTTAGTTAAACTTGACTGTTTATATCTCATGTTTGCTTAATCATACTGGAGCCAAAGTTGGACACTTGCTTTTTTAACACGAGTGGGAATGGTACATGACAAATGTCAAAGGTCAAGGTCATTGTGTCCTTGCTAAAGCCTACTTTTTATCAAAACTAAAATTTTGCATTTGGCTCAACTTAACAGTTTATATCTCATGTTTGGTTAAGCATTCATGGCCCACATTCGGACACATCCTTTTTTATAATGAGATGGCATGACTCAATCACCATGGCAAAACTCAAGGGTTTTCTCAACAGTAACATTTTGCTTTTACCTCAACTTAGCAGTTGATATCCCGTGTTGTGTTAATCATACTGCACCCAAACTTGGACACTTGATAATGAAAGTGAATAAGAGAATTACTTTGGGGTCAAAAGGTGAAAGGTCATGGTCATTTATAAGTGTACTGATAAACCTTCTACATGTATATTCATTTTATGCTTTGAAGACAAACTTCATAGTTCATTGTAAAGTCGAGCTAGATGCAAGAGTCCATAACGATTTCTGGTACTAAGTAATTTTTTTGTATGTTTCTTTGTCTCCGGAAGAGTTTATATGATGCCCAGTGTTTCTCATGGCATCTAAATTTTGGAGGTCCCAGGGACCCCACGCCCTAAGGTCTGGGGGTCCACGCTTGAAATCTGTGTATCCCCGGATGAAATTTGAGTGTCCCAAACTGATATAATCTGGCATTCCCAAGCAGTATTTCTCATCCAGACTAAAATTAAATGGTACGATGGACTATAGACCATCAAAAGAACCCTTATGGGAATCCCTGATGATGTCTTACTTTCCTTGTTATATTAAGCTTGTTCTATCAACTGAAAGGACAAGTGAGAATATGTTGTGGTGATTCTCTTTTATCTGACTGGTGTTTGTCCATCAATTTTTCCTTTAGCCCTCGAAATTGTTCAAGAAAATTTAAATTTTCTCATGAAAAATATCCATTTGCAGACCAAGACAAAAATATTTTTTTACAGTTTGCCACTGGAATGACTGGCTCAGTTGTTGAGCCAGTCATTCCAGTGGTAACTTTTGAAAAATAGCCCCTCTTTGTCTGCAAATGGACATTTCCCAAGACCACTGCAGAAGCCATTTTTGGCTGATATGAGTGTTAATAGGTTAAACAATGGCTTCTAAAGAATCAATGGGCTGATTTCAAAACAAAATAAAATGTTCTGTTGAATGTTTTTTCGCATAATTGGATTGGAGGACATTGCTGCCTTACACATTTAGGCAGCAATGTCTCCCAATCCAATTACAGTATATGTACATGTACATTCAAAATATTCAACAGAACATTTCTTACATCATGTTCACAATTGTACTTACTAACATGTTTCTTCTATTTTGGTTTTGGAAACATCTTAAGTTATTTCTGACCTTTGCCCTATTTGTTCTTCCAATCCAAACTATTCCAGACCTATTTTTCATGTTTTTGGGCCAAATCCTGCTATTGCGTGTTCTATGACCGACATATTTCATCAATGTTTGGAATTACGTATATAAAGGTTAATTGATATAAATAATTTTGAGCATATGCTACTATCCGCTAAATCTTTTAAGTTTCTTTCATGTCATATTTGGACAAAGTTCAAGGTCACTGTGAACTTGGTATAAAACTCTACTTTTTATGGTTACTTTTTGCGTTTAGTTCAACATATCCTCTTATATCTCGCCATGGCTTCAGCCTATTGGGATGATTACATACATGTGTATTAACCGGATGGAACACAATGATATTGAGGTCAAATGTCAAGGCCACCAGGACCTTCGTATAATGCTCTATTGTTTAAGTTTTTAGTTTTGTTCAACGTATTTCGTTTTATAGCTAAGGCTTGGTTCAGCCTATTGACCTTTCCAGTATTAGCTATGCCCCACCCATCTCTATCTAAGCTCCATCCACACTTCGCCATGTTGGGATCAATCGATCCCAAATGCCCTAACTATAAATTTCCTGAAAACTATACAGGTAAGCTGTTGAATATTTTATAACTATTTTGACTTGTTGCTGTTGCTGCCCAGTCAAATTAGTTTCAACAATATTCAACAGAATATTTATTAAATATTAAAGTCATACAGTTCATACAACAATGCATAGTCCGTCTTCAAATATGCGTCGTGACGTACTTATCGACATCATTCATGACGCCATTCATTATGATGTCATTCTACATGTCACATAGTTGATTATGATGTCATAGGATGGGTTCATAAAGTGGAAAGGTCTATTGTGACTAAACTTGGACACATGGTTACATATATCAACCAGATGCAGTGCAATCTTATTGAGGTCAAAGGTCAAGTTAAGTGTCACCTTAATATAAAACTATTCTTTTCAGTTAAATGTTTGGTTTAACTCAACATATTGCCTTATATCTCGCGATTAGTTAACCATACTTGAATTTAACTTTATGAAGTATAGTGACATTGAGGTCAGACGTCAAGGTAACATTTGTGTAAAATGCAGACTTTAACAGTTTGGTTCTGCTTAGCTCAGCCTTTATCTTAGAATTGGACAAATTACTGGAACTAAGCATTGACATATAAGTTACTTCAATCAGGAGGAGCAGCACTGACATTCAGATTTTTGAGGTCACGGTCGTTGTGATCTTGATACAAAGCTACTGTAGATTTACATTTGGAAATGCAAAATGCTACGGTTTTCGCCACTATCAGTGTAACACTGATGTCTTGTTTTGGTTGTGGAAAGGTTATGGCAATTTTATATATGTACATGTATATTGTCAACTGAATAGTAACTCCCTGTAGGGAGCACTTATTTATTTTAGTGAATACTTAATAGGGAACATTAATCTACATGTAGTTTGTTGCTTTTTAGCAACAAAGCGTAATTATAACCTCCCGTGACCGCTCATTCACACAATCTTTCTAAACACAATGCTTATGTTATGCACTTATTAACCCTTTCACACTCATATCAGCCAAAAATGGCTTCTATAGTGGTCTTGGGAAATGTCCATTTGCAGGCCAAGAGAAGACTATTTTTGAAAGTTTATCACTCGCATGACTGGCTCGATAACAGAGCCAGTCATTCCAGTGGTAAATTTTCAAAAATAGTCATCTCTTGGCCTGCAATGGACATTTTCTATGAGAAAATTGAAATTTTCTTTAACGAATTCAAGGGTAAAAGGGTTAATAGTATTATAATAATACATGTATTCATGAATGTGTAAGATTTTCAGAAATTATTAAATCACTTGGTCGTTATTTCAATGAACTTATTCAGGTATCTTTTGTACATCTTTAGCTATGATTCACAGCATCTATTAGTCAGCAAGTCGGTCTCTCTGTCCAATTTTCTTTTTGCAGAGCCACGCAGATCACAGATATAATTTTTGCACACATCAGTAAAAATATTGTGACTGGAAGCTGATGCTTCCAATCAAATGGACCATTCCAATAAGAATTTATCCATCCATCATATGACATCATAATCCACTACGTGACGTGTCTGATGATGCCATAAACATGATGTCATGAATGACTCGATTTAGTCCATCTTAAACGCTTAATAGTCTAGCATGTAGTATGTCGTTACTATTTAATAAACATTCTGTCGAATATTTTGAAACTAATTTGACTGGACGCTGTTGCTGCCATAGGTAGCAACAGCACCCAGTCAAATTAGTTTCAAAATATTCAAAACGTACCAGTATAATTTTATGAAAAGTGATAGCTATTGAGCTCAGGGATCGATCGATTCCAACACGGGCGAGGCGTGGGTGGAGCTTAATTAGAGATGGGCAGGGCATAGCTAAAGCAATATATTCTGCAAGAATTTCTTTATCAGGTTCTTGATAATTTGTTTTCTTTATTACAGGGTAATCAGATTCCCAATTGAATTATAATGCATACATTTTGTACGTTTGTTGTTGATTTTTCATTCACAGGCGGGTATTTCAGCCGCGCCCGCTCGAGCAGTTTCAGCTGTCAAAGAAATGAACATTCCACAGAAACTAAAGGATATTAAATTACCAGACTTGCCATCTATCGGCAATTTAAAATTTTAAATTATAAACAAATATGATATAATATTATATAATATATAATATATAATCTATGTACCATTGATAAGACAACATTTCTAAGTATATTTATGTAAGTAAACATAGAAAACAACTTTTGACCAGTGTTCTTGAGCAATGTCCATTTGCAGGTCAGTAGAAAACTATTTTTGCCAGTCATTCCAGTGATATATTTTCAAAAATAGTCTTGGCCTGCAAATGGGCATGTATTCGCTGAGCAAAATTTCTGTGAGCGATGGCTTTGAAGAGTAATTAAAAGGTAGGTTTTGAAATATTTTATGCTGTAGAATTATTCATGATTATTTAATTTTTAATCATAGATAATTGACGATTTAAAAATAATTGCGATTTTCGATTTAATCACATAATCGTGCAAGCCTAATCAAGGGCTTATCCGATCTCAATAAAACTTTATCATTACATCTGGTCTACATCCTAATTAAAATGATTTTCAAATTTTTTCAACAATGTTATGGCCGTTTGAACTTAGTTAATTTTGCAACAAGAATTAGTAAATGTTAATGTTTTTCAATGGACATTTAATTCATCAAGACTTATCAGATCTCAATAAAACTTTAAAGATTTTTCCTAAGACCGTCATTGCATCCAGTCTACATCATAATTAAAATGATTGTCAAATTATTCTTTCCGTTCTTTTAATTGAAGGGCTTATTCCATCCCCACAAAACTTTACAGAATTGTTCTGTATTCAGTTTGCAGCAAAATTAAAATGATTTAAAAGATTTTTTCCATACTTTTACATGGTTTGGACGTAGTTTATTTCTTGTTGATTTGTCTCCTCTTCCAGAATTAGAATATTACAGTTTTCAATAGACATTTGATCTACCAAGGGGTATACTATTTTATGAAATCCTTATGTTGCGACACTGCCCCACATGCCATGTGATATGTGGAAAATCTAAAGGGCTCGACATGCGGGACGCAGTCCATCTAGTTAAAAAAAATTGACATTTTTGCTCAGTAATTAAATGTCTATTTGCAGGCCAAAAAAGATTATTTTTGAAAATTTCCTACTGGAATAAGTTGCTCGCTTATTGAGCCAGTCACACCCGTGTTAAAGTTTTTAAAAAAATCCTCTCTTAGCTTGGAAATGGACGTTTTTCAAGATCGCTACAGAAGCTGGTTTCGGCTGGCTTGACCCATTAAAGTGTTAATGATGCATTGTGGGTAATTAATATTATGCGAAATTTGTACATTATGAGATCTCAGTATGTAGCCTTAATTTACCCATGGCATTTTGGTCTAAATATATGGAACCTATCTTTGCATGCATAATGTAATCCAACTAATATACTCTTTCTACCATAACTAGGTAGAGATAATCTCAAAACTCATTCTGAATTCAAGTGAACAATTTCACATCTCGTCGCTGCTCAGAAATCGGTTTATTGCCAGGATAGTTAAATTAACCCTGTAATGACTAAATTTGTTAAAAAAAATGTAAATATACACATCAAAAAAAGTAAGTTCCCCCCTAAATATGGGCTAATATTTTCCAAACTATACAACCGAGTGTAATGAAATTTTTCACAGATCATCAATATGACTATAAGAACAATCTCTGCAAATGATTACAGTCTATGACGTGTTACGCCTGCATAAGCATGCATTGAATGAAAATTTGCCCAATTTAAAAAATTTGAATACAGATTTTATTCAAAAACAAGAAAATCATAACAACAGCTAGAGTGCAAGATACAGCACTGCTACATGAAGAGTGGGTGGCGATCCCACAACAGAGGATCACCCGTCTCATCAACAGCATGAGAGCACGGTGTCGCAACGTGATAGCGAATAATGGTGGATACACGCGTTATTAACTGTGGTCAAGTCATTAGTTGTCTCTTTGTTGAGATTTAACAGATTTGAAATTTTCTAATGAAATCTTTATTATGCTTTACCCGATATGAAATGAATGTATAGTGAATATTGTTAACCGCAAGATCTGCATCTTGCACTCTAGCTGTTGTTATGATTTTCTTGTTTTTGAATAAAATCTGTATTCAAATTTTTTAAATTGGGCAAATTTTCATTCAATGCATGCTTATGCAGGCGTAACACGTCATAGACTGTAATCATTTGCAGAGATTGTTCTTATAGTCATATTGATGATCTGTGAAAAATTTCATTACACTCGGTTGTATAGTTTGGAAAATATTAGCCCATATTTAGGGGGGAACTTACTTTTTTTGATGTGTATATATACTTATTGAATGTCCATTTGCAGGTTAATAGAAGACTATTTTTGAAAATTTACCACTGGAATGACTGGTTCAGTTATCGAGCCAGTCATTCCAGCAGTAAATTTTTTTTAATAGTCTTATCTTGGCCTACAAATGGACATTCCCAAAGACCATTACTTAGGCCGGCTTTGTCGTGAAAAGGTTAAAGCTGCTGCCATATATGCTCACTTGACTCGCACAGAATCCATCATAGTTTAGTCTTAGCGATTATCAAATTGTGCTGTTTAACCCGTTAACACTCAAGTCTTTTCAAGAAAATTTCAATTTTCTCATAGAAAATGTCGATTTGCAGACCGAGAAAATATTATTTTTGAAAATCAAAAATAGTCTTCACTTGGTCTGCAAATGGACATTTCTCAATACCACTGCAGAAGCCATTTTTGACTGATGTGAGTGTTAAAGGGTTAACCCTTTGATGGTCATACCGGCCAAAACTGGCCTCTGCTACGGTCTTGTGGAATGGTCCCTTACAGGCCGAGAGAAAACAATTTTTGAAAATTTTCCACTGGAATGACTGGCTCGCTTATCGAGCCAGTCATTTCAGTGATAAATCGTCAAAAATTGTATTCTCTCGGCCTGTAAATGGACATTCAATAAGAAAATATCCACATTTTCTTGACCAAATCTGAGCATTTAAGGATTAAACAAATGAAGTTATTTCTATCAAATTGCTAGGATGGGCAAACACGCTACAATCTTGTATATTGTGCCGTATATACCTGAGTGTGTACTTAATCCTTAAATTACTGATCGAGTGCAGTGCTTAAATTGCCAAACAGTCATGAAGGTAAAGCCATTTCACCTTTCTACAGTATTCATCCATCATAAGACGTCATAATCAACTACGTGGCATATAGAATGACATCACAATCAATGACGTCATTATGATGTGATGTAGATAAGTACGTTACGAACGCATAGTTGAAGACGGACTATGCGTTGTTGTACGAATTGTATGTCTACTATTTAATAAATATCCTGTTGAATATTTTAAAACTAATTTGACTGTCCTAGTCAAATTAGTTACAAAATATTTAACGAATTAACTGTATAGTTTTCAGGAAACTGATAGTCAGGGCATTCAGGGATTGATCAATCCCAACACGGTGAAGTGTTGGTGGAGCTTAGCTGATGATGGGCGGGGTATAGCTAAAACTGGAAAGGGCCATCAATATTTTGAAAATGAATTCGACAGAATATTTCCTGTCATAGAGAAGTCACACTGAATCATTTTGTTCTTTAATAGTTAAATGCAGTCAGGAAAATTTCATTAGACATTTGTATACCACAAAAAGAAAGTTTTTGACAATTTACCACAGGAATGACTGGCTCGGTCAGTCATTCCAGTGGTAAATTTTCTAAAATAATCTTGTCTTCAAATAAACATTTCGTAAAACCACTGCGGTAGCCTGCTTTCGACCGTCATGGCCATTAAAGAGTTATTGCTAATTCATAATATTTAATCATAGATACATTGTTTTATATTTTCATGCTTTCTACACATGTTTCACCATGACAACCGTCATGTCACCGTAGCATGTCACCATGACAACGGTCATGTAGTTCATTACTATGACCATAGACATGTATCTGTCTTTATATTTATAAGTTTTCTCAAAGATAATGCCCATTTGAAGATCAAGCGATTTAACCCTTTAACACTCATATCAGCCAAAAATGTCTTCTGCATTGGTCTTAAGAAATGTTTATTTGCCGGGCAAGAGGTTATTTTTGGAAATTTACCATTGGAATGACTGGCTCGATAACCGAGCTAGTCATTCCAGTGATAAATTTTCAAAAATAGTCATATCTTGGTCTGCAAATGGACATTTTTAATAAGAAAATTTAATTGATCCAGTCATTCCAGAAGTAAATTTTCATAAATAGACTATTTTTGACAAATTACCACAGGAATGACTGGCTAGTCTTCTTGGTCTGCAAATTAAGATTTCTCAAAACCACTGCAGATGCAGTTTTTCCAGCTTGAATGTTAAAAGGGTTAAAAGGTTGAGTATTGCATTGTAAAAATGTGTGTTGTTCATTTTTGAAACGATCCTGCTGACTATGGTCACGGATAGCAACAGCTTTCAGCAATATTGTTTTCAAAATGAACATCAATTATCATATGAAATGGAATTGACTTCAGTGGTATAAAGATGTTATCGGTTTGATTGGCGTTCATCGAGTCCCTGATTCCAGGTCCCATTCGCGCCATTCTATGCTGGTTTTATTTCAGTCTATTATTTATAACTTCCCCAGTTTTTACATTGGTGCCCATTTATAATCCTGGATGGAAAGAGGCAACGAGAAGTGAAGGAGATTGCCGATGTTTCCAACGATCGTCAGTTGGCTGAACACAGATGTGATCCTGGGGTCGCCAACTTCACAGCTTTGCTCATTAACGCCTCCTCTAAAGATTAACAGTCTCTTTATTTATCCCTTGAATTTCCAGTATCTCAATTTCAAAACAACTATAAAGGAAAGGTGTTGAATATTTTGAAAGTAATTTGACTGGACGCTGCTGCTGCCATATTTTCACAATACTGAAGCGGATATTCCTTGCATCATATAAGTGTTGTTGTTTCTGGTGTGTGATAGTTAAATGGTTAATGCAATATTTTGTAATATATTGTAATTCTGCATTGTGTACTTAATTGCTTTTATAATTAATCTAATGGTCTATCCAGTCTAATCCAGTTGATCGATCAATCAAATCATGTCATAATGGATTATGTCACATGTGGGCTGACCTCATGATCAATTATGTCATGAATGTCTTGAACGCTTAATAGGTCATCATCACGTTGTATGAATTGTATGTCTCCTATTTTGTAAGCGTTCTGTAGAATATTTTGATAGTAATTTAACTGGGTGCTGTTGCTGTCATAGGAACAGCACCCAGTCAAATTAGTTTCGAAACATTCAACAGCTTAGCTGTATATTTTTCTAGAAATTGCGATTCATAGAGTGCAGATCCCAACATGGGTGAAGTGTTGGTGGAGCTTGGCTAAAGATGGGCAGGGCATAGCTAAAACTGGATTTTTCCATTGTTTTTTTAATTAATCTAATTGTATATAAGAGCCGTGGTGGCTGAGTGGTTAGGAGCGTGCGCTGCTGACTCAAAGTTTAGCGGTTCTGCTCCCAGCCAGGCCACCCCGTTATGTCCCTAAGCAAGGCACTTCACACTGTGTTTTTCCAATCGACCTAACTGTAAATAGCTACCTGCGAGGGCAGTGTAGGTAATGTGAATGCATAGCTTGCGGTGCAACTGATATGAATATGCCCTATAGAAGAA
Source organism: Chaetoderma sp. LZ-2023a (assembly GCA_034401795.1). Classification (NCBI taxonomy): domain Eukaryota; kingdom Metazoa; phylum Mollusca; class Caudofoveata; order Chaetodermatida; family Chaetodermatidae; genus Chaetoderma; species Chaetoderma sp. LZ-2023a. The sequence continues at coordinate 23,523,868 of CM067363.1, read as the reverse complement.
CGAGCCCAATGACCAGTGGTAAGAGATGTAAAGTCGCTGAGCACTTAGCGAAAGCCAGACTGTAAAATGTAAATGTACTTACTTATATGTTTTGAAAGTGTGTATATGAAATGTATATGTCATATAATGTATTATCATAGAATGTGTGGATAGAGCCGCCCGTTTTACAGAATAATTTTATTTTTACACAAAATTGTTATCCAGCGCACATATTGCTTAACACTTTTACCCTCAAACTGACCAAAAACAACTTCGGTAATGGTCTTGATAGCTGACCATTTGCAGACCAAGAGAAGACTATTTTGGAAAAAGTATCAATGGAATGGCAGGGCAGTCTTTCTCAGATAAATCTTTAAAACAATCGCTTGGTCTTTATGCAAATGGACTTTTTCTATGAAAAAAATAAAAAAATTTAAAAACAAATTTAAGTGTTAAGTGTTTGAATACTCATGTACGTATGCACACATTGAGACATACACAAGCACACACACAACTTATGATTGATATCTTATGATTATAATTTTATTATGATTATAATATTGTATATAATGAAAGCTGTTGCTTCTCTAGTTTTAGATAACTTATGGAAAATTAACCCATTAATGGCCAAAATGTTCAAGATAATTTTTACTTTGGCCATCTTTAGATCAAGAGAAGACAATTTTTTTTTTAAATTTATCACTGGAATGACTGGCTCGATTATCGAGCCAGGCATTCCAGTGGTAAATTTTCAAAATCATCTCTGCCTACAAATGTACATCCATTAAGAGAACTACATCAGCCATTTGTTGCTGGTTTGACAATTAAATAGTTTAAAAGCATGTATTTATACATTTAAATTATGTTAACTCGCATTTGGGTTTTGAAATGTAACACAGTATTCTATAATATGTAATATGCGTTTAAAACTCATTTGTTCTTTGGATACCCAAGGAACTTTGTTTTCATCGGACCAAATATGAAATGTACTTAATACTCTGAAAGCAGTTTAATGTTAAATTGTTTTCAAAATAAACAGTTGGATTTCAGCTATACATTTAATACATATAATATGATACATATCATTGGCACATACAATATATAGTGAGCCAAAGAAGTTTAGCAATTTCACATTTTTGCTTACTGTATTAAAACTATGCGCCCTATTGTAGTCAAATTTGCAGGTAGTTTTCTTCAAAGCAATGCCTCGCTGTCTGTAATGAAATCAAAATCATTTCCTGTTTTTCACGCTGGTGTGCTTACTGCATGTGAAATGTACTTAATACTCTGAAAGCAGTTTAATGTTAAATTGTTTTCAAAATAAACAGTTGGATTTCAGCTATACATTTAATACATATAATATGATACATATCATTGGCACATACAATATATAGTGAGCCAAAGAAGCTTAGCAATTTCACATTTTTGCTTACTGTATTGAGACTATGCGCCCTATTGTAATCAAATTTGCAGGTAATTTTCTTCAACGCAATGCCTCGCTGTTTGTAATGAAATGAAAATCATTTCCTGTTTTTCACGCTGGTGTGCTTACTGCATGTGAAAATGCATTTTTCATGCACTGGCCAAAATTTGCGCGTTGCATTCCTAAAATGACACCACATTCCAAAACAGGTAATCAACGTGAACTGAAAACGTTAATACAGTTTACACCTGCTAACATCGGCCGCCGCCCAGGTTTAGCCGAAAATCAGGTCTTAAGGCATATCCATTTGCAGAACAAGAGAAGACAATTTTGAAAATTTACCACTGGAATGACTGGCTCGATAAGCGAGCCAGTCATTCGAGTGGTAAATTTTCTAAAATAGTCTTCTCTTGTCCTGCAAATGGCCATTCAAAAAGCAAATATTTAGAGCTTCTTGATTACGTTTGACCATAAAAGGGTTAATCGAGCAGAAATGTAAAATCTTTGGGCTAAAACCTTTTGAGTTAAACCTGCCCTGGTAAAACACAGGGCACAGCTCATAAATAATATAACATGGTTGTTAGCCCTTAATACTCAGATGTCAACATTTTAAATTTTCACGTTAAATTGAAAAATGAACCGGTGCAGATTTTTTCAATAAATTTGCTGGAAGAATTGTTGAGAAATATACACCAGTTTCTTTGCTATTGACACAGTAAAAAATAGAATTAGGCCATCAGAGAGGGGAGGGTTAATTAGTACAATTTTGAACACAATATAAGAAATGTTCTGTTGAATATTTTTAACATTATTGGATTGGAAGACAAAGTCTCGATTGGCCTGAAGGGCCAAGTGAGTTTATGCCATGGTGACCATCCGTTGTCCGTCAACTTTTGCTTTAAAACACTACTCATTAATCACTTGATCGATTTCAACCAAATTTTGCTGGAAGGACCCTATCACGGTAGGCTCTAGAACGTCCATTCGGAATTTTGTTTCCTCAATTTTTTGGATGAAAATCTTAGATTTTATTTTAAATTTACCATAAATTGTCAAAATGCTTCTTCTCCTTACCATTTTGACCGATTTCAACCAAATTTGGCTGGAATGACCCTATCACCGTAGGTCTGGAACTCCAATCAGAATGTTGCTTCCTCAATTTTTTTGGTGAAACTTACATTTTATGAAAAATGTACCAGAAATTGTCAAAATGCTTCTTCTCCTTACCATTCTGAGCGATTTCAACCAAATCTGGCTGGAAGGACCCTATAGTTGTAGGCTCCAGAACTTCCATTCAGAATTTTGATTCATCAATTTTTGGGGTCACAATCTTAGATTTTATTAAAAATTTTACGGAAATTGTTGAAATGCTTCTTGCCATTTTGACTGATTTCAACCAAATTTTGCTGAAAGGACCCAATGGTCATAGGCTCCGGAACCTCCATTCAAAATTTTGATTCATAAATTTTGGGGGTGATTTTATGAAAAATGTACTGGAAATTGTCAAAATGCTTCTCAACCAAATTTGGCTGACAGGACCCTATGGTCGTAGGCTCCAGAACATCCATTTAGAAGTTTGATTCATCAGTTTTTTGTGTGAAAATATGAGATTTTATGAAAATTTACCAGAAATTGTCAAAACGCTACGTCTCCTTGGTTGCTTGACATATTTCAACCAAATTTGGCTAGAGTGGCACTATCATGATAGACTAGAATTTCTATTCAGAATTTTGATTGGTCAATTTTTTGGGTGGCCATCTTGGATTTTCCGAAATTATCAATCATATCTATTTAAATGCAAATGGTTCAAATGCTAATGGTCCAGGTGAGCGCCACAGGCCCTTTGGCCTCTTGTTATTTTGTCTTAGAGAAAGGTATGTTAAGTAATTTCTGGCCTGTACTGTGCCCGCCAATATGTATAGTTACGGTCAGTTTCACAAAGGCATCATGTCGCATTTGTTATTTCCTCTCTGTAATATATTGTTGAACATGTTAATGAAATAGTTTTAAACCTGTTACTGGCTAAATTTGCTCAAGAAATAACATTTACTTATCGAATGTCCATTTACAGGCCAAGAGAAGACAATTTTTTAAAATTTACCACTAGAATGACTGGCTCGGTAACCGAGCCAGTCATTCGAGTGGTAAATTTTCAAAAATAGCCTTATCTTGTCCTGTAATTGGATATTGACTTAAACTAGGCTTTTGCGTTTCTTGTACAATTTTGACCATTAAAGAGCTAATATTGTAATATATTAGTTTAAATATATATAAATATCTAAATATTATTTAATTTACTGTACATTAATTATTGTGCATGCATGTAGCGAAGATTGACTACCCACCTTTTAATAGAAGGATCTATTTCTAGCTATGCCACGTCCATTTCTTGCTAAGCTCCGCCCACTTTTCACGAGTCTGAAACTTTGAAATCTAAATTGACAAACGCAAAACTTCAAGGTAACTATAGAGGTAAGATGTTGAATATTTTGAAACTCATTTGGCTGAAGGCTGTTAAGACGGCTGTTTATTAACGCTTTAGTGGTCAAATTTTGTCAAGAAAATTTAAACATTTGTTCATTGAATGTCCATTTGCAGGCCAAGAGAAGAGTGGTTTTTAGGAAATTTACCTCTGGAATGACTGGCTCGATAAATTTGTGAAAATACTCTTCTGTTTTTCCTGTAAATGGACATTCCACAAACCATAACAGAGGCAGGTTTTGGTCGACTTGACCATTAACCCGTAACACTTATGTCAATATTCTATCTTTTACTGTGTCATTAGTAATGAAACTGGTGTACATTTTTCAACAATTTTGGTGGACGATTTTGCTGTCTACAGCAGCAACATCGTCAACCAAATTTGTTGAAAAATGAACAGCAGTTCATCTTTTTAATTTAATTTGAAAATCTTAAATTTTAACATCAGAGTGATAAGGGTTAAAGAGTTAAAATATAAATTCATCAAAGACATACAATTTGTACATATTCCTGCATGAGCTATGTCATTTTGATCGTGATGTCAGCTAGCGTGTCACATATAGGATCTGGCTCTGTAGTACTCATCTACCACCTAACATGTCAGTGGGGAGTGTGTCTATACCCGCATACAATTTACCATTTGGAACCTCGAGTTGATTTCAGTGGCAGCCACACCCACCCTGAGTTAAAAGCAAGAGAACAAAAATCGTACCCTTTTTTAGACTTTTGCACAAAAATGTTTTTGTTGTCTGTTCGTCAAATTTTTAACATTTTGGAGACATCTTTAGTGTATCTCACTTATTATTTACTATCTTTGTGTACAGCAATGTCTTTCTTCAGAAAAATATGTATTATACCCCAACCCTTTCACCCTTTTATGATGAAGCCAGCCAAAACTGGCCTCTGCAGTGGTCCTGAGGAATGTCCATTTGCAGGCCAAGTGAAAACCATTTTCGACGGTAACTGAGCCAGCCATTCCAGTGGTCAATTTTCAAAACTACTCTTCACTTGGCCTGCAAATAGACATTCACTAAGCAAATATTTAGATTTTTTGACAAAATTTGTTCATTAATGTGTTAATGGATAAATTTGGTCAAAATATCAAAATATTTGCGTATTTTTATTATACATTTGCAGGTTGAGAAAAAAGAGAAAGAGAAATAATGTTTTAAAAATTTAACACTGCAAATACTGACTCGGTTTTCAAACCAGTGATTCCAGTCATAAAATGTAAAGAATGGTGTTGTCTTAGCCAGCAAATTAACCTTCAAGGACAATACAGAGGCTGTCTTTGGCTAGTTGTGATGAAAGGGTCAAAATCTGTGGTTTGTCAATCAGTTCCCATCCCGTACATGCAATGGCTACGTTTGTGACCTTTCATTTTCAAAGGGTTAACCTGTCGCTGTGAAGAAACCACCTACTCCATAGCATATTGCTGTGGCCTTAATCTACTACATAGTTGAATGTAATATCATTTCGTAGGCAGGCCTAAACATTTAACCCTCAAATTTGTTCAAGAAAATTTTAATTTTCTCATAGAAAATGTCCATTTGTAGCCCAAGAGAAGACTATTTTTTGGAAATTTATCACTGGAATGACTGGCTCGGTTATCGAGCCACTAATTCCAGTGGTAAATTTTCAAAAATACTCTTCTCTTGGTCTGCAATGAAGATTTCTCCAGGCCACTGCGGAAACTGTTTTTGGCTGATATGAGTGTTAACGGGTTAAAGGGATACTAATCGCATCTGGAATGTTGTATTGTACTGATAGATTATGGTACATAGATTCCATATCATTCGTTTCCTAACCCGGTCCTTTATCAGAATCACAATTATTTGCTTTGTAACTGATTGCGGCCATTTTGTCTTGTCACGCGATAGTGTGTGATGTCATGTAAGTGCCGATACAACCCATTCATTAGTATAATAATTACCATAGTGACTATTTTGAAACTAATTAAATATAAACAAGGTAGCAGCACCTTCTAGTCAAATTAGTTTCAAAATAGTCAGCATCTTAGCGGCATAGGTAATTTTACAGAACGCTGAAGAACTATAGATTGCACCTGTATGTGTATATACCGAGGCAAACAATCTATTTTTTTCTGATTGGATGAATATTAAATTACGATTGCCCTCTTTGCCTGTATCAACATTTACCTATTAACCCCACTTGTGTCAACTTAACCCTTTAATGGTCAAGCTGCAGTGGTCTTGACGGATATCCATTTATAGGTTAAGAGAAGACTATTTTGAAAATTTGCCACTGGCATGATGACTGGCTCGGTTAGCGCCAGTCATTTCAGTGGTAAATCTTCAAAAATAGTCTGCTTGGCCTGCAAATAGACACTGGCTAAGTAAAAACTTGAATGAATCTTGACCATTACCATTTGATGGTTAACCCATCCAAAAAGATTCCCTGCAATTCACCTTTCCAGAGTATCCATCATCATCTGACCTCATATGATGTCATAATCAGCTCAGCGCGTGTATGATGACATCACAATCATTATTCCACAAAAGGTTCCATATAGACTGTCATCAAATCTCAAATAGTCTGACACGTTGTATGAATTGTGTGTTTGTAATTCTTTGCTATTTAATAAACATGCTGTTGAATATTTTGAAACTAAATTGACGGGAGCTGTTGCTACCTTAGGCCTCAACAGCACACAGTCAAATTAGTTATGAAATCTTCAACAGCTTACCTTTGTATTTTTCTTTTTAATTGATAGGGTGTTTAGAGATCGATCGATCCCAACACGAGCGAGGTGTGGGTGGAGCTTAGCTAGAGATGGGCGGGGCATAACTAAAACTGGAAAGGTCCATTGTCTTGAGGAATGTCCATTCGCAGGACATCAGGAAAAAATCCTAAAGTCTTAATTGATATGAGTAACATTTTGAATGCTTTGAGGCGCTGTTGACACAAGAGTGGTCAAAACCTGAATGTCTACTGCCGACATTATATAAATCTAAAATTGATGTGCATAAATTATATGTGGTATATTGTATCATCTGAATGTATTGTCAGGAGTCGTACTGGTCATGGAATTCTTGGAAAGTAATGGAATTTAAAAAATTTAAATTCCAGGCCTTGAAACTCATGGAAAATCAGTATTTTTATCATAGGTCATGGAAAAGTCATGGAATATGGTAATCATACAAAGTAGAACATTTTTTGGAATAAATTTCCGCTGTCACCTATATACAATAAAAAATTACGGCAACACCTTATCAAAAAAGGCTTTGGCTTCGTTTTTGCAAGATGCAATATGTAGACATTGTGCATAATAACTCAGATCCTAATTTTTGGAGCTACATGTGTTTTACAGTACGTCATAAACGCAAACTTCCTGGACATAAATTCTTCCAGGTCATGAAATTTGTTAATTTTGATCAGGAAAAGTGACAAAGTCGTGGAATTTTAAACACAGAAAGGTGTGCAAATCCTGTAACAGTACCGTATACGATGCGGTGGATTTTCATCAATAGCTTATCTCTAAGCTCAACATCTAGCAAGAGGCCAGCCTTTATTAATGAGTCCAATTAAGGAATCCAATCTATCTATTGACATCATAATTATTATGTCACAGTTAGGATTACGTCACAATCAAACTAGTCCATCAGTTGTATGAATTGTATGCCTACTATTTAATAAACATTCCGTTGAATATTTTTGAAACTAATTTAACTGGTCGCTGTTTCTGCCATATAGGCAGCAACATCACCCAGTCTAATTAGTTTCGAAATACTCAACAAATCACCTATAGTTACGTTAAAAATGGGATTCTAGTAAGTCTGGGTTCAAAGTATATAAATCGATCCTAACACGCTCAGCGTATGGGCGGGGCTTAGCTAGAGATGGGTGGGGCACAGCTAAAGGTGGATTCGTTCATTCTACTACGTGACGTTACTCTGTTTGATCAATGATTGGTTCATGAATATAAGTAGATATGGCATCTTGGTATTGGCAAGGTTTGTAAGAAATTTGTGCATGCTAATGGTCATAATTAGATGATGTCACAATTATTTGTGTTATATATAAATATATAGATAATGTATGTTGTCCCAATGACATGTTAAGCATATGTGCTTCGTCGGACTTCATTACTTAGTACAGGCTATGTCTGTATTGCTTCTGTATTAAAAAATTAATTGTAATATAAATGACTGTCATGTTGTTGTTCTGTTCTTTCTTCTTAGCCAATGGAGGGATCTAAGTCATAATCAAATTTCATCATGTAAACACGCCTTCTAGCCAGTTCCTTTTTTTCGATATGAGCACACATGCCATATTCAACAGAGTATTTTCATTGGCTGTTGCGTGCGCAACCCATGTAAATCGACCAATTAAAACATCGATTGATGTGAGCGTGAAGCGTAGGGATTACTATGCGGTACTGTTTTACGATTTGTTTACTACGATTTGTCATTCATGAAACGTCATCGCAAAATGTCATCGTTTGACAGTTTATCAGTCAGCAGCGACCTAACGATTGGTGGCTGTGGCTCTACGATAGTCTTAGAAGAAAAGTGTAGTTTACGGCTGACATCGCCAGATTTTGTGTTTGTCACTATATTTTGCTGCACATTCAGTATCTGTTATCAAGTAGTGGTGCATTACAACGGCAGTATCGATTTCACGAAAATCAACAATGAGAAATCCGCAGATAAAAGTCACATTAGCAACTATTGGCAAATATTTCAAAAGTACAGTTTATATGATAAATAAAATCTCAAACCCGGTCACTTTTCATATCACTATTATGAACCTCGTTGAAAATTATCAATTTTGCACTCGCTAAAGCTCATGCAAATTGATAATTTTCAACTCGGTCCAGAATAGTGATATGAAAAGTGACCTCATTCCAGATTCTCTATGTATTACATGTTAGCTGAGGTTACAATCACGTAAGTCTGTCACCAAGGTGTATGAACTGTTTGTCTTTGGTGAATTTATAATTTTATAAAGTTTCGTTGGAATATTTTGAAACTAATTAGTGTTGGAAATGTTTCCTCGATTGGCATATTGATTGATAGTTTGGTGCAAGGATGTCATTTTACTATTACATGTATGAAGTCACATTTTATTCCTAAGGAATAAAATGTGACATCATACATGTATTAGTAAAATGACATCACATCACACTATGTATGGATACAACAGGCATCAACATATTGCCATGGCATGGCATCACATTATCATAAAATGATGAACCCTCTCACTGATGAAATACCTCATTTTCAAGGCAACCATCCAGAAAAACTGTTGGATATTTTGAAATTAATTTAATCGGAAGACGACCTTAGGCAACAACAGCTTCGAGTCAAATTAATTTCAAAATATTCAACAAACTAAGCTTTATATCATAATGAATATACTTTTCAGAGTCAGTGACCAGTCTACCTAGTAAAACTGTAATCTGGCAAATGAAAAGAAGAATTGGCTAAATCATTGACTATTGATTATAATTAATTTAATTTTCTTGATTGACTGAATCCTGACTAATTCCAGCATTACAATTGCATTGCAAAAATTCCTGTTTACGTTGTTGAATATTTCGAAGCTAATATGACTGAAAGCTTTCAGTCATATTAGCTTCAAAACATTCAGTACATTTCTTATGTACATGTATTAGGACCCTATTGTATCTGGACTGTAAAATTGATAGTTTTAACTTATGATGACTGACTGCAAACATGTTCATAGGTGACATTGAAGTAAGGATGTGGCTAAAATATTTACTATTTGACTAACAAAAATGGTATTTGACTAATCTATTAGGTAGCACATTGTAAAAGCCAACTCTTTCCGTTAGGGATTTGTCACAGAATGGGTTACGTCAGGCACATCTGTTGAGATGGTTGTTTACCGTCTGTCTTAGATTAATACTGCAGTCCAAAGTTTTCTACAATTAAACAAAACAGTAACTGGATGGCTATCTGCCATATACAACTAAACAATGCAATAAGTAGATTATAATTAAATTAAGTAACTAGGTATCATAGACTGATAAACTTAAACGTTGCGGCTAGTTGAGAGCACCACAGTAAACAAGAATAATATTCACAGTAATAAGGAAATTATAAAGACTGGTGAGGTACCCATTAATCATCAGTACCAAATACGGAAATAATAATTAGATGTACAATAGTATAGTGGACTTGAGTACCTAATAGTCATTGGTATGGAACAGGCTACTATGTTACTGAAATTGAGGCGCTAACTAATGTCTATTAGATAGTCTTGGTAACCAGTATACAATTTATACGGTAGTGAGAAAGTTATCCGTCCGGCGACGGAAATAATAATGTTGAAGGTTGCCCATTAACAGAGAGGGCGGTATACAATGTTAAACAGTTACATAACTTGGCACACGGTGCGGGATGTGTCGCATAGCTCTTGCGGCGCACCTAGTAGCAAAGTCCACCAGACTGGTCAAAAAGTTGAATGCCTCCATTATATTCTCCTTATAACCGGATGTGTATATGATATTAACACAATGGTGAATGGACGTATCCAGCCTTATGGGCAAGTGTGTTCTGTGTGGTCCTGGGTTTCTGTGTCTGGTGTGATGTTCTGACTGCTTATGGGGGGATTGGGGTGGTTTTGGTAAGGGTTGCCCTTAGAAGGGTAGAGTGGTTATCTCCCACTACACGATGGTTGGTACCCTGTCGTAGTTTTTAAGTACCAGGAAAATTCGAGCCGAGAGTCTGCTGAACAGGTTGCTTCCCTGCCCACCGCCTGCGGGGTGGATGGGGGTGGGGTGGGGGGATAGGTTGCTGCGGTGCGGGATGCCACCTCCTGTAACAGCTGACTTTCTCATATCTGAAGTGACAGTCTACAGACGATGAGTGGAGTGTGAAGTGGACTTAACGAACGATGTCTGAACTTGGTATATAGAGAAGAGACACGCATTGGAGATGGGGCAGTTGTGGTGCATATGGAGAGGAAGCACCTTGGGTGGGGCGTGGTTGCACTATTTCGGGGCATGGACGGGTACACTGAATTGCGCGGTTTTGCTGTTCTTCAAAGACGAGTGAAGGCCTCATCCGGCCTCTTCACTTCCATGCTATTTATTACATGTTCCACCCCACAAGAAGCATGGCCTGGGCAGCCTCAGCTTCCGATTGTGGTAACTCCCTAATGGGGGTGATAGAATAAAGTGGGTGGGAGTGGGAAGAGGTCAGCGGAACAACCTTTCCGTCCTTCCCTTTGAACAAAACAAATGCGAAAGTCTTCAGATACAACTTCCCAAATTTTGTTGACACACTCCGAGGAGGGAGAGGGTGAGTACATATCTCGTCATCATCCCCAGCATTAGTTGCTCATTCACCCGACTCCTGGCTTGGTAGGAGAAGAGTCGAACTGGCACCGCGGTGCTCTGGACTAACATTGGGAATACTCGTCTCCACAGACATCTGTCTGGGTATCAGTGTCACGTAGAATGCAGTCTGAGCTCTGGTACGGGGCCATCACTGACATAAGGTTTAAGTCGGATCGAAGTGGATGACTCAGATCAGGCCATCCGAAGCGCGGATATGGTAGATCCCATCCGACGTCTTACCTACTACCACATAGGGGCCTTTCCACAGGTAACTCAGTTTGCAGACCATCGCGAATCGTGTACCCAAACCATTCTTCCCGCTTCATATGGATCTCCATGCATCCACTGGTTATGCCATGTTTTCTGACGCCAGTGTGCAGTGGATAAAGTTGCTCTCACTAGCTTATGGGTCTGTTCTATCCGCTGCTGCATGAGCTCTACGTAGAGAGATGGTGAATTTTTCTCCCCCAGAATCTTGGGCATGGCCAGATCCAGAGGCAAGGCTAATTCACGGCCTAACATTAACCGTGCAGGGGTATAACGCTGGTATGCAGTGGATAAAGTTGCTCTCACTAGCTCATGGGTCTGTTCTATCCGCTGCTGCACGAACTCTACGTAGAGAGATGGTGAATTTTTCTCCCCTGGAATCTTGGGCATGGCCAAATCCAGAGGCAAGGCTAATTCATGGCCTAACTAACCGTGCAGGGGTATAACCTGTGCTGGAATGTACTGAAGTGTGGCATGCCATGAGTGCATATGGGAGTCGTAGATCCCAATCTCGACAATCAGGGCGTGTTTCCCTCACCAACATCTCCACCAGTGTATGGTTGAATCTTTCGACCATACCGTCACTGCGGGGATGATATGGTGTAGTTCTGGTTTTGACGATATGGAACAATTTGCAGAGCTCGGAGATCAGTCGGCTCTCAAAATTACTTCCTTGATTGGAGTGCAGGTCATAAGGCATTCCAAACCGGCAGAACACATTTCTTACCAAGACCTCCGCTACTGTGGAAGCCTCGTGGCCTGGCAGAGTGAATGCTTCCACCCACTTTGTAAAATAATCTTGTATTACGAGGATGCACTTGTTTCCTTCATCCGTCATATTCAACGGTCCGAGCATATCAGCAGCCACTTGCTCCCACAGTGTACCAATAATTTTTACTTGTAGTGGTGTGGAATAGTGCTGGCCAACAGCGCGTCTTTGACATGGGACACATTTGGCAACCCATGCCTTCACACTATCGCGAATTCCGATCCAGTGAAATCTCTGTTTTATCCGGGTTAATGTTCGCTCAACAGCTAGATGACCGGCATTATCGTGTAGTTGGAGTAGTATGTCATTCCGATAATGCTCAGGGATCACAATGCGGTTATCGATGTAGAGAACGCCATCATGCATATGACATGCTTTGAACCACTGGTAGTAGTATTTTGCTGCTGCGGATAATGGTGTAACAGATTCCCAAGGAGGATGTACCCCTCCTGGATCCATGCGTATATATTTCATGTCTGCGCGTCTGGTGCTTGTTCGTGAGCGACTTCCATGTTCCACTCTGTGCACCGCAATTCTGGGAACACCAGAGATGGCTGTGTTGTATGTGTCATGGTGGTGGCTACTTTGGGTTCATCCTCAAACCTGATTCTGCTCAAGGCGTCGGCATTGCCATGCAGTTTGCCGGGTCGGTGAACCTCTGAAGTTAAAAGCCTGCAGGGACTCCTGCCACCTTGCTACCTGGCTCTCCAGATTTCTTAGACTTCTGAGCCAGCATAGTGAGGCGTGATCCGTATGGAGGGTAAATGGGCGGTCATACAGAAAGTGTTTGTAATACTTGACAAAGTAGACCACGGCTAATAGTTCTCGCTTGGTGGTCGCGTAACATTTCTCTGTTTTATTCAGAGTACGTGAACCATAGCCCAATACCTGCTCCGTTCCATCCTCCGTGACCTGAGATAGAACTGCGCCAATAGCGTAAGCATCAGTATCTGGGATGAAATCTAGGTTATGGTTAGGATGAGTGAGAATTGGAGTGGTCGTCAAGAGTTCCTTCAACGCCCGGAAGGAACCTTCACACTCACTTGTCCACTCGAATGGTCTATCTTTTTCAGTGATCTGGAAGAGAGGTGATGCAATCTTGCTGAAATGATGGATGTCTCGGCCATAGTATTGACAGAGACCAAGGAACCTCCGAGTTTCCGTGACAGACTCCAGGGTCTGCCACTCTGCCACGGCTTTGATTTTGATGCTTGGGTGGTTACTCCATCACCGGATATGATGTGTCCCAGGAACTCGACGCTCTGCCTGAAGAGATGACATTTCTTTCATTTGAGCTTTAAGTTAGCTGGGCGAAAGTACGTTGTCTAAATTAAATAATGTTTGCTCAAACGAGGGACCAAAGACGATTATGTCGTCAATGTAACACAGACAGATTATAGTTAATACCTGCTCAATGAGATGCTCGAAAGTTCCAGGAGCATTGCACAAGCCATAGGGCATCTTGTGGAACTGGAAAAGACCATCTCTACAAACTAATGCGATCTTCTCCATGACAGCCTCATCCATGGCTACCTGCCAGTACCCACTAGCTAAATCAAGGGTACAAAACCACTTGGCTCCGGACATAGAATCTATGGCCTGATCTATCCTTGCGGGGATACCTCTGCGGATTCAAGGATCTGTGTGGTACCTCCGGCGAAACCACATAGAAAGAACACTGGATAGCTCTATGTTGTGTATTATTGTGCTCATTTACTGTCAAACGAGTGATATTGTTTGTATAGTACTTATTAAATTTGTGACTGTTTAATTATGAACATCTTATCGATTGCTCTAAATTAGAATGGGCAGACATACTGGTCACACAAATAGTTGGGATGATACCGTGTGGTTCAATCTCGGCAGCAATGGTCGCACGGCCCCCACTGGAACATCAGTGTTCCACCAGCTCTAGAAGTCTGTCTTTGTACCTTCCGGAGAGACGTGATACGTGATCCACAACCCCGAGATCCGCAGCTAACGAGCCCTCCTGCACATCATGCACTTGTGGTGTGAGTGAACAGAATGACATAGTGGACCAGCGCATACCCCCACGAGCTACAGCTGCAACCGTGAGGTTACCCCATGGAACACCCCCCCTCAGTAGACTCGTGCATACTTATCATGAGATGAGAGTTCCTGAATCATATAACGATCCTGTTATTGTCGGGTCATGGCCACATATAACATCACAAGGACAAATACAGTACAAAAGCGTGTTGAAAAGCACATTCAAGATTTCCAACTACAGCGACCTCCCACCGAGGGCGTGATGGGTTCTAAGACTGCACCCAGTCACTGGTAGAGTCAGCATGTTGGGTACGGATCCATACAGATCTGCATCCGGGGAACTAAGATTTACCTGTCATTAGGGTTATGTAAGATTGCCCAGAGATGCACTGACGGCTTGTAATTAATTATATATTTATTTGCGCAGTGCTTCCTGCTTTGGCGGGGTTTTCTAACAAACCAGTATCCGAGGATATGCAGGCGATGTCACTTTATTTCTAGCCACAATGGAACCCAATAGTTCCAGAGCTAACTCTACATAACGTGACGGAAGGACGTCCAGACAATTATGAGCGCGGAGGCTGGTGGAGAATGGACAGAGACGATCACTCATTACGGAGGCCTTAAGGATAATGGCCAATTTATACAATCTACCCAGAGCGTGGGGTTACATATCAGCTACTCCAGAAAAGAGATTATCACAAAATGTCTCCTACCGAGTAATCGTCCCTACTACGATAAACCTATCTTATCAAGCTAGAATAGTCCAGGTTTAGTCGGCCACCTGTTATGTTCATGTAATGAGAACATGAACAGCGACCTCAGTGAAAAATTGATGCGGGTGTTGTTGCTGTATTGTGTAACTGCGGTTCACGAGTGTTTATAATAAACAAAACAATTTAACATGGTTGGCTGCTGCCATATCACTAACTTTAGAAAAATACCGTAAACATAGAAGGTCACTCGACCTTGTGGTGTTTATAGGCACGGAAAATGAGGATAATATATACATCATAATAATAAACTATAGAAATGCGCTCTCAGATGACCGGAAGGTACCTATTAGTCATCAGTACCTGTTACATAAAAGTAATACAATAATAATATAATAAGACAGAGTGCCTATTAGTCATCGGTATGGAAAAAGTCTCATATTCATGATAGTTAATAGCAAAACATAGTTTGGAACGCGAGATGGCACGATGCGGAAGTCAGCTGCTAGGAACACACTGCAGTCATACTACTGATACAGTTTATTCTCAGGAAAAGTGAAGACTGTCCTTTTGCTGAGGTTTGCGGCGGAAGATGGCTAGTAGATAGTCCGTTCTCATGAAAAGTTATTGAATTATCTGAATGGTTTAAAAAGTTGCGTACTGGTGCAGAAGTTGAAAGATGCCCTACAGCTCTTGATGGGCTACGGAAGCTTATTAGTTAATGTGGATGCATTTGTAGTTTGGATCGACCAGTCAGGTTCCGGCTGTACCAGCTAAGCTGGGTATGTGCCGCCCGTACTGGATTCGTTCCATGAACACACACCCCTGGGTAGAGCTATAAGCGTATATGAGCCAATGAGAGAGATTTCGTCGTAAAAACGACTAAGTTCGTTAAAACGTGTAGCGCTCGCTTACCACTGCATTGACAGGTATCAAGCAAGACCAGAATTCGACGGGCTTTCCAAACCTGTACACCATTTCAAAATCGGTTAAGAAATGGCTGAGTTATCCACAGAAACCCCCTTTGATTATCTTCAAAATATTGCCGTGACATCATAACCACATGTACGCAGAAGTTCTAGAATGTTCTAGAACATTCGTCTGCATCATTATTAGCTGCTCGCTGATTGGCAATTGCTCGGCCGATGATTGGTTGAGGCCTGTGCCTATGACGTCACGAGTAGTATAAACGGAGATGGAATCCAGAGTTCGAGAGCATCCTCGGTCAGGGCCGAATAGGTTGGATCTGTAAAGCAGCTACGATCAGCCGAGACAGTTATAAAACAGACCACCTCGGTCTGGGTCAGTATCTTTCCCGTAGCATTGTGGCAGCCACCCAACCCACCGCATCTTAAAGAATTTTGGAAACTTTCGGAATATTGTTCACGACTGAATCAAGAACTGACTCGGAACACATTCTTGCAGTGAGCCGTTCCCGGCCTGAATATGTGATTCTACAGATGTAGAGGCAGCGATGTTCTTTGGTGGATAACTCGCCGGATCTGTCGGCCACGAAAAACAGTGGTTATTCAACCCCCCCCCCCCCCAACCCCCCCCCCCTCCCCCCACCCCCCGCACTGATGTCATGTAGGTTTATTTAGACTTTTTGCCTGCAGCAAGTAAACTTTGCCCGGTACGTCTTTAGAGCTAACTCACGTACCCCGCATCGTTAAGCTTAGTATGCATCTCCATCTGTATTCGATAACCCCCACTGATAAATGGGTCGTTCTTACCTCTCATCCATACCGTCGGTGTATGGGAACTTTCTTCCTAGCAGTAATGTTATTGTAGAACTTACTGACTGTTCGTTAGACATTCCTATATCGCGATTACCGTCCTGAGTTCGATCTGCTCCCATTCTGGACTGCATGCGGGAATCCTGTTCATGGGAACCGACATGCGGGGACTTTCCAGCTTCCAGAGAATGCTTTTGACTCACGTCACACCAAGGGTGACGTATCAATTTCAGTAACACAATAGCCTGTCCTTAAGAATGGCTTCCGACTATTCAAGTAACTATACATAACATCTTTAATTACTCTGTTAATTACGACTTTAGTAATCATATTTCATCTTTGTAGACGGTCCCGATGATTAAAAGGAACTGTAACGGTCTTAGGACCGCTAGTTATAATTTCTTTATCTGGTCATAGATATTCTTATTTTACTGTAAGGTGTTTTACTAACCGCACCGTAGTAGGCCCAACAACCTGTACTATATGTATTATTCGGATCATTTCACATTGTATTACTTGTACTGGTAGTTTTATGTATGTTTTGTTTATTTGTAGAAAATGTAGGACGGCAGTGCTTGTAGGAAACACTATACAACAACATTTATATATGCATCACTTTCTCCCGCCACCAACAATTTGTCACTGAGGTCGCTGTCCGTGCTATAACTCTTTTTAGCCCGGCATGCTACCGGTAGTTGCAGTAATTTATCCCCGCACTCAGGCAAGGTTGTGCAAAATTGGCCAACATACCTGTTGGGCCTCATATTTATAAGTTATTGTCTCTCTTCCTGTTCCACTAAGCCTTATGGCTTCTTAATTGTTTGGATGTCCCTATCCGCACCATGGACTGATCCGACCCTGGGAAACTGTTGTGGTTTCCGAGCGGTGATGGCCAGGGTGTGGTGTCACACACACCTCCCATGTATCTTCTGATACATAGTAGTTAGTTATCCTTGCCAATGTAGGAAGCACTGCGAAAACATTATAATTATTGATTTCTTTCTCATCTTCTATGGAGTATCCCCCGTACTACAGTGCATAACTGGGCAACTTGCATTTAAACCTACCATCAGGTTAAAAGGTTAGCTCCATAGGACCGGGTGACGGGCGAGATGCGCATCCCCACCGAATTCTGTAGGAATGTCTGGGCAGGATGTTAGGATCTGCAACGCCCTCATGGAAAGGGCATTCACGGTGGGTATTCGTCTCTCCTACCTTCACCGCAATGATAGATCAGTCACCTAAACTTGCTTTTGTGAAAAGTAACCATTGTCCTGTGACGTTTTATGTGGTTATGGAGCAAGATGTCCAGATTCTCACCAAGCTCGGAAGTCTTGCAAGATAACATGTATGCCCTGTTGTCTTGAGTGTTGATGTCTTAGGACATCCTCTCTCAATGACGGCCGTATCTAAAACGCTAGGTAGGGCAGCCGCACTGGCCATTTGCAGCCTAAACTAGTCCTTGACTTTAAAAACTAAATGTTAGGTTAGGCATAGAAGAAGGCCCGCATAAATAAAAGTGGCACCCACTAATTCAGCTTGTTTAAAACTACATAAGACGGTGATGTGGGAATCCCTCGGGAATCGCTCATCCCGTCTTCACGTAAAACAGCATGCAACATTATAGTCATAATTTCACTTATGGTCTTTCTTTTATAGCATTTTGGTTGAATATTAGAATGGGCCCTTTCTGGCGAATACTCTTCTCCCGCTTTAAGTGGTTGAAGCATTTTCCTGTGATGGAGGCCCGCATGAGGCACTTGCCTCTCGCAAGGATTCAGTGACGATGGCCCGTCGCGAGGCTACTACTTCTCACCCAAAAATAGCATCAGAAGTAATGCCCGTGTAAGGCACCTAGCTGTTTGCCACTATATAAGATAACTTTCTTTCCTTTCAGCTTAGTGGTATAATAACTTATATTAAGTTAAATAGTGATCTCGTATGCGGGGGTCTCCTTTGCGGGGATACCTCTGCGGACCTACGAGTCTGTGTGGTACCTCCGGGAGCCCCGCATTTAAAAGCTCATCAGGCTGTATCTATGTCTTGTATTTTCGTGTGCTCATTTTTATCTAGCAAACTTGAGAGTCTTTTTTAGGTAAATCAATTGTATAGACTTATTTAAGTTCGGTCACCATTCAAATATTGTAAGTCCATAGATCACGAAATTGCTATGGACATGCATACCAGTGACACAAACTCATGGGCAGATACTGTTGTGTTCAATATTCGTGACGATGGTCGCACGGCCCCACCGGAATGATTGAGTTCCACCGGCATTAGGAGGCGGTCTTTGTTACCCATAGGGCAGTGTTGCATGGGATCCGTAACCCCGAGACTGGGAGCTAGCCAGCGTCACCACTCGTCGTTTACATATGACGCAGTGAGCCAACTCCATACACCGGAGCGACCCGACACTACCGTGCGAGCTACAAGTGGTGCCCGATGTGGGGCCAGAAGAACAGAAACATCTATAACATGCAGCGACCTCACGCCCATACCTTATAGCGAGCTTAGTATACTTTTTCCATTCAGCGACGACTCCCTCGATCAAGAGGTAGCGTCATACGATGGACATCATGCTCGTATGCTCACCGACTGTGCCAGAAATTCTAGCCAAGCGGAATCAACAACACCGCAATATCACCTGTTTTCGCCTATCAGTGAGGGGACCTTCCGAGATGCCTCACATGTGGGAACAGAATTTTGTACTATATCGGACATCCGCGATAGGCCAACTCCATCCGGGCCGGATCATGGACGATCTCGACAAAGACCCGATTACGGGTAAACTTACTATCCTTCATATCACTATCGTTCACCCATGTCATCAACGGAAAATATATGGCAGGGTAATAATCATTATACTAGACAACCTCCCGCGCTGCCCCCATCAAGTATATCATCTTATTCCAGGGGGCTGCCACGGCACCATCGGGAGGAATCCCACCATCATTTCATCATTACATCAGTCATGCCACACATCATGACCGTCAGCCGACTGCACCACCACCATATGAGGAATGTCAGTCTTCACCATATGAAGAACATCTGCGTAACCTCCACAATATTCCGCCTCCCGTCCATAGACCCATGCCGGTTTATGGATCTACAATGGGGCATACCTCACTGGATTGGAGTACCCACGCTCTCGCTCCTCGGCATCGACGGGAAACACCAGCACCAGCACCACCACCACCACCACCACCACCACCCACACAACGACCAGCATCAGCATTTTCGCCAGTCACCCGTGTACCACCTGGATTTCAACCACTCAGTTCTTCCCGTGGTCTTGGCCGAGTCATTCTCCCTCCCGAATTCAGTAGGGAGAGTGACTGGGCCAATTACAAAATCCAGTTCGAAATTATAAGTCGGACAACCATTGGAATGACCAATAAATGGGTGAATATCTCGCCGCGAAGCTTTCCGGGAAAGCCCTCCAAGTTCTCATGGATCTCGGGACTGACTACAAATCCACATACACCCAACTGGAATGAGCATTGTCAGAACGGTTTGGCGACACCGCTCTCTGGGAAATTAGCTGATTACAGCTTAAAATTCTCCAACGATGCATGGGAGAGACCCTACCGGAGCTGGCTAGTCACATCCCGAGACTAGTCACCCATGCACACCCAAGCACCAACATGGAAGGCGTCACGCATCTTCACCTTGACACGTTCAATGATGCATTGAGCGGTGAGCCTGCTCTAAAGGATAAACTCTTTCTTGCTGACCATGGAAGCCTGGCACAGTTAACAGCCACCGCGGCCCATATTGAACACTTCCTGGATCAGGAGAAAATGAACCTATCAATGAGATAGAGGGTGCTATCATCGCTACTGACGCTCACACCACACCTACATCATCCACCACAGCAGACCCATCCACAAAACAATCAGCACCACAACCTTCCAATCAGAATCAAGCACCTAGAGGAAGGGGGCGTTGCCACAAAGGAGGCCACAGCAGAGCCCCGGGGCACGGGAACCAGCACAATAATAACAACCGCGGCAACATGCATGATTGAATAGATGAGAGAAACAAACAAATATCCACACTGACAAATTTGGTAACTACCCTCAGCACTAATTTAGCCACCACACACCTTAGAACAACAAACACCACTAACACCGCACCACCACCAAACACCTGTTTCGGATGCAGTCAGCCAGGACATTGGAGGGAACAGTGCCCTAACCGACCTTCGTCTACTACACCTACCCCTGGCCACAGAACCCCGCAACCTGAGAAGCCGTCAGACTCCTAAGGGCACCGATTGGAGAGTCACCTCAGTGCCCATATTTAATACCCGGCTCAACTGCGGCCCCTGTACAGCAACGTCCGGTAGGCGACCATCACCAACAAGCCTCAGCTTTTACACGTATACCAATACGCATGGCTTCATATATGTCGATGCCTATGATGCCTCCCACATCCGCAGTACCGCCATCCCCCCTATGTCCGTACATAACAAACCTTCTTTCCTCTGTAAAACGGCAGTGGTAGGTTGTCGCACCTCCGCTGAAACAACGTTTTTACAAGCACCACGTCCCGCCACCAAGGCACTGGACTCTAGGTGTCCCTTGGTGGTATGCAAAACACCGTCCCGCACAACATCATCTCCCGCATCCACAGACAGCAGCGGCTCAGGTGAAACTGTTCACTCCACATCATGGATCCGCAATCATCTTGGACACTGACTCGTCGGCTTATTCTATCAGCGCAGTTCTATCTCAGGTCACAGAGGATGGAACAGAGCAGGTGTTGGGTTATGGTTTGCGTACCTTAAATAAAACTGAAAGGAGATACGCAACCGGGTAATTCTATGGTAATTACTCATTTTGTTTCCCATCTCGTAGGATTGATTGTTATCGATATCAACTACAAATATGTGTACAAAATGAATGCATAGCTTTTACATATCCATTGTGTGATCATATTCAGCAGAAAAAGTTAATCTTCCATAATTTTTTTATTTAGTATGATTATAAAACCACCATAGGGGTGCTCAAATCTGCACGTCCCTGGATTGCTTTTCTGATATGATTTTTAGTTTTTCATCAAGATATGAGTGCTTTCCAAAATATATTCTTTATGGATTTATATTGTTTCAATACTCTTTAATTAAGTGGAATACGGTAAAATATGCACATCTCTGGATAATCTTGACAGAAATAGCCTTCAATCTGCGTCCCTGTGCTCAATGTCATGGAACGTGACCATCACTAATTAGCATTGAGCTTCAACTTTAAATAAAGGAGACAACTCTCGCTGGCTCTGTCACTGGCCATCACTGATCGGAAACCCCAATAGTTTCCCAGGGTCGGATCAGTTCATGGTGTGGATAGGGACATCCAAACAATTAAGAAGCCATACAGCTTAGTGGAACATGAAGAGAGACAATAACTTAGAAATATGAGGCCCATAGGTATGTTGGCAGATCTTACACAACCGTGCCGGAGTGCGGGGCTAAATTATCGCAACTACCGGAAAAGAGGCGTACACTATGCGTCTCCTGCCGAAGATATTGTCTCTCCACATATTAAACCTATCCTTAGAAAGGATAGAAGTGTTTTTAGTCTGTAGCATACCGGGCTAAACAGAGTTATAGCACGGACAGCGACCTCAGTGAAAAATTGTTGGCGGCGGGAGAATGTGCTGCATATATGAACGTTGCTGTATAGTGTTTCCTACGTGCACTGCAGTCCTATAGTTTTCTATAACTAAACAAAACATAGAAACTAATGGCCACTTAGCATATATATAGAACTAACCAAATTAACAATACAATGTAAAATGATCAGAATAATATATAAGGTACAGGTTGAGGTGCCTACTACAGTGCGGTTAGTGGAAACACCTTACAGAAAATAAGAATAACTATAAACAGATAAAGAAATTATAACTAGCGGTCCTAAGACTGTTATGGTGCCTTTTAGTCATCGGAACCATTTATATAGATACGGTATAATTATTAAAGATATAATTATCGGAATAATTAAAATGTCAAGTATAGTTACTCGAATAATCGATAGCCATTCTTAAGCATGGGCTATCGTGTTACTGAAATTGGTATGTCATCCTTGGTTTGGCGTGAGTTGATGCGTTCTCTGGAAGCTGGAAAGTTCCCGCATGCCGATTTCCGCAAACAGGATTCCCGCAAGCAGTCCATGACAGGAGCGGATCAAACTCAGGACTGTAATCACAATATAGAATGTCTAACAAGTAGTCAGTAAGAGATACACTAACATTACTCCTAAGACAAAAGTTCCCATACACCGATGGTACAGATGGAAGTTGGCGACAACCCGATCATAAGCGGGGGTTGTTGAATATGGATGAAGATACATAGCTAAGCTTAATGGCGCAGGGTATGTCAGTTAGCTCTTAAGATGTACCGGGCAAAGTTTACTTGCTGCGCTCTAAAAGTTTCGGTAAACCTGCACGACATCAGTGCGGAGACGGTTGAATAACCACTTTTTGGCGTGGGTAACAGATCCGGTGAGTTATCCACCAAAGAACACTGCTGCCTCTACATCTGTAGAATCAGATTTTCAGGCCGGGAAAGGCCTCACTCCAAGTTGGTGCTCCGAGTTAGTTCCTGATGTTTTCGTGAACAGTATTTGAAAGTTCCAAAAATGCTCCCGCGCAAATGGGAGATACAAAATTGTTTTAGTGCGGTGGGTTGGATTACTGCAGAGGCTATGGAAGAGAAACCCTAGAGACTGAAGTCATCTGCTTAGTGACTGTCTTGCTGGTAGTAGCCTGAGCACAGATCCAACCTATTCAGCCCCTGGCTGAGGATGCTCTCGAGTTCTGGATTTCGTCTCGTTTTATACTACTCGTGACATCATAGGTGCAGGCTTCAACCAATCATCGGTCGAGCAATAGCCAATCAGCGCGTAGCTAATAATAACGTAGTCGAATGTTCTAGAACATTCTAGAAGTTATGCGTACACGTTGTTACGACGCCACGGTAATATTTTGAAGATAATCAAAAGGGGTTTTCCGTGGATAACTCAGCCATTTCTGAACCGATTTTGAAATGGTTTATACATTCGGAAAGCCCGTCGATTAATGCCAGAGTCGCCGGGAACAAGTAATTGAAAAGGATTACAATGTACCTACTCGGTACACTAAAAGCGTCATCCTATCTTGGTCATAGAATACGCGCTCTGTCAAAAATAGTATTAAGCGCGCACATGCGCACTATGCGTTTAAATGAACTTATTCGTTTTTAGAACGTGATCTCTCCCATAGGCTCATATATACCCTTATAGCTCTAGCCAGGTGGTCATGTTCAGGGAACGAATCCAGGACAGACGGTGCGTACCCAGCTTAGCTGGTACGGCCGGTACCCGACCGGTCGATCCGAACTACAATAGTCACACGGCCCCACTGAAACGTTATCATTCCACCGGTTCTAGAAGTCGGTCTTTGTGTATTCCAGAGAGTCGCAAAACAAGATCTGTAACCCCAAGAACCGATGCTAACCAGCTAAACCGCGCATCATGTACATGCAGTGTTGCAGAACCAAATATGCAGACGGACCAGAGTGTAGAGTATGTCACACCATCAACACCAACAGCGAGGATGAGACAGTGAGGTTCAACTTCCCTGGCAATGGTTGCATGGCCCCACTGGAACGTGAGCATTCCACAGGCTCTAATCTGGCGACGTGCAACACCGGATCCGCAACCCCAAGATCTGCAGTTAACTAGCAGCCTCGTCCCACTGCACCGCGCACTGGCGGTACCATGAAACAAGAGTATCTGCTGGACCAGCACGCACGCCCGGAGGCTAACAAACAGACAGATGCTACTCCCAGCCGATGTTCACTAGCACAGCAAGCCAATTAAAGCAACACAAAACAATACAAAAGTGTTTTGAAGCCCGGTAAACTACATAGTTCTGGCGTGACTGAAGAAACACTTTGATGGCTTGTACACTTAGAAAGTGTGGATGACCAACTCGACCTTTCTAAGTCACCGGAGAGTTAGTATGCCAAACGTGCCTTCTGCTGTGAGTTGAAGTGCCCAAACCCTGATAATGCAGCTTACTGGGCCGATGCTGGGACGATACTGGGCCGATACTGAAAGTATCAGCCCGGTATCGGCCCAGCATCGGCCCGGTAAGCTGTTATCTGGGAATCAAGCTGTATAAAAACCTTAATATGGAAGAAGATAATTATCAGTGTTAAGGTTTTAAAAACGTTCTCACAAGATGTGAGGGAACAACAACGTCAAGTCAAACTAATGCAGGAATAAACATTAGCTCATAGGAATCAGGTCTATTCAGCTGCGTTACATTCACCATTAGCTTGCGGCAGGGATAAGCGCAGGGCGTTTTTACCCCACACCACACAAGGGAGATAATTGTTTAAATACGCTGGAAAACGAAAAAGAAATTTCTATGTATTTATGTGTACTGCGTACTGGCTGCACCCGAACATCGAGTAACTAAATGTTAGCAACAAACTCGTTTTATAGTGAGCTAGTTTGACTTGAATAAAATTTCGTTAGCATCCTTCCTATTTAAATTTTATATCTACGTAACCAGTTTTCGTGTTTGTCAACAACACGATTAAAGATTCAAGATTATTTATTCAATAATTCCAAGATAAACATATTCACGAGTCATACCAGGTTGTCCGACGAAGGCATTGCCTATTATTATGGCGGACACCTTACACACATGATCTTGGTCCATAATGACCGCGAGCTAAAATGACCGTGGTAGGGACGAAAATGACCGCTATAGTAATAATAGTTACTAGTATTCCTATGGTATTCCTAATAAGCCTACCAATAACTACTATCCGCTACGAATATTCTATACGCGTATATACGTTACAATATATATTATATATATTATATGTTTCCTACTACAAGATCCTATCTAATTTAACTTATATAATTTTTGTGGGTTTTTTCCAGGTACCGTCGCGTAGACTGTGGCTAAAGAAGGGAACGAAATTTCCGGAAGTAGCAATTTAAAAAGTGAACACTGTACATCTGCTAGATAATGCTAGAGTCAGCAAAGATATTTAGAAGAAGTTTAGTGCTACAAAAAGCTGTATTGAAACTGTTTTGTAAATATCTAACTTATGCAGAACGGCGTAACATTAAAACACATATTGCAAATTTAAATGTGCATAATGACACACGAAATGCCTGAAAATAAAATTAAGTGAGAAGTGAGATTTCATTATGTCTAAATTAATAATACGTTTAGTTGTGAATTTGATTTCCTTCTTTTCATCATATTTAGCTACGCAATTGAAGCCTCTAAAAGTCTAAGATTTTAACAATTTATATTTGCCTATGATACGCTGAATTTTGAAATTATCAATTAGCAAATAAATAAAATTGAAAAATTTTGCAAGTTTGAGTATTTTCACTCACTACAAATGAGTTTCTCAAGAGGTACGGAAATCTTTGAAACAAGAATGTCTAATACGCAAAGTAATTTGAGAAAATTTTGAGATAATTTTGAGTCTAGTAAGTTTGCGTCTGTAAGGGTCAAAAGTTTATTACAGACTGATCTGCTACTTGAATCTGATAGACGATGCGCAAATACATGTGCATTTTGATTTGTTGCAATCGTTACTGATAGTTCATTGGACAGAGGAATCATCATTGTGTTTTATTATATGTCTAGTCTTAGATGTGTATTCAGGCGGACATAGGCTACCATTTTAATGGTTTCCTGCAATTAGCGTACATGTTATGCAAGCAGGGGGACTGGGTGGGCGAGATAACAATGCATACACTCCTACAAATCCTGCTGTGATTTTAACGCCAAAATTGCTAAAGTTGTACAATTTCTTCATAAAAATAAATCCCTAAACCAATTAACGCTGACAGCAACTACTTTCAGCGTGAGATTGGAGCTAACTTGTATGCATAATTATCCAGTACTTTCTGCGAAGGATTGAAATACACAATGCTGAATATTTTGAAACGTATTTCACTGGAACATATTGCTGTCAGTCTGCCTGTCCTAGTAAAATCTTGTTCAAAATATTCGCCACATATTACCTGTTAAATAAATTGTTTTTTATCCTAAATTTTGGCACGTGAAAACACGTTACCCATACACCATATATTTCTTATGCATGAGTTTATTGAAATAATAGTGCCCATATATATAAAGACAGATACAAATTTGAAATCTATTTCGCTGGAACCATAAACAAGATTACATTTCTGATCATCCAAAACATGTTACGCGGCGTCATACAGCAAGAACACTATATAGCAAGACAGATATAGGCCTACTGGAAAACCATTGAACATTTTGAATCCTATTTCGCTGACCCAGATAGCTGTTGGAACCGGCCCGCCGCCCATACTCAGCGCATGTTGGGATCGATTTATATCATTTTAATTTAAATCCAGAATTCCAATTTCATGGTAGCTATCCAGCTATCCTATTGACTATTTTGAGAATAATTTCACTGGATACTGTTGCTGCCTTTGACAGCAACCGCTCCCAGTCAAATTAGTTTCAAAAGACTCAACAGAATATTTATTATATTGTTTATTAAATTCGTGCAACTGACAGACTATTCCAGCTTTATGACGTATTTACACCTTATCATTCACAAGTGTATTGAAATGACAGCGCGCTATACAGCATGTTACCGGTACACACCGTGTTGCAACATACAGCAGTCAAACAGCTGTCATACAGCACAGGATGAATCCACTTTTTCCAATGCTCCGCCCATGTCTAGCCCATACATTGCGCGTGTTTGGAACTCTAGCCCATACTTTGCGTGTGTTTGGATCGATTTATAAATATAATAATTTCGCTGGTTGCTTCAACCGCTCCCCAGTCAAATTAGTTTCAAAATTATCAACAAAATATTTATTAAATTCAGATATATCATAATTGCTCCTGATTTTCTTCATCATAAGCAGAAGCAGAATTTGTTTCAAAATATTCAACTTAGATCATAATCTGTAAGCTTTAGTGGTTTTTTTTTCAATTTCTCAATAATAAGTGCACCGACCTTTGATTTATAAGACAAAGACGGGACAAGCCAAAGATTAACTCGGCAGCTGTTGTGGCAGAGGTACCTGTTGTCGTGGTAGTCGTATTTGTTGTCGAGAACGATACATCTGTTGACGAGGCCATGGCACCTGTTGAGACAACGATCACGTACAAAAATAACATATTATATTTATATACATTATATTATAACGGGTAGAAGTCAAAATATAAATTCGCAGTGGCGGTCATTATCGCCATAATAGCGGTCATTCTTGTCCCGGGCGCGGTCATTTTAGCTGACGGTCATTTTCGTCATACACCACACACATATATCACAGCCATTTGAAGTTTACCCTCCTATTTCATATTATTAGCATATTTCATATACTACTATATATATAATACACAAGGTGGTCAACGAAGATCACGGAAATACAGTACGCATGAACAAAAACAAAGCAAAAATCTTAGTTTTAAGCCTCTCCGTTCGGGATGATGGCGGCGTATCGTATCCGTTTTATCTGTCTAACACATTGACGCTGGTTTTGCATCGCTGCTATGAATTTTTAAAACTTTATTACAATTTTTCGAAGCGAATCGTAAATGTTCAAGAAACCATTAAAGAATTGAATCGATTTCGTCAAAAAGGATAAATTTGGAATGTACGCGATTGTACTGTATGGAATTTAAAATGAGGAAAATAAATTTGAAAAACTTTAAAGATAATTTGAATCTTACAAGTTTGCATCTGTTTGGCTCGAAAGACTAATACAGACTGATCAGCAATCTAAGGCCAGTGGATGTCCAGCAAGTGCACGTGCGTTTCTATTTGCTGAAGACGTTTCTGATAGCTGATTGGCTAGAGCAATGTTCATTTTATTTGTCGAGGATATTCAGCCCATTGTAATGGTTTCTTGCAATTAAATCTCCTAGCCTAGTTGATACAATGCTGTCAATTGCTAACAATTAAATAATCCCCGTAGTTTTTTTTACGCCAAAAATTTAAATTTTGAAAGCTTTCTCCCTTAATGAATGCCAACAACATTTAACGCACACATTGCGGTGGTTCAAACTGAATTACCATTGTTGACGGTGGTTGTAAAATACCCTGTTCATATGTATGATGATGATGAGATTGTTGGGTTTAAAAAAAATATTAGTGAGTAATTAGCCTAATGCATAGCACCACCTACTATATCTAAGGCGAACCACTTGACGTTTCTTGATGGTGGTTAAAAAAACATGTGAAATAGCACCTGGTGGTTCTAAAAATAAATCTGTTTGTCTGAGGAGGACCACTTAAGTTAATGTGAGGCAGCGGCGACTTTCACTAAGAGATATGATGATGGTGGTTCTTACCCATTCAACGATGAATTCCCCATATCCCATTTTCATTGCTGTCATACAGAAAAACGGTTGCATAATTAGAAATTAATTTGACTGGAAGCTGTTGCTGTCTTAGGCAGAATATATTTTATCCCGTAAAGAATTTACTTTTTCATGGAGTTGTCGGTGAGAGGGGTAAGTGGACCACTTGTGTGGTGGTTCTTAAAAACGTTCATACAGTTTCCTATTCACAGCACTGTCTGGGAACCCCAAATCTAAATAAATCTAATGTATGATGATGGTGGATCTTAAGTATTGGAAGTTAATTAGCTAACTGTATAGGGTCAGCTACCTAATGGTGGACCACTAAAAC
Organism: Chaetoderma sp. LZ-2023a; assembly: GCA_034401795.1. NCBI lineage: Eukaryota > Metazoa > Mollusca > Caudofoveata > Chaetodermatida > Chaetodermatidae > Chaetoderma > Chaetoderma sp. LZ-2023a. The sequence continues at coordinate 23,494,466 of CM067363.1, read as the reverse complement.
ACGTTTACGTGAGGCAGCAAGCAACATGATTCTACGACATCAGCTGAATTCTGGCGGTTCTTAAATTTAGTGGAACACTTGAGTGGTTGTTGGTTCACAAAAAACATTTCTATGCGACTTTGAATAAGAATTAGCATACGCAACGCAACGGTTCCTACTATTAATATAGTTTGTTGAAAATCCCGCCTCTCCCCCCCCCCCTCTCTCTCTCTGGATGGTTTTACCGTAACTGTGGGGACATCACTTTTTTTTCTCATTTTTTGATTTTCATTTCCTTCGTGTTTCTGTGTGTGTTGGCAAAATAAAAAATACTTCTAAGAGGGATAGCGATTATTACCATTAACTAAAGAAAGTGAGAGAACATTGTGGGAACGGTCCCCACACAGAGCGGGGACCTAGTGAGAGAGTCCCCACAAATGTGAGAAACACTGTGGAGACATACTCTCTGATTGGCAGTTCATGCAGTAGCATAGGCTTGCGCGACTTTTCGATTTAATCGTAAAGTTCAATTTATTTTTAAAATCGCGATTTTTACGATGTAATTGAGGAAAGATCGGAAAATCGTCAAGAATTTCATGTTTAAAAAAAATCTGAAGTGTGTACTTTTCCGTCGCATTATATCAGTACATGAGTACACTTATAATCGATTCACGCCCGTGTTCATTGTGTGTATATCCCGCCGTGCCATGCATGTGTCGAATAATTACGAATCACAACACAAAGCGCTACAATAAACAAGCTAACAATAGCGAGGTAACACCTTTGTCATTGAGAAAACCAGCTAGTTACGCCGGCGAATCTCCATATAATTTTCTTTCTTTCGCTGCAGACCCTGAGTCTGTTGTGAAATGTCAAGTATATACAGTTTCAGAGTGTTAGGCAATCAGTGAACATAATTCTGGTTAATTCTAGAGGTAGCAATTTCAGACGGTCTAATAATTTTTTCTTTTTGATTCGGTTGTCATGTCTAAATAAGGAAAATAAAGCAAAAGCATTCCAGGTTGTTTGATTTTGAACTGTGCTTTCTGTTGATTAATCTTAAATGTAAATCATACATTCTGAAAGCAACTATAAACCACGCTATAGGACGAGTTTACGCTGTTACACTAGTACCTACTCAAAGCTACGTCCTATGTATGTGAATTGCGCAGTATCTCCCGCGCTACTAATATTAGCGTCTTCGCGTTACTCCGGTAATGACCTAAACTCGTCCTACAAAGGGAGGCTATAAGCGGAAGCATCACGTAATTTATAATTTTTCTCGGCGACATTTTATCTCAAATTTTGATGCATTAAATAATGTTTATTAAAAAATACGCAATATTTAGGCGGTCCCAATTAATAATTTCACGCCCGCGATGATGGATATAAGATATACATTAAGCATAGACGTAGGATGGTAAGAATTTGTCGCATGAACATCATCATGTGTTCTAATTTCGTGCTATTTTTGTATCATTTATTTAAACTTTCTAGAAGCGAGTCACGTTAACCCGGTTTATACTTTTGGGAATTTGGACCTACGATTTAATCGAAAATCGCGATTTTTTTCATAAAATCGATCGCGATGTTTCAAATCAAAAATCCTGCAAGCCTACAGTAGCAGCACTATGAGGATGGGAGCTTATCCACCGTCTAGTCTGCGCATGTGAGTGTTGATCACATCACCTGTTCGTATGCAATATTTTTTTTACATGAGAGTGTGAGATAATTTTGTGGGAACATTTCAATGGGAGAGAAGGTGAGAGAAATGAAAAAAACGTAAAAAAAATGGGTAAACATGAATTCTAAATACATTTTTGGACATTTCACGCTTATCCCGATCGGTTAAGCTGCCATAATTGTGGGGACAGGGCATTGTCCCCACAATCCATGCATGTCCCCAGAGTGTAGGGCCTAGACGTGAAAATGTCCCCGGAATTACGGTAAAACAAGTTCTCTCTCTCTCTCTCTCTCTTTCTCTCTCTCTCTCAACAATAATAAACACTCATACATAGAATATTGGTATCATAATCATATATATAGGCCTCTGCTTATAAGATGAGCAGACACCGCATCACATATTGTAGAAATATTTATAATAATTCATGTGCCGGTGCCTACGTGTGCATGTGTGCGTGCGTGAGCTTGAAATTGTATATACGTGAGAAAACGTAATTGTAATATATGTTTCAGTTTGGTACTTCCGATACACCGGATCAGTAGGCCTACGTGGTTTCGACTTCCACATGCCAATTCATTACACTAACATTTGTAACCCTCATCTCATATCACCTATTTTTACGCAAATTCACAGCAATAATAAACACCACATCTCATGTCATAACCATATGTACATAGTGACATTATGCATGTACAAAGATGAACACATTTTAATTACCAACTAGAAACTGCAGTCATTTCGATGCATCAATAATAAGGGAGATTACTCCCAATAGGTTTAGCGACAATTGAAATAAACCATCCAGATTTATCCCTTATTATTGTTACATCAGACACGCAGGTCTTCTAATATATTAATTTTCAAGGTTTTCTCTCCATCCTGTCATGTAATAATATGTTTTTAGTTTCAAAATAACCCTGTTTACTTTCTTTCCACCCCACATTTGTTCCCTAAGCAGCAAAAGTGGATGATGAAGTAGCTGATGCCGTTGTAGATGATGATGCAGTCTAGTTGAACATCACCTACGAGATTGATGATAGTATAAATTATATATGTACAACTTATTATATAGGCGTAGTTACAGCAGTGATGACAATCCTGTTATAAGATTACTAATTAATAGTCTGTGTTGCACATAGTTAGAACCACCACCACCACCAGGTATGACAACCACGTTATATGATTATTGATGAGGACAGTGTCTCGTTTGCTTCTTGAAACCGCAGCTCACCTGATCTGTCCAAAGCATCTGTAGCGGAATATGCGGATGATTAAACATCGTCAGACAATTGATTTGTCACAACGACCATTTTCAGAGCCAACATATGTGAGAGACCAGACAACATCGTCAGACATAAAATATATGTTGCACATATTACTAATTATCATAACGCATGCTAATATACTAGTTGAAGAAGAAAGGCACTTTCTGATGAATTGCCAATACAGTTTGATTAATTGAAATAAAATACAAACTAAGTTTAACTAACGTATAGCACACAAATGCATAACAATCAACGTATGTCACGGCACGCGAATGCATAATACGGTGCATGCCTCTCAATAGACCTTTCCCATTTATCCATCATATGACCTCATAATCAAGTATGTGATGTGTAGGATGATGTCATAATCAACTACGCCATGAATGACGTAGATAAGTCATCAAGAATGCGCAATTGATGATGGACTAAGCGTTGTTGTACGAATTGTATGTCTTTACTAGGCCTATTTAATAAAGATTCTCTTGAATATTTTGAAACTAATTTGACGGGGCGCTGTTGTTGCCATAGGTTTCAAAATATTCAACAGCTTACAGGTATATTTTATATATGCATATTAGATGAGCCCAACTAGCCTAAATCTAATAACAAATCATGCAAAATCATAATTTTAGGAGCATGTTATCTACAATAGACCTATAAATAAATCATTCAAAATCGTTAAGTGAATGTATGTTAATATATGAACATATCAACAATAAATTATAGAAGTCTACACTCTATCGATTTATGATGTCACAATCAATTACGTCATGAATTACATAATTAATTCCGTCATAAATGCTTAACAGTCCGGCAACTGGCGAAATTGTAGCCTACAAATTGTATGTCTTTACTACAGCAACAGTGCCCTGTCAACTTAGTTTCAAAATAGTAAACAGCTTACCTGCAGTTTTCAGGGAATTGGGATTCGGGGAGTGCATGGATCGATCGATCCCAATACTGGCAAAGTGTGGTTGGAGCTTAAGCTGCTTAACTAGAGATGGGTGGGGCAAAACAAAAAACTGTGTTCATCCATTCCTAAAACTGCAATTTACAAACCTATATGTCTATGAATTACATATCCATCCATGGTAGTAGGCCCTACTTGAGTGGTACGCGGGCATCGAATTAACCACGGCTGAAAAAAAGAAACAAATATTATTGACGGTAATAAATTATCAAATAATATAATTCTCACAGTAAAAACATAATTATAATCTTAGATGATAAAATAACTAGACACGAGATACAACACGCAGCGGCGGCTGTTATCGCTATACCGGCGGCTGTTTTGGGTCTACTGGCAGTTGTTTTCGACCGCGGCTGTTATCGACTGTATTCAATAAGGACAAGACAGTTACGTAACAGACAAGCACAGAACATGGTCATGTTCAATAATAGACATCGATGTCTATGATTATAGATATGACAATAAACATATATATTTTTTTTTTGGTGGTGGTTAATTTTACTTATAATGATGATATACTGTTTACAGGAGGCTGGCTAATGGCGAGCATCCTTGGACCAGGGAATGGGGATGGAGGGGAGGTGTGCTCATTCTCATACTCGTCCTGTAGTTTGTTACTCTGGCAATTGAAATTATTATTGGATATAATAGCAAGTGGAATCATCTAGTCATATTCTAGTACTACTAGTAGTAGCAGTAGTTAGGGTTGGGCGATGTTTCGATATTATCGTCAATATCGCGATATACCGAATACCGATACCGAAATCGTCATAATTTCGAAAAATCGTAAATATCGTCAATACCGACAGGACGATATGGCACTTTTAACTGTGAGCATAATATAAATAACTAAGTTAGAAATGTCATACTCTTACCTCTATTCGGTCCAGTAATAGTTTTTAAGTAATAATCCAGTCTTTGTCTAAGATAATAAAAACTTAATAAACTCCAAAATAATCTGTGTTCATTTAATTCATGGTTTGTTTGCGCTAATAAAATGATTTAAAGTACAAAATAATCCTTTGTAGTTCACTTTTCATAATTACATAAATAGACGACGCCATGTTTTTTCTTGCCTCATTCTGAGTGTTAGTCAGTGGGGGAATACCATTTGCACTACCCACATTCCAATCTGATGACGTCATTACTACAGGTCAAGCTATTTATCCATTAGTCATTGATCTGCATGGTTAAACATTCTTCTGACCGTGAACGATTTAAACTTTAAAACTTTTTAGGTCGATAGGGAACCACACACACTTAATCCCTTATCAATACCACAGCTTGGAAAGGTGTGTGAGGGGGAAGTTAATCTCTTGCTTTACCGTTATACGTTTTTATGTAACTGTATACAATATATTTAGCATTTTTAAACGAATCAGATCAAAATCATTCCACATATAACATTACAGATTTATTCTAAGTGAGAAACAGCCTTAAAATAAATAATTTAGGCCTAATTATTTCCAGTCTTCGATCTGTTGTGGCAGTTTTGGTTGCAGTGTTAACTGGGTTAATTTCACACATCCCGGCTACGCCTTGAGATCAATGGATAGGACCGCTAAGTAGTGAGCGAATTTGAATAGGTCTACAATGGGGCAAATTAGTATTTAATATTACAGACCAAATAAAATCTGATATAATTGTTTCCAGTCTTCACGCTGGTTCTCGTTCAAAATCATGCAGTGTTATTTTATTAATTTGCATTGTCTACGCTAGCGGTGGGCGTGATAACAGCTGTCGGAATTCTGCGGTGTGAATTCTGATTGGCTCAAGTATGATACGGCGGCCAATCAGATTTTGCGCTGCGGAATTCCTTTCTGCGCAATGAAGTTAATGCATGTTCCTTGCTCAATCTTTTGACAGTTGTCGTGAGGTAAAGATAACACAAAATACAACACAAGAACAGAAGAAAATCCTTTATTTTTCTTATTTTTGATGAAAACGTTTGGTTGCATTACATTCTTTGCTTTAAACTGTATATTGAAGTGTGTCAAAGTGTGGAATTTCGTGTATTAAATATGCGGAAATGTCAATCATGGCGATCTCAATTTACGGTTTCAATGCAACAAATTTAATGAAAATAACTTGTAGACACCACCAATTTGAAATACATGCTATCTATGTTTACACCCTAATTCCACACCCAACCCAAATGACGATATATCGTGATACCGCGGTATTTTAATGAGATACCGATATCGTCATGCCTTGAGCAATATCGCCCAACCCTAGCAGTAGTAGTAGTAGCAGTGGTAGTAGTAGTAGTAGTAGTAGTAGTATGATAAGAAGCATGTTATATAGATAGAACAAATTTTCTGTCGAATACTATAAACATATTTGGACCGAGAGACATCGCTGTCATATTAGACAGCAATGTCTTAGGATCCACTTATGCACGAGTATAAAACAGCATTTTTTACCTTGTTTTGTAGATGAATGCCAGTCACATGTTTCCTGTTTTGTGTTGTTCTATAACTTAGTGGCTGCAAATGATATTCAGTGTTTTCCTATGTCTGTCTGTGTGTATTGTTCATGTAGTTTGTGTCTTCTTCTGGTGTTATGTTGGTGGATGTTAATATTGTTTATAGATTTGGGTAAAGTGTTGTGGTGGAAGTCTTTGATAATATAGCATTTGAGATTTTCCTATGTCGGTGAGTTTGTAATTTTTCTGCTTTGAACATGTTTTGGCTCTCTGCTGGCCTAGAAAATAGTTTGATGCTCTTTTTTTGGAGACTGAATTTTGGATATTCTGTTTTTGTAGGTGTTAGTCCAAACAGCATTGCAGTAAGTGAGGTGCGGGAGGATCAAGGTGCTGTACAGTGTTTTAACCGTGTCATGTGTCATATATGGTTTTAGTCTTTGGATGACACCTATGTCATCTTGCTCATCTCTTGCTACTTTTGCAGTAACTGTTTCAATTTGTTTGGCCCAGGTCAAGTTTTTATCTAAATATACTCCTACATGTAGGAACTTTGCATAAGGGGCCTCTTCAATTTCCTTATTGCTAATGTACAATTTTGGAACCTCTTTATTTATTAATTCTAGCTTTTGAAAAGAACATAAAGTTTGTTTTATCCATATTTAGTGATAATTTATTTAATGAAAACCAGTTAGTAATTTCTTCCATTTCCTTATTTACATTTTTATACAATGTAACTATGTCTTCGTCAGAGAAAAAGGCATTGATGTCATCAGCAAATAGTATTAGTGACATGTGTTTGTATATGTTGGGCAGATCGTTCATATACAAGAGGAACAGCAGAGTGCCAAGGATGGCCCCTGATGAACACCGCAAGTTAGTGTCCTGTTTTCAGAACAAGTTGCATTGAATTGCACACATTGCGTTCTGTGACTTAGATAGCTTTCAAACCAGATGAGTGCACTTCCTCGGACTCCGTAATAGGCAAGTTTTTCTAGTAGGATTTTGTGATTGATGGTGTCGAAAACGTTTGAAGGTCCAAAAAAATGCCTATTATGTGCTTTTTCTTTTCAATTGAGTCTATTATTTTTTTTGTCATTTCAATTAGTGCTAGTATTGTTGAATGTTTTTCACGGAATCCGTATTGTGATGTATAGAGGATTGACTTTTTATCTAAGTACTAGCTGATAAGCCGATTTTACATAAGTCATTCCATTAATTTGGAGAAAAGTGGAAGTATTGAGACAGGTCTATAGTTTGTGAAGTTAGATGAATCCTTTGCTTTGTATATAGGTGTTACTCGTGCTGCTTTTAATTTTGATGGAAATATGCCTTGAGTGAAAGATAAGTTATAGATGTGGGTAAGGGGTATTAGTAGCGCTAGCGTGCAGTGTTTGAAAATACTCCACTTGAAACCATCCAAGCCAGCACTTTTTGCAGGATTTAGTTTGTTAAGAATGATAAAAATTTCTTCATTTGTGACCGGGTTAGCGAAAAAAGAGGGTTGATAGTCGCCTGTGAGATAATCACTATATTTATTAGAGGATGTTGATTTGATTTTATCTGAAAGTGTTGTACCTATATTAACAAAATAGTCATTGAATCCTGTTGCAGTTTCTAAATCATCAGTTATTATCTTGTTATTATAAAGAAATTGTGTTTGTTGTGCTTTGCGGTTATTTTTATTCAAAAGTGATTTAATTATTTTCCATGTTTCATTTATGTCATTCTTGCATAGTTCAAATTTGTTATGGTAGTAAGTTTTTTTTGCTGATTTGATTATTTGGTCCAACTTGTTTCTGTATTTCTTGAATTTCAGTTCATTATGCTTTGTTTGACATTTGATAAAAGTCAAATAAAGTTTATGTTTTTTATGACAGGCAGCTATTAGTCCAGTTCTTATCCATGGTGTAGTCGGGTTGTGTTTAAATTTCTTCTTTTCTTTCATGGGAAAGCTGTTTTCGAAGATGTGCGTGCAAGTTTCGTGGAACTTGGTGTAGGCATTTTCGCAGCACTGTATGTCTGTGACTGCATGCCAATATACCTCAGACATGTGCTCTTTTAAATTGTTCAATATTGACCTGATTTATTTCTCTGCATTTAATTTTTTCATGTTTGAATGGCTTTGTGCAGGTCATCTGTCTTTCGAGAAGAAAAATTGGTAGGTGGTCTGATGTGTCAGTAACGAGAATTCCTACCTCTGATTTATTACTGAAATTAATGTTATTGCTGAATATATTATCAATAATTGTGGCCGAAACCACCTATTCTAGTCGGTTTTGTAATGGGTGGGTAGAATGAATGAGCATTTAGTAAGTTTATAGAGTTTTGTGTATGAAAGCAAGTTTGTCTCATCAGGTCAATATTGTAGTCACCTATGAGATAGACAGTTTTGTTTTCCTTTTAAATAGTTTCCAAAGTGTTTCCTAATAGTTCAATAGGACATTCCGTATCGCCTTTAGGTGATTTATAAATTGTACCTACAATTTAGTTTTCTCCTTTCAGTGTTTGAATTTCGATAAACATTGTTTGAATATGTTCTTCAATATTAGAAAGGTCATCTTGCTCAATGAATTGGATATTTTCTTTAACATACATGCCTACACCACCTCCCCTGCCCGTGGTTTGTGCTTTTCAACAAATGTGTAGTTTTTTATATTAATAAGGTTAGTAGTTGAATTTGTGTGTATAAATGTCTCTGTAATTCCAATAATTCCAAATTCATGTGCACTCATATCTAGGAGACGATGTAACTTGTCGATGTTCCCCATGAGAGATTGCATGTTGATAAATAGAAGTGAGAAGGCTATGTGTTCTTTGTTTCCTATTAGGTTGTCATTGAATGTTTTTGGGAGGATGTATTCACATGTTGGTGCAGATTTATTTAGATCATTTCTATTGTCAGCATGGTTAAATTGGGATAGGATTAATTCGAATGGGTTTAGAGTGGGTTTTTTGTCGTCAGTAGCCTCAGTGGTAGTAGGGTTATAGTATGGATTTAGAACAGCCAGTGTGAAGTCTGTATTGTCATTGTAATGATTGTACGGGAAAAGTGACTTGTTGCAGTTGGTACACCACCAGCAGGTGTCATCAGCTTCGAGGTTGCGATAGTCAGATGTTGTTAGTTTGGAGCAACTTAGATGAATCCATGTGCTACATAAGTCACATAGTAGTGCTCTCTGATTATTCTTAACAGGTTTCCTACAGGATGAGCAAGGGAATTTAGCAGGCATGGGTCAGGTTAGTGGGAATATGGACAGGGAGGAAATAAGGCAAGGGAACTACTGAAGAGAGGGAGGTTGTTGGGGTCATTTGGATGACTGAATAGATTTCTCTATTTGGCTGTAATATTGGGTATTATCGTGATTTAATTATATATAACCCCATCTAACCGGTGGATACACTGGATGAGAGGGGTCAAGTGTCAAATAGCAATAAATAAGAATTGTGGTTCTTGGAGTTATTAAAAGTATTTGGTGGCATCAACAAGTCAGACATAAACTAGCAATTGGAATGCAGTCATGTAGAATATTGTTAAGTTTTTGGGAAGACACAGATAAAAGAAAAACATTGATACTAACTTGATTGAGACCTGCTGCCATGTTTGGGTTTCTGTTAATTCAGGGTTCATAGTATACCAGCAGATTACACCATGCGTACAGATCGATTCTAACACACGTACAAACTCCAAAGTAGGAGAAGTTTAGCTAGTAATAGACATGACTTGACCATAGACAGATTTAAGGACTGAAATAGTATGTTAATTTCAAAGCAACCATACCAATAACATGTTGAATATTTTGAAACTTACCCGGCTGGAAGCCATTGCTGCAACTGCTTCCATTCAAATCAGTTTAAAAAATACCCAACAGATTATTTCTTAAGTTATTAAGAATCTGTCATACCTGCAACTTTATTTGAAAGGGCTAATTATCCTTGAACGTGCTATAATTACTGCATTCAAAATGGGTAAAAAATGAGAACCTGTTATCGTCAATCATAATTTGATCATTGATTAGTATATAAAACCAATCATCGATCACAAAAATAGTACAAATTCCCAACAATCACACAAGATTATTTATTTCCATATACATGTAGGTAAATACATGTAGTTGAACAGTTGACATATAACATTTATAACTCAAACACAGAGCTGTGTAACTGTGGCGTGTTGGCTCGGTTGGCAAAACCGTTGCATCGCACATGCTTGGAACTCCAATCCATTGATCCCGCATTCAGTCATGTGATCAAGGTGTAAAAACTGCACCATTCCATACGTCATTCAAATGACACATCCTTCGGAGGGGACGTAAAGCCGTTGGTCCTGTCTCATGTGGTACCATGGGTGACGTAAAAGAACTCGTGCTGAGTGTCAGGCCCTGTATCGGGAGCTCATTTGTGAATACGCTCTGATAGTGTAAATAGATGTCAGTCATGCCATCAGTGTATCCATGACGCCATAACTGACGCTTACAGTAGTAGAAGTACAGGTGGCGACGCCATAGCTGACACTTACAGTGCTTAGTAGAAGTACAGGTGGCATGGCATAGCCAGATTGGATGTCACTGAGGGTATAGCTGCCAGCTTGTAGCATACCACTCCAACATTGGAGGTTCGTCGGAAGGTCAGGTCCGATAGGCGGTAAATACAATACAATACAATACTTCCAGCCTGTAGACCCTTATCCCCAGATAACATGTAGATGTGGGCCAATGTTGGCAACAGGTTGGCAGATCGCAGTTGGCATTACAACATTGGCCCAACATTGGCTGTATCACTTGTTTGCCAACATTGGGCCAGCATTGGAAATGTCACAGTAAATCAAACAAAATCAACATAATATTCACCTTTTAATTTTTAAATTGTTAAAATATGCGCTTTGGTGTACTATTTTAAATATCTTCATAGATTTATGTCCGTTGGCTCAAAGTTGGACCAATAGCGTATTTTATACGTTGGACCGATGAGCACAATTACGTTGAAGCGTTGGGCCAGCGGTGGGCCAACGTTTGCTTGCTATCAGCGTAATCATTATCATCATCATCATCACCTTACAAGGCATAAGCCATTCGCTTGTTGTTACCTCAGTGTCATTTGGTTGATCACGCCACATGAATACTGGCAAGATTTCCCAATAAAGTTCAACTACAATGAGTCACCTCTCCCCAAAGCATGTACCCATGACTACAAACAATCTATTCTCGGACCAGCGACATGGTTTTAGAACAGGACATTCCTGCACAACACAGCTGCTGACAGTAATAGTGTCCTTGGCCCTATTCTGGTCTTGATATACATCAATAGCCTCCCAGACATTGGTCATACAGTAGCTACTCACAACGTCGTCCACCTACTCACCTGCTCCCTATGCAAGAAGCAATATGTAGGAGAGATGAAAAGAGAATTCCAGATAAGGATTAAAGAACACTATGTACAGAGATGTCAAAAACCACAAGGACAGCCCGGCTGCCAACCACTTTAAGCTCGCAGAACATGATGCAACCTGCATACAATACAGAATCATCAAGGTTCTTCGCCACAATCCAGATAGCTATGAAGCAACAAATCCACGCAAGGACCGTGAATCTTATTGGATCCACAAACTAGACACCATAGATCCCATCAGCATCAATCACGCAGATTGGTAACCCCAAACAGCCATTCTGGTGGTCCCGAATTTTGTTCATAGCTACGTTAAAACTATTTGCTGATGAGCAAAGAACACTGTGCCTCTGATGAGTTCCGCTCAAGGAACGGAACGCCGCAAAGTCTGAATCACACAGTGATGACCACACATGATCAAATACCCACCACCTAACTCGCAAACTCCACAAATGGAGAACGCACACCCAAAATTTGACCATAGACACCATATAACAGAAACTTTGTAGAAATCCCTTGAAAACATGACTACAGAAACCCGACAAAAATTTGACCAAAAACCGTAAAAAAACGGAAAATTTCCGAACCGGTACGAAATTTGACCCAACCGGCAAAAATAATTTTAGCCGCCAAAAAATGTTGAAACCGGTAAAAAATCTGATCAGTAAAAATGTCCACAAGCGGCAAAAAAATACATCAACCAGCAAAAATTTCACCAAGCCTCCAAATATGTCTGAACCGGTAAAAAACCAAAACTGGCAAAAACTTTCAGACAAGGGAACCTGCAACTTCCAAACTTTCTGCCCATATATGGTCAAGAAATGGCCGTTCCACAGGCTAACCCAGAGGAGGGTATATAAAGGACAGAATAAACGTGTTCAGATCATTCAGACTTTTGGTCTCCCATCGAAACCAGGCATCAGGCTAAAAACCACATTTACCACAATTGGTTTACCTTTAAGTTGACTACTGTATGTTGTTATTATCATTCATTGCACAATGAGTTCAACTAGCAACACATTACCAAGGGAGAGTGAGGTAGTCACACTACCATCCCTGTCAGCACTAAGCCTGAACTCTGTGTATGCGGACATCTTGTTCGTCAAGTCCAGCACTGACGTGCAAACCGCCAAAAAACCACAAAACATAGCACCCTCAGCTGCCATGGGGCTTGCCAGCTTTTCAGCGGTTGACCCACCAAGACCGCAAGCTATTTAAGATCCGCATCCAAGAACCCTTACAATCAAAATCAAATCTCTACAAAAGTGAGAGACATGACACCCCAGTATCCAGACATTTCAATAGTCCTGGACATTCTAGAAATGACATGCAGTTCAGAATCATCAAGGGCCAATCGTCAGACTCACATGACGAGAACCCCACACCATGGAAGAGACAGAAAGAATGCTACTGGATACACCAGCTCCACACAATGGAGCCTATAGGCATAAACCATAGGCGGACATGCCCAGTACGTCATTATTGTCTTCCCTATTTGCTGATGATACCAAACTCTTCAGTGAAATTGCATCCATAGAGGATTGCCATACGCTGCAAGGACATCGATGAGTTACAACTCTGGTCAGAACGATGGTTGCTAAAATTCCACCCCCAGAAATGACAAGTAATGAGGATAGGTCCAGGCCACCCTGAACATGCTTACACTATATCCGAATCTGGAAAGCAACAGATAGAACTAGAACTGACAACGTGTGAAAAGGATCTTGGGATCAACTTTGACAATAAGCTAACCTTTCATAAACATGTTTAGATGACCGTCAACAAAGCCAACCAAGTAGCAGGCCTGATCAGACGATCCTTCCAATATCTCGACAGTGAAATGTTAATTGTTTAAACTACTATTCAAAGCCCGGTGATGCCATTACTTGAATACGCCAACACAATATGGAGCCCATGATTCAAGGCTGATGTAACCAAGATAGAAAATGTTCAGAGGCGAGCCATAAAACTGTTACCAGGACTGTATGACATGGCATACAAAGGTAGACTCCATCATCTAAAACTTCCTATCCTTGTGTACCGCAGAATTAGAGGTGATATGATCGAGACCTATAAATTTCTACACAAAAAGTACAACGTACAAAATGTAGATCTCCTACGACTGGTTCTAGAAGCGTCGACTAAAACACGCGGCCATAGCTACTGTATAAGCTCAAAAATCACCACTCAAACACCACTGCATTCCCACACCTTCACTAATAGAGTCATCAGTAACTGGAACTCTCTTTTCGAGGAAGTTGTGTCAGCACCCACACCTGCTTCACATATCGACTAGGTAATTACTGGTTGGCAGGGTTGGGTTTTGGATTGTCCAAAGCTAACTTTGAGTGGACATTGTCCAAAACCTGTCTAAAACCTGTCCAAAAGGGTTTTAACCTGTCCAACTTAAACTGTCCAAAACTAATGTGAAATATGTTTCTTAAATGATATATACCTATTTAATATGGCAATACAACAATATCAAATATTGATATATAAGAAATCAAACACCTTGCATTACTGTATGTAAATATTAAAGAAATTAACTGATAATTTAGGGAGTTACTTCAGTGGTACATTTTCAAAAATAGTCTCATCCTGCAAATGGACATTTTCTAGGAGAAATTAAAAATTTTGTTGATTAAATTCAGCCATTAGTGTTAATTAATTACTTACATTATGCAAGTACGAATAACACCTAATTCAGTCTAGTCCTAAGGCAGGAACAGGCTCCACAGTTACAGTGAAATTATTTTCAAAATCTTAAGCAGATTTTATGAAAGAGTACATTAAAATGAAAAGACTAGGATTCTGAAATGAAGTTGTCAAACACAGATTGTTAACCTATCAAAACTAAATCCACTCCTCATTTGTATTTTATTTGTTTATTTAACATTTTGTGTCATAGCCTTGTCTTAGCAAATATGATAGATTGATACATGCTTACAATTTATGTAATTTGGTGAACATTTAAAACTTAATTTAATAATTAGTGACTAAGGGTCATTAAAGTTTGTTCAAGGGAAGTTTATATGTCAAAAAACTATGGTGTGGACCAATCACAATGTAGCGCATGCGGCGGCCATTTTTTTATTTTATGGATTTTGAAGACGAAATTGGTTTATATAGGTGTTTGGGTAATCTGATTTCAAATTTGCCGCTTTCGATTAAACGGTTTGGCGGCCATCTTGGATCGTTTTCTTGCCAAAAACTCCTAAACCTTCTTTATACATTTGTACTAAAGCAATGGAAGAATAAAACTGTCCTCTCGAGAACCACTGGGCCGATTTCAATTATATTTCACAGGAAGCATACTTACGGCATAGGGATAAAAGTTTATTCAAACGAAACCGATCAGCCAATTTGGCCGGCAGCCATCTTGTATTTTGGCCGATTTTTAGAAACATCTTTAAAAATCTCCGAACTCGCTCCAGGGAATCGATTCAAAACTCATGAAACATCATCTAGGGAATGGGTTAAGCCAAGTTTGTTCAAGAGAACTTGATGGGCCAAATGGTTTGGTGGCCATCTTGGATGACCTAGTTTTTGCGAAAACGACTTCTCCAGAACTGCTGAAGGGATCAGGCTGAAATTTGGGAGGTATAATTAGTGACGAAGGGCCATTAAATTTGTTCAAGTGAAGTTGATACATAAAAAAACATAGCCACTGTGATGAATTTTGAAGCCGAAATTGGTTTTATTAAATACATGAATAGCTTTTGGGATATTCTGCTTTCAAATTTGCCATTTTTGAAACTGTCAGGTAAATGGTTTGGCGGCTATCTTGGATCATTTTCCCGTCAAAAACTCCCATACTAAAGCAATGGCAAATTTCTAATGTCTTCACGAGAGCTAGAGCCACCAGGACAATTTCAAGTATATTTGGCAGACAGCATTCTTAGCCCATAGAGATCCAGGTTTGTTCAAATGAAGCCGATCGGCCAATTCGGCAGGCAGCCATCTTGGATTTTGGACAATTTTTAGAAATGTCAGCTCCAAAACTGCTTGGTTGATCAATACAAAACTCATGAAATATCATCTAGGTCAAGAGCTGATCCATGTTTGTTTAAGGGAACTTGATTGGCCAAATAATTCAGCGGCCATCTTAGGTGTGGTTGGTTTTCAACTTCTCGAGAACCGCTGGATTGATCAGGCCGAAATTAGGGAGATATGATTAGGGACTAAGCGCCATTAAAGTTTGTTCAAGGGAAGATGATATGTAAAAAACTTGTCCACCGTGGGCCAATCCAGATGCAGCGTGTTTGGGGCCATAATGGATTTTTATTTGACAGATTTTGAAGCCAGAATTGGTTTTATGTAGGTTTTTGGGTATGTTCATTTCAAATTTCGACTTTCTGAACTGTTGGATAAATGGTTTCGCTGCCATATTGAATGTTTTTCCCGCCAGAAACTCCCATACTAACGCAATGGGAAATTTAAAATGTGTGCTGGAGAACAACTTTGCCGATTCAAGTATATTTAGCAGAAAGCATTCTTATGTAGAGATCCAGGTTTGTTCAAACAAATCCGAACGTCCAATTTAACCATCAGCCATCTTTGATTTTGGTCGATTTTGAGAAACATCTTTGTGAAACGAAACCACTTGGGCGGTTTAACCTAGGACAAGAGCTGCACCAAGTTTGTTCAACGGGAACCTGATTGCTTGGCAGCCATCTTGGATGACCTAGTTCTTGTTGCAATTCTGGCCAAAGCCATAGGATTCTACTTAGACACGATGACCTTTCTAGTTGAAAAGCCTATGTTCCAGGTGAACGATACAGGCCCCTTGTGCCTCTTGTTATTTCTACCGACAAATAGTGAGTCCAACACTCAGAGACATGATAGCTAGACCATTTTTATTGGTTCACTAATAGGGCATTGACCAACCACCAATCAGCTTATATACATGTACATTGTAACACAATTTGATTACTGTAACAGTTGAACAATCAATACTCCATATGGTATAATCGTGCAAAAAAGAAGAAAGAAGACCAAAATCTGTTGCAGGGGTATATTTTAAGGATTTTTTTCTACCAACCCAGATGGGATAATGCATCATTGATTTTACAATCCCGCAGCAAATTTCACTAACCCAATGTTTGTAAGCTCAACAAAGCTGATCACTTCTTTAATCCATTCACCAATGGAGCCCTATAAAACTCATTTCCAAGGCAACCATATAGAGAAGATGTTGAATATTTTGAAATTAATTTGTCCGGTTTTCCGGACAGATCAATTTCTAAATATTCAATAAAACATTGAAGTTAGCAGAAAATGTGTTCTTTTGTCAGTTTTTGGTGGGTACTGAACAGAATGACATTATAATAACAGTGTTTTATGTATTTCCTCTTTTGATAGCATTACTAACCCAGACGGATTAGTGCAGGTGTAATTTTACTAACCCGTATGAAATTCTACTATCCTTGGGTTAACGTGTTAGTGTTAAAATCGAGCCATGTTTTGGATGTTGTCATTTGTGTCCAAGACTCCTATCGAGTTTGCGGTCAAAAGGTCACGGTCACACTGACCTAATTAAGTAAATTGGTTTATGTTGTCAGACATGTCAGAATATATATATAATTACTAAAGTTCTACTGAATGGATTTTCACCAAATTGATGTGTGCGTTGCCCTTGGGAGGCCGAAGAACACTATTAGTTTATGGGTTGAAAGGTCACAGGTTGCAGTGACCTAATTAAGGAAATTATAATTAGTTTTAATTTAGATAGTAATATTCCCTTTATGGGTGAATGAATCAGAATGTTATCAGTGCAGTCATACAATGTGCCTGCGTGCTTAAATAAGCATGAACATAATATGCTGTGTCAATAGACATGATAGAGGAATACAGTCTATCGATCAATTGTATGTCATAATCAAATACATGTACTGGTACTGGTACGCCACGTCACCATCAATTATGTGTTGAATAACATAATTAAGTCTGTCATAAACGCTTAACCCTTATCACGCTGGTCTCAAAACTGTAAATTTTCAAATCAAGTTTAAACATGAACCCAGGTGTTCATTTTCCAACAGATTTGGTGGGAGATGGTACTGTCATAGAGAGCAACATCTTCCACCAAAATTGTTGAAAAAATATACACAGGTTTCTTTGATATCGATACAATAAAAGATAGAATATTGACATCAGTGTGGTAAGGGTTATTGCATGTAATCCGTTAAGTTGTACAAATTGTATGTCTCCTATTTAATAAAGATTCTCTTGAATATTTTGAAATTAATTTGACTAGGTGCTGTTGCTGCCTATCCATTGTCTTTGAAACTGCACTGCTAGACAATCCTCATACATACATTGATCCATTCCATGATGATGGTGTTGGGGGAGCATAGATTTCACCAGTCTCTGATTGTCAGTCTTGTTTTTTTCAGCATGTTTTGAGAGATGTGGCTCATGCAGTTATCCGCAGATGTTCAGAATGGATATCCATGTGTAATGTTGAGTACATCATTGTAAGCATACACAAGCAACAGAAGAACTGTTTATTTTGACGGACATTGAAAGGACTCCACAAGTTTAACAACAGTTACATGTTTATATCTATCTAGTGACTGAATAGAACCTGTGTCTCATTACGTTGGACATACATTGTAAATATTGTTGACACTATTTTAGGATAGTTAGATTTAAATTGTGTTTCCATTTCTCTATGGCATCTACTGGAAATGAACCATCATTGAATATAATCACTGTTGACGATCGGATAAATTGTGGGAAAATTTTACCAGTTCCTATTGAGACGGTTAATTTAAATTTTGTGCCAGATTTATGTTCAAAAGTTGAAGTAGAGTCAAACCCAGAAAATATATATTATGTGGAGACAAATCCATCTGACTATGTCATTACACAGGATGATACCTTGACAATTGATGAAAACCAATCAACAGAAGAAATTTTTGTTTCTGAGACAGGTGATTACGTTTATTCTCATTCAACTATTGTAGATAATAAAGCACATTCTCAAAATGCAGACATGGTCGTAAAAACTCGTGAATCACCATCAGTGAGTGTTCCATCTGCAAGTACCATACCAGATGATTCTGCAACGATTATAGATACAACGGCTTGCTTGGAAGCGCTTATGCAGCTCACGCATTGTGAGGAACCGCAATCTCATGAGACTGTTGTGAGTCCTCAAGCTCCTGATCAAACTGCAAATTTAAGATTAAAGTTTGTTGTAAACGCAAATGGCCAACTCAATGTTATGTACCAGGATCTGGCAGACATAACAGCAACAGACAATGGTAGTGCCGATTGGTTACGGCAGACAGTCACCGAATTAGAGTCAACAAAATCTAATAAAAATCCTAACGTAATCATATATGATAAGGATTTTAAGAAAGGTAAAAAACCTTTGAGTGGTGTGAGGACCGTCCGTTATAAATGTCATATTTGTGCACGACAGTTTACGAGCTTGTCAAATCTTGATGCTCATATTACATTGCATTCACAGAAGTGTCCATTTGTATGCTCTATTTGTGATAACGGCTTTGAAGATGCGGACAGTCTTGCTATTCATGTCGGCATTCATTACGGTGGTGATGATGTGGAAGACGATGAGGATGATGATGATGAAAACATACTAGCTATTTCAGCACATACAAAGAAATGTTACCAATGTACCGATTGCAAAGTGACTTTCCAGAGTAAACACAGTTTTTGGTCTCATTCTTGTTTGATGAGGCATACCAGGGCTAGGTTTCCTCGTTCACGACCTTCGCCGTACGTAAGGCCGGAAAAGAATGCCCCGAGCAAAAAACAAGTTTGCCATATCTGCGGGAATGCATTTATCGTGGGAGAGAAATTTGAGATGCACATGAAATACCACGATATGCAGTTGCCGTATGTTTGCGCTGAATGTGATCAGCATTTTGAGAATGACAGTAAATTAGCTGTTCACATGAGAGTTCATAGACAAGTGGAAGGTTACATTGTTTAAGTTTTTCTCCACTGGAGGGATCTGATCTGTCACTCTAAAGTTATGATTAAAAATATGTCACTACATGTAACTAGCTGACATCATTATCGTGCATGTAGCTCCATCATGAAAGTAAAAAAGTCTGTCCCTCTTGTGTACAAATTGTATACGTGTCTTTCAGGAATTTACAATTTAATAAATATTCTATTGAATATTTTGAAACAAATTTAACTGGGAGCTGATAACAGCCCTAGACCCTCAGTCAAATTAGTTTCAAAATTTTCAGCAGAATGTTTATTTACATGTAATTGTAAATTCCAAGCAAGCAGTTGTATCTGTCACGTGTGTATCTATCATGGGCAGCATGCAACAGCTTCTCCAGGCAAATTAGTTTCAAAATATTCTCTCTTGTTCCCAAACAAAATGAAACGTACTGTTGAATATTTTGATCATAATTGGATTGGAAGACATTGCTGCCTAAGGCAGCAATGTCTTCCAATCCAATTATGTTCAAAATATTCAACAGAACATTTCTTACTATTATGTTTCTGCGTTTTTATGGAAACATGTTAACTTATTTCTGGTCTCTCCTGCACCTGTATCATTACATTGAAGTTTAGATGCCATTACATCGTGTTGACACACTAATATCTATATTCTGTATTAACGATGTGTACAATACGACATATTAGGCTTGGATGATTACATAACTAAATTGAAAATTGCGATTATTTTTAAAATCACGAATTTACGTGTACAAGTTAAATAATCGAATCATCGTGAATAATTTCTGCCGTCTAAAATATTTCAAATCCTACCTTTTAATTTCTCTTTAAAAATGCAATCAGTCACGAAAATTTACATTTTTCTCAGTGAATGTATGTCCATTTGCAGGCAAAGAGAAGATTATTTTTGAAAATCATCAGTTAAGTACTGGTAATTGAACTACATATTTAGTTGATACTTAACCCTTTAAGTCTTAAATTCCTTCATGAAAATCTAAATTTTCCCAAAGAAAATGTAAATTTGCAGACCAAGAGAAGACTATTTTTGAAAATTTACCACTAGAATGACTACTGGCTTGGTTATCGGGCCAGCCATTCCAGTTTTAAATTTTCACAAATTGTTTTCTCTTGGTCTGCAAATGGACATTTCTCAAGACCACTGCTGAAATGCCGTTTTTGGCTGATAAGAGTGTTAAGTACATGTATGGAGCTGTCCCTCAACTATCATGATCAAATGCATGTTAGCTGATGTCACAATTAAAATGCCATACTGGCACAATGCGGCTCTATCCCTAAACCCCCCCCCCCCACCCCATTAACCCTTTACTCCTTTAAGCCTTAAATTTGTTGATGAAAATTTCAATTTCTCAAAGAAAATGTAAATTTTCAGACCAAGAGAAGACTATTTTTGAAAATTTACCACTAGAATGACTGGCTCAGTTATCTAGCCAGTCATTCCAGTGGTAAATAAAAAAAAAGTCTTCTCTTGGTCTGCAAATAGACATTTCTCAAGATCAATGCAGAAGTCTTTTTTGGCTGATATGAGTGTTATAGGGTTAATGGTCAAATGTAGTCATGAAAATCATATTTTTCTTATTGAATGTACATTTGCAGGCCAAGAGAGGACTATTTTTAAAAAATTTACCACTGGAATGACTGGCTCGGTTAACGAGCCAGGCATTCCAGTGGTAAATTTTTAAAAAATAGTCCTCTCTTGGCCTGCAAATGGACATTCCTGAAGGCCACTGAAGAGGTAATTTTTGGTGGCGTGACCATTAAAGAGTTAAAATTCATTTGTTTGCATTACGATATAACTCTATCTTTGACCAATTTATTTACATGTGTGGATATGGTATCTGAAGGATCCCAATCTTAGATCGGTTCAAGTGCCAAATCCAATATGGTGGCCGTCTTCAAAATTGTTTTCCATATAATACATGCAACTCTACTATCATGTACATGTACTACATTTATCTTTGATTGAATTATTAATTAAATTTGAAATATATTTGAGTTTTGATATGTAGTGTATCCGTATCTAAATTAGTATGAACATGAGATCCAAGATATATGGAGCCACCTACATGTAGTTGCCATCTTAAAAGTATTTGTTTAGTGGTAAATCTGGAGGAGATGAAGCGGGTAAATGTGCAGGCAGGAGGGTGGGGGGGGGGGGGTGGAGGCTACAATACCTTTCCTATGGGACAGGTCTGCGAGCAGCCGGACCGAAGCTTCAGTACCTGCAAGTCTGCAACATTACACCACTGCTTAGCCTTTGCATGGCCAAGACGGCCAAATCCAGTCTCCGCAGTGGGCTTGACTGTCTACATTTGTATTTGCCCATCAACAGAAGACTTTTGAAAATCTGCAACTGAAATGATTTGCTCGGTAGCCTAGACAGCCAGTCATTCCACAGTGGTAAATTAAAAAAAATATTTTGATATTCTGGATGAAGTTGAGACATTAAAGGGGTAAAATTGCAATAATTCTCAATATCTTTGAGTAAATAAGTAAAAACTGTATAAGTCTGTGGCTGAATCCAGTTTTAGCTATGCCCCGCCCATCTCTAGCTATGCCCCGCCCATCTCTAGCTATGCCCCGCCCATCTCTAGCTAGGCTCCACCCATCTCTAGCTATGCCCCGCCCATCTCTAGCTAGGCTCCACCCACGCTTTGGCAGTGTTGGGATTGATCGATTCCTGTACTCGCTGACTCCCAATTTCTAGAAAACGATACAGGTAAGCTGTTGAATATTTTGAGACTAAGTTTACTGTATGCTGTTGTTGCCTATGGCAGCAACAGCCCCAAGTCAAATTACATGTAGTTCGAAATTTTCAACAGAATGTTTATTAAATAGTAATGCCATACTATTCGTACAGCTCGATAGACTATTAAACATTTATGACGGATTAAATTGTGTCATTCATGTCATTAATTGATTGTGACTTCAGCCTGTGCGTCACATAGTTGACTATGACATCATATGATTGACAGGTAAATTGGATTCCTCTATTAAGCTTAGTATAGGGTGCATTGCATCAGAGATGATCATCTATCGCATCTCAATTTGCTACACATATTTAAGCATTTGCTATACATTCTGCAACATGCATACACATGTAGCTGTATCTGCTATGCGAAATTTGTACGCGATTGCAATTTATCATTGATTTTCAAAATTCAATCTTTAACCCTTTTAACAACAAGTCCCTGTAAAAGTACATTCTTTACAATGTATACCATTTTTTGTTGAATATTTTAAAGTTAATATGAATGGAAACCATTGCTGCCTAAGGCAGCAATGGCTTCCAGTCATATTAATTTCAAAATATTCAACAGCTTTCCTATTTGTCTGCTCTGAGATTGAGATACATGGAATTTATCAGTGAAAGAGTTGATCTCTATACATTTTTACCGATAGCTATACAATTTATAGTTTACATAGCAATACATGCTACATATGCAAATATCAAATTCTAAAAATTATGCCCTGATGTAAATGTCCATGACCCTTCAGCTATCTATTGACAATGCCTCGCTCAGTAACCATGGACTCAGACACTTGACCTCCAAGTACAAGATATTTATCTGAAGCATGCATTTTGATATTTTCTTGACCAATCTTATCCATTAAACCTGTAATGGTCACACTTAATCACGAACATTGAAATTTTTCGCTTTGTGATTTTTCCGTTTGTTGGCCATGAGAAGACCTTTCAATAATGTATCACTGGAATGATTGGTTCGGTGATGGATTATCATCATGACAGTGGTAAAATATTCAAAATAGTCTTCTCTTGTGCTGCAAATAGACAGTCCTCATGACCATTGCCATGGTCAGATTTGTCCGGTATGACCAGTAAAGGGTTAAATAATTAAGCAACAATATTAAGCTGAATAAATATATCCAAGGATCCAAATCTCCACTCTTCCACTCGTTAAAATTAAGACCTCAAATTGCTATGGATGACCTCAATTTTAGTCGAAGTCATCCATGGATGAACTCAAATCCTGGAAATTTGCATTGTTTATTATGGAGGGATGACCTTTCAAAGTACTGAACTTAACATGCATTACATTGTAAAGAATTTGTTGTGTCTAGTTTGTATGATTGATGACATTAATGTCTGGAATTTGTACTTAACCCATACCACTCTGGTATAAGTTTTAAATTTTCAAATTAAATTAAAAGATGAACTGGTGTTCATTTTTCAACAAATTTGGTGGGAGATGGTGCTGTCGTAGACAGCAACATCTTCCACCAAAATTGCTGAAAAATGTACACCAGTTTCTTTGCTATTGATACAGTAAAAGATAGAATATTGACATCAGAATGCTAAGGGTTAAACGTTACAGTATGAATCCATGTATGTACATTATTAGCTTACCTGGTCTGAAAGGCCAAGTGAGCTTATGTCGTGACAACCATCAGTCGTGTGTCCGTCGTCCATCCATCCGTCAACTTTTCCTTTAAACGACTTCTTCTCAAGAACTGCAGGGCCGATTTCAATTATTTAGCAGGAAGCATCCTTAGGGCAAAGGATCCAAGTTTGTTCAAACAAAGCCGATCGGCCAATTTGGCCAGCGACCATCTTGGATTTTGTCAAATTTTTAGAAAAGTCTTTAAAAATCTTCTCCGAAACCGCTTAAGGGATTGAAGCAAAACTCGTGAAATATAATCTAGGGCATGAGCTCAACCAAGTTTGTTCAAGGTAACTTGATTGGTGCAATGGTTTGGCGGCCAACATGGTTGACCTAGTTTTAGCGAAAATTACTTCTCCAGAACCTCTGAAGGGATCAGGCCGAAATTTGGCAGATATGATTAGGGACTAAGAGCCAGTAAAATTTGTTCAAGAGAAGTTGATCCATCAAAAAACCTGGCCGCCATGGGCCAATCAAAATATAGCGTGTTTGGCAGCCATATTGAATTTTTTTATTTAATGGATATTGAGGCTGAAATTGGTTTTGTATAGTTTTTTGGGTATTTTGATCTCAAATTTGCAATTTTCGAAACTGTCGGATAAACGGTTTGGTGGCCATCTTGGATTATTTTCCCGGCAAAACTTTCCATACTAAAGCAATTGGAAATTTAAAATATCTTCTCGAGAACTTCTGGGTAGATTTCAATTATATTTAGCAGGACGTATCCTTAGGGCATAGAGATTCCATTTTGTTCAAACGAAGTGATCGGCTGATTTGGCCAGAGGCCATCTTGCATTTCAGCCGATTTTTAGAAATGTCTAAAAATCTTCTCCAAAACCGTTTGAGGGATCAATTCAGACCTCATGAAATATGATCTAGGGCAAGAGCTAACCCAAGTTTGTTCAAGGGAACTTGATTGATCAGCGGCCATCTTGAATGACCTCGTTTTCGCAAAACGATTTCCTCCCCAGAACCGCTGAAGCGATCAGGCCGAAATTTGTGATATATGATTAGGGACTAAGGCCATTAAAGGGTGTTCAAGAGAAGTTTATCCGTAAAAAAAACCTGGCTGCCGGCCCGTGGGCCAATCATAATATAGCGTGTTTGGCGGCCATATTGGATTTTTTTATTTGATTGATTTTGAGGTTGAAATTATTTTTTGCGTGTTGTGATTTCAAATTTGCCGTTTTCGAGACTGTCGGATAAACGGTTTAGTGGCCATCTTGGATCATTAACCCACCAAAACCTCCCATACTAATGCAATGAGAAATTTAAAATGTATTCTTCTCGTGCCATCTTGGATTTTGGTCGATTTTTAGAAATGTCTTTAAAAATCTTCTCCCAAACCACTTGGAGGATCAATTCAAAATGCATCTAGGGCAAGAGCTACACCATGTTTGTTCAAGGGAACTTGATTGGCCAAATGGTTGGCGGCCATCTTGGATAACCTATTTTTTGCCAAAACAACTCCAGAACCACTGAGCGGATTGGGCCGAAATTTGGGAGATATGTTTAAGCACTGAGTGCCATTAAAGTCTTCAAGGGAAGGAGCTATGTCACCAAAATGTAGCGTGTTTTGTGGCCATATTGGATTTGCAAAAATGTCCACAAACTCATTTAAAAGACAACTAAACCACCCACCAACAATTTTGACAAAAATGCATGGTGCTCCAGGTGAGCGACACAGGCCCCTTGGGCCTCTTGTTACTGTTAAGAAATAAATACTTGTAAACAAAGTCATGGACTTCTGTAATCACCCCAGATAATGCAGTTTACGAGGCACATGCCGGACTGATACTTTCAGTAATGGACCAACACCGGTCCAGTAAACTGGGTTATCAGGGACCCCTTAAGGCCCTTCAGGAGCTAGTATTTGTATACATGCTTGAAATTAAAACTACCATACTGTTGAAAATTAACTTGGATAACAAGAACACAAATACTGAAAAAAACGAAAACTCGAACATCTGTTGGTTTACTTTGTAAATGTATTACTGTATGCTTTCGCTAGGATTGGCCCATTTTTATACTCCCATGATAAGACATCATATCATATGTATTATGTGATGGCGCATAACGGCTGTCCATCTGTTAGTAAATTCATGTCCGGGAAAGAGCTCAAAAAGTTTTAAATCTACAATTGAAATGTTTTTCTGTGGACATACATGTGTTAGGTGGAGACCAAGTGTCAGGATTCCATCCATCCATATTTGTGAGAATTGTCCCCTAAATGCTTAACCATTTCATGCCTACAGCGGCCATAGCCAGCCAGTTCACTCACGACTACACCAGCCGAGGATGGCCCACACACTAAAATGTCATCCCTAGAAAAATTTTGACAAACAATTGTCTCCCTTTTGCTGTTAGACACACTAATGAACCTAATTTCTGCCATGTATCACGTCAGCTACATGTACCTGCTGTTTTTGGAAAGTGCATCCCACCCAACCGCATGGGTCCAATTGTGCAGAATTCTAGTGACCCCACCCACATTACGGCGATGGTATAATAGCATATAGCGTTATCAGAATTCCTATTAATAATGCATGGGCCGTCGATAGCCGGTGTAGTCCTGAATGAACAGTTTGTTTTAGGTATAAATAGGCATTTGAAAGTAACTTTATTCAGTTGAAATATGTCAAATTTACTAAAATTATGGAAAACAACAGTCCACAGGGAACATTTGCATGAAAAAATGTAGTCACGAAAGGGTTATAATTCTATATAAGTACTGGCCAGATCTCGGAGTTTTGCACCTACATTTCACTTTTTTTGCAGAAGACATTAGGTAGAGATGAAGCGTCATGATTTCATTTCGACGGGATCGGTCTATAATTGCAATGAGTTATTCATCCTGAGAAGCTCACAATTTTTCAAAGATTTCTTGTCCGGGCCAGATCTCAAAGAGATTTGAACCTAGATTTTAAATTCTTTTTCCGTATCTAGACATTATGTAGAGATGATGTGTCATAATTTTGTTTCGCAGCGATCTGTCCATATTTGCCATAATTATACCCCCTGAAAAGCTCAAAATTCATCAAAGATCTTTTGTTCAGGCCAGGTCTCAGACTGTTTTGAAGCTACTGTACATGCACACTTGAAATTCTCCTTCGATCAATACTTACCGTTATATTACACTTTGATAATACAAGCTAGCTAGCTAGCTAGCTGCTGTAGGAATCTAGATTTAGAAAGCTTTCCCGGCTCCTGGAACCGGGTACCCAGTTCCCAACAAGCGGGTACAGGTCTGTCAGTGAGGCTCATTCTTGTTTGCATAGCAACAAGAGCTATACATGTTTTTTGCATTTGGAAATTTCTTAGTTTCTTAGTGTTTTCTGTGCCTAAGTTTATCACGGAATATTGGATTAACCATGGAAGGAGCTTCTGAATCTCAGGTTGTATTCTTTCATGTTATTCGCTAGCTGTATGGAGACTTAGGTCTCTAAAATTTTGTCTGTGTCGCATGTCCCAATTTCTGACCCCGAATCTGGGACGTGTGGTGTCCGGTTCTACCGAGGGCGCCATCTCGTATGGATCCCTGGCGGTCCCGTCGGGCTCCGGCCTGATGGGTACTGTCTCTGCGGCCACCTCCGGGTGGTCAAGTAGCGGTGGCCGGTCCGTCGGGCATGGGAGCTGTTCGCCAGGATGGCTCCAGTGCTTCCTCATCTGGTGACGACTCGTCGGGGTCTGAAGATGAGGAGGCCGAGGAGGAGAGACTGTTGCGACCTGAGATGCCGCGGGTGGAATGCATGGAGGTAGATTCTGTCCTGGACGGAACCGCCCTCCATCTGTCTGGCTTGGCGCAAGCCAGGTCAGTCGCTCCGCTCATGGTTGAGGCCACACCGGTACCGGGCACCCGTCCAGTGCTGGTTGGTTTACCGCCAACTGACACGGTGATGGTTGTTGCTGGCCAGGCTTGGTACATGCCTATCTCACCTGGTCCAGCGGCCACACATAGGGTGCTGTTGGCGCCCGTGTATGGCCACGGTTCCATAACCGCTACGGGTATGAAGACAGCCCACAGAGTTCAAGAATTCACCTTTCCAGAGTCGCAACCCATCACATGACGTCATAATCAACTACGTGATGTGTAGAATGACATCATAATGAATGACATCATGAATGATGTCGATAAGTACGTCACGAATGCATATTTGAAGACGGGCTACGCGTTGTTGTACAAATTGTATATCTTTACTATTTAATAAATATTCTGTTGAATATTTTGAAACTAATTTGATTGGGCGCTGTTACTGCCATATGCAGCAACAGCACCCAGTCAAATTAGTTACAAAATAGTCAACAGCTTCCCTGTATAGTTTTCAGGAAATTGATAGCTATGGCAATCGGGGATCGATCAATCCCAACATGGTGAGGTGTGGGTGGAGCTTAGCTAGTGATGGGTGGAGCATAGCTAAAAATGGAAAGGTCCATTGCTCCCTATTCTCACCACAGGGTCTCGTTTTCTTTGAAAGGTGATTTCGCTTCTTCATTTTCTCCACCTAGATGAAATCAACATCACTTCCAACAAGCAATCCAGCCTACTCATCTTCCCAATTAAGCATCGTCCACAAAGGTGATTCTTCCCTCAGTATCAGACATAAATGCACTTTGGGGGAAATTACGTCTGCCAGCTTAAAATGATTGCAACAACAAAAAGCACGGTGACACGGCCACACTTTGTCAGAGATACGTTCCTTGCATACATCAACCACCACTGCTTCAATTAATTGCGATTGCCTATGGCAGCAACAGCGCCCGGTCAAATCAGTCTCAAAATACTCAACAGAATGTTAATTAAATAGTAAATACATCCAATTCGTGCAGCAACGCTTTAGCCCGTCACCAATTATGCAATTATGCGCTCGTGACGCATTTAATTTCGCACTCAATTACGCCATCCATGACGTCATTGATTATGACGTCATCATACAAATCACGCAGATGATTATGACATCATACGATGGATGCATAAACGGGAAAGGCCCGTTACATCCGCCACTGTTCGTATGTAACGTTCGCAACCGCATTCGGGGTAGGTGGCGGCCTAATTTTGCGGCAGAGGTGAACCGGTTTTATTGGGTTTTTATAAACTCATTTGAAATAACTGTATAAGCAGTGACTCCCAAACCGAACACACCACGAGCCGTTTCTAATTTTGCTCTGTTTTCCTATAACTAGTCGCCCTCAGCGAGCTTTTGGGCTGCTTTTAATGACTCCACCAGCAAGTGGATCGATTGCTTCCAAGATAAATCCACAATTGCTGCTCTCCGAGCTCCTTCCCTGTATTTCAGGAACTGCTATACTGAGTCGTGGAATCAGTAGCGGCTCTTCTAGGTATACCTTAGCTTACATTAACTGTAAAATATTAACTGGTTCAAACCGCTCTTCAGGCGTTTGCTGTGATTACTACTTCAAAGTGTCTGTGTTTAAGTATGTCCATATACATATCCGTATCTCATTTTGAAACCTCGTTTTGAATTACATTTCAGCATATAGCAAGTCAATTCCACGACCCAGTATAACCAACATGTGAAACCCATGTGGAAACTATCCTACCCTAGCATGTCATAGATAATGGACGTGGTAGATGGATCCGATCTGTCACCAAAGTATCTGACGTCATTAGCTAATACGCCATATACTACCCGACGTCACAATCAAAATGTCATATAGCGCCATCACGAAAATCAACAGGTCTGTCAGAAAGTGTACAAATTGTATGTCATTTTGAAATTTACAATTAAATAAAGATTCTTTTGCATATTTTGAAACTAATTTGACGCCGGGGAGCTGTTGCTGCCATCAGCTGCAACATCTCTCAGTCAAATTAGTTTCAAATTATTCCGTAGTACATATATAGTTCCCTTGAAATTTTAAAGATTCTGTGAATTCCGGTTTCTAGGTTTTAAATCTGTTCCAACCTGAGTAAAAACCGGGCGGAACTTAGCTAGAAATGGGCGGGGCATACCTAGAAATAGATCACCCAATAGAACAGCATAATCAACTACTTGACGTGTAGGATGACGTCATAATCAATGAGGTCATGAATGACGAAGATAAGTTCGTCACGAATGCTTAATTGACGACGGACTAAGCGTTGTTGTCGCAATTGTATGTCTTTACTATTTAATAAACATGTTGAATATTTTGAAACTATTTTGACTGGGCGCTGTTACTGCCATAGTCCTAATTAATTTCAGAATATTTAACAGCTTACCTGTATAATTTTCTGGAAATTAATAGTCAGGGAGTTCAGAAATCGATCGAACCTGACGGGGGAAGTGTGGGTGGAGCTTAGCTAGAGATGGGCGGGGCATCGATAAAACTGGAAAGGTCTATTGGAGATATGAACACGATCCCATAAAGTTGTCATGTCAACGTATGCCACCATGTCTGTCAATCATTAGAAGCAATTTGTAGTTGAACTTTAAATCTGTACTTGTAAATATCATTTTATTAGCTGGCTCACTTGCCCTTAATGTGCCGAGTGTCTTTATACATTGTAAACCACCACTAATTCAAGGATTCCAAATGTGTATGTTACCCGCCTTGTACATGCAAAAGGCCTTAATTTCACCCCTGAACATGGAGGATAATGAATGATCCGTAGGCCTACTAATTTGACTGGAAGCTGCTGTTGCCTATTGGGTCCAGCTCCGTTAGTTTCAAAATATTAAATTGCTAATTCCCTGTGTAGTTGTTTTGAAATGGAGACACTGGAATGGCAAGAGTTACAACTTGTTAATCCGTATTTTAGAACGGCAACAATGCGCGGTGGAGTCAGAAGGAAGACTTTACCTACATTAACAGATGAAATACATTTGAAAAAGAAATATTCTGTTGAAACATGGCTATAATTTTTACTCCTTATACAATGAAGGAATCCGGTTTTTGCTATGCCCCGCCTATATTTACCTAAGCTCCACCCACGCTGTTCCCGTGTTGGGATCGATCGACACACACACTCTGAATTTAAATTTCCAGAGAACTATACACGTAAGCTGTTGAATATTTTGAAACTAATTTGACTTTCTGCAGTTGCTGCCAACAGGGCCCAGTGAAATGAGTTTCAAAGTATTCAACAGCATGTTTACTAAATTAAAAAGACATACAATTCGTACGACTTGTCAGAAAATTAAACGTTTGTAACGGAGCAAATCGTGTTTTTCATGACATAATTGATTATGGCGTCAGCCTACATGTGACGTAGTAGATTTTGACGTCATATGATTGACAATTCGTACAACAACGCTTAGTCCGTCATTAATTAAGCGTTCGTGACGAACGTATCTACGTCAATCATGATCTCCTTGATTATCCTACAAACCACACATAGTTGATTATGACGTCATATGATGGATGGATAAACGGGAAAGGTCCATTTGATAGAAATAGTGTTTTATACACAGCATTAGAATCACAGCTTTGCCGTGTTGCAAATCACTATTTGCAGAAAGTCTGATTGCGATCTGATTGAACACATGATGTTGGGATCGAATCTCTGAAACAAGAATGCGACAATATCTTCCAGTTAAAGCAATTTATCAACGACCAACATAATACTTCTAATATTGTATAGTGCTTGTCACGTGTCGTATTTGGAGTTTAACCGCTTTTGTGTCAACTTACCCATTTAATGGTCAAACTGACCAAAAAACAACTGCAGTGGTCTTCAGACATGGATATTTAAAAGGCCTAGAGAAGAGTATTTTTTTAAAATTTACTAGGAGAATGACTGGCTCGGTAATCGAGCCAGTCATTCAGGTGGTAATTTTTCAAAAGTACTATTCTCTAGGCCAGCAGATAGACACTGGCTAAGTAAACGCTTTAATATTCTTAACCATTACCCCTTTAATGGTCAAGCCGGCGAAAAGAATTCAGTGGTAGATTTGCAAAAAATAGTCTTAAAATTAAAATATAATGACCATCAAAATGTTTAATTGATATGTCAAGTAGTATCTTAAGCGCTTTGAGGCGCTGTTGACACAAGATGGGGGTTAGGAGAGGGAGCCATTTCTACCTATGCCCCGCCCATTGATAACTAATCATCGCCCACGTTTTGAGCGTGTTTGGATTGATTTATAATTTGAAAACTGAATCCCTGGAATCTAAATTTCAAGGTAAATATACAAGAAAGGTGTTGGATATTTTGAAACTAATTTGAATGGCGGGGGGGGGGGGGTGGGGTGTGTGTGTGGGCTGTTGCTGCTGTCATGCCCAAATGTTTAGTAACCTGTAAATCCCGCAAAAGATATACAATTCGTATACTTGGTGTACGCTTCCGTGTTCATGATGGCTTATAATACGTCATCATGTTGTGATGTCAGCTCACTAATGATATAATAGACTTTTCCAGTTTATCCATTCATCAAATGACTTCATAATCAACTACGTGGCTGGTAGGATGACGTCATAATCAATTACAGCATGAATGACCCGATTTAGTCCGTCTTAAACACTTAATCAATCGACATGTACGAATTGTATGTCTTTACTATTTAATAAATATTATGTTGAATAATTCGATACTGATTTGCCTTGGTGCTGAATATATTCAACAGTTTACCTGTATAGTTTTCTGGAAATTGATAGTCAGGGCGTTCGAGGATCGATCCCAACACCGGCGAAGCGTGGGTGGAGCTTAAATAGGGATGGGCGGGGCATAGCTAAATCTGACTATGACCATTGATTATGACGTCAGCGCCTTGTGTGACTGATCAGATCCTTCAATTGATTATCTTTTATGCAAATCAGAGTTTGAAGAAAGTCTGGTCGCAATCTGATTGATTATTGATAAAGACATGGTGGTAGGGTAAAAT
Source organism: Chaetoderma sp. LZ-2023a (assembly GCA_034401795.1). Classification (NCBI taxonomy): domain Eukaryota; kingdom Metazoa; phylum Mollusca; class Caudofoveata; order Chaetodermatida; family Chaetodermatidae; genus Chaetoderma; species Chaetoderma sp. LZ-2023a. The sequence goes on along the minus strand of CM067363.1, from coordinate 23,461,571 downwards.
CTGGTTTATCCAACAATATGTTCTAATTAACTTAGAAATGCTTAAATATATTACTTCTTAGACCATATAGTCGCATGTGGTATATAAAGTTTAATTCACCTTTCCAGTTCATCCATCCATAGTATGACGTCATAATCAACTAATTATTGATGTGTTTGCTGACGTCATAATCATGACGGCTTGAATGGTTCGATATCGTCCGCACTTTAACGCTAATAGTCCGACACGATGTACGAATTGTATGTCTGCTATTTAATATATATGCTGTTGAATATTTTGAAACGAATTTGACTTTGCGCTGTTGCTGCCTACTGTTGCTGCCATACGCAGCATCAGCACCCAGTTAAATTAATTTCAAAATATTCAACAGCTTACATGTATATTTTTCTGGAAATTGATAGACAGGGATCGATCCTAACACGGATGTGGGTGTGGGTGGAGCTTAGATTGAGATGGGCGGGGAATAGCTAAAACTGGAAAGGTCCATTGATTGTCTTCCATTTGTATGTGCAATACATTTCAGCTGACGAGGCGCTTTCTCCGTATTACAGATATAAGCACTACATAGCCATAACCTCTTGTACCCTGCCATCATAGGACAAGTTCGACTGGCTAATCTTATTTAGCTTTATAGTTAGCTAGATCACAGTCAAGCTTGAAATAGTTAGCTAGCTCGTTAACTATAGTCGCCCGTGCACGCGAGCTTGCTCGCAAATGGTCAATACGAATTTTGTGCAATATTCAAAATGACAAACACCAATCGCTTGCCACGAATAAAATATATAAAACATTAAAATTATAAATATTTCACTAAATAATTTAGGCATTGTGAAATTCTACTTTCCAATTGTATGTCACTCTTCCCAAGGTTCATTTCCTTCTTCTTAGAGGACAAAAAACATTTTCGTTGACCATCAAAACAGACGACAGAAGGGTTAATAGAGACTGGTACCCGTCTTCAAATTTTCTGCAGTAGTAATGCATCGTGGAATCTGGTACCAGTGAACAATAGTTAAATATCCTGCGCCCATCTGTGCATCGCAACTGCTCATGGTCAGTAAACCAGCAAACTGTCTATGGGAAGTTGACACCAGAATCTCAATTTTAGAACCATAATACAGGTAACCTCTCGAGTATTTTGAAACTAATTTGACAGGAACCCTTGCTGTCATATCCAGCAGCAGCTGCTGCTACCAGTCATGTAGGTTCCAAAATACTTTAAAAATATTTATAAATTCAGCCTCTCGCGTTCAAAGGGGTGACAAGGCAGACTACTTTTGTTTGTCAGCATGATTTTCAGGATTGTTTCCAGGGTCTTGTTCAGACGGTGTTAAATCTGTTATAAATATTATGTCTCCATCCATTGTCTCATCTGCTTTGGCCATCACCTGCACAGCATCTTCTTTCTTGGGCTGAAATTGCATGAAGCAAAATAATACCCATTGTGTAATATACAACCCAGTCAGTATTGTCAAATCTCAAGATATTTAGATGTGCAAATTTCTATAATCCAATGGACCGTTCTATTTTCAGCGATGCCCGGCCCATCTCTAGCTAACCTCCACCCACACCTCGCTCGTGTTGGATCGATCGATCCCTGAAATCCCTGAAATCAATTTCCAGAAAACTATACAAGTAAACTGTTGTATATTTTAAAACTAATTTGGCTGTGTGCTGTTGCTGCCCGCGACAACGCCCAGTCAAATTAGTTTTAGAATATTCCACACAATGTGTAAATTGTAAAGACGTACAATTCGTACAATGTGCCGCACTATTAGACATTGAAAACGGACTAAATCGAGTCAGTCAGGCTAAAATTGATTATGACGTCATCATACACGTTTCAGACTGGGAATGATAGCAAAGCTAACTATCCGTAAAAAAACCATGTCAATTTGGATCAAGCTTGTGTTCTACAAAACGGATGGTATCAGTATTGTATGCCATCCTTTTGGCACCCACAACCAAAATGTAATGGACTTTTCTAGTTTTAGCTATACAACGCCCATCTCTAGCCAGGATCCACCCAAACATCGGCTATGTTGTGATCGATCGATCCATGAACTCTCCGACTATCAATTTCTAGAAAACTACAAGTAAGCTGTTGAATATTTTGAAACTAATTTGACTGGGTGCTGTTGCTGTCTATGGCAGCAACAGCGCCCAGTCAAATTACTTTCAAGATATTCGACACAATATTTATTAAATAGCACAGACATACAATTCGTACAACGTGTCAGAATGTTAAGCATTTAAGATGGACTAAATCGAGCCAGTCATGCTGTACATGATTATGACGTCATCATACGCGTCACGTAGCTGATTATGGCATCATATGAAGGATGGATAAACTGGAAGGTTCCATTGTGGTCGCTAGAGATAAGCTAACCTGTACCCCCATGACCATTATGTGTAATCTGAATCTACTCTGTGCCTCTGTTCATATCTTCCTAATGGCAGCTTTAAGCTTAACTGTATTGTAGTCGTGTTGGTGGAACTGTTTTAATCTTGACTAAACATATTTAGAGGTATGGTCTTTCTCGATTACAGACATTCAACAAAACGATGAAGAAAACGAAGTGGCAGCGGTGCATTCTTAAAATTTTATTCGAATTTTGTCCGAATAGACTTTGGGGTCCTTAACGCCAGTTCCCTAAGTAACGTGAACGTAGAGTTATAATTTACACCATTGTGGATGATTTTGATGTCATATGTGTCTAACGTAATCCAAGATGTTTTTAATGGTGACTGTTGTAATGATAGCCTGCGTCCCAGTGGTGTTGGTGTATGTGAGAGGTGGCGTCGGCGACAGTGGTGGGGTCATCGTTTTCGCCGTCGTCGGCGGCGGCCTCGTCGTCGTATTCGTCGTAGATGATGACAGTGGCGGGGTTGGTGTCATTTTGCTCTTGGTGGTTGTAGCATAACTCTTGATTTCAGTGCTTACCTTGATATTGTCATAGTTTATTCCACATCTCAGTTTTGCTCTCACTGTTTCTGGCAGACAACAGAATAGTCGATCAAAGAAAGGAACCAGATATGCTGGATCTACGTCTTCTCGGTTATTCGCTCCTAATTCATATAAATAAACAGAAAATGCTGAACCTTGAATCTATTAGATGGATTTGGACTGAATTATTTTACCAGAAACTATAGTTAGTTACATCTTCCTGCCTGCTGGTCTGCTGCCTGCCTGCCCGCCCGCTTGCCCATCTGTCTGCCTGCCTGCCAGTCGGTCATTCATGCAGTTAGTCAGTCGGCCTGCCTATCTGCCTATCTGCCTGCCTGCCTTTCTTTCAATCTGTAAGTAGTGAAGTGGGTCGCTGAACGCCATTGTTATGCTAATGAGCTCTTGACCTATTTAAATACTGCGTTCTGACTGGTTGTTCTGAATGAGTGTGTAGACGCTATTGTTCCAAATGAGCGGGTAGACGCTATTGTTCATGCAGGTGTCCGCTATTTTTCTAAATGCCCAGTTACATGCTATTGTGTGCGTCTGTTCACTATTTAAATGATATATGTGTGTTAATGCATAATTAGATTAATGTGGGGTTTTTAAAATATGTATTGGCATGCGTAACTCTGCGTAATGATGAGTGTGTGCTGGCTGAACAATGAACATGTAGTTTAACATATTAATTGTGTGGGCGGCGCCCCCCCCCTCCCCCGCCTTCATGGTTAAAAAGATATTTTGCAACGAAGTGGCTTCCTATGTCAAATTGTCGCATTGAACATGACTTGAATAATGGCATACTGCATGAATTGCAGGCAACAAGCGGTGCGCTATTGCTCCCCTGTCAAAATGATTAATAGGTTTGAATGTGACATTTGACCCTATCGCGACCAATCAGGATTTAGAACAATAGCATCCAGCGGCCAACTGTATGAACAATAGCGCACAGCCTGTCATTTAGAACAATAGCCTGCAGTGCCCATTTATGAACAATAGCGCACAGCGCACAGCTGGTTGGTATCTGTTGAATATTTTGAAACTAGTACGAATTGTAGCTTCCTATGTCAAATTTTGGTGAGGTATTAAAGTGAATGCTAAATTTTATCACTCATTCATTCTATGACTTTGCTAGAATGTGCATTTACTGATAGAATTTATAGCGTTTACCTTTAAAAGCCTGTCTCTCCTTAAATATACGTCCTACGCATATATTATTTATATACTGATATATATCGTATGTTATCGAGTTTTCTATTATTTAGCATGTATTTCGCCATGTTTAGGTGAGTTTCGCTATTTAAATTTTATACCATATAGCTTTCAAAAAGTCATAAAATGTCATGGAGGAATATTTGAAAATTACACCTGGAACAGCTGATACATATTTTTATCACTTTTATTTGGTTTTAAATAATATATTATTTTATTATTAAATAAAATATTTATGGAAACTAATTTGACTGGAAGTTGATGATGCCGTATAAATTTAATGTAATTAAATATAAATTAATAAATAAAAATTAATAAATATGAATTAATATATATAAATTAAATATATTCATATAAGTTGTTGAAACTAATTTGAGTGAAAGATGCTGATGCCTTATAAATTAAAATAAATTAATAAATAAATATAAATATATTCGTATAAGTTATTGAATATTTTGAAACTGTTTGGCTGGAAGTTGATGATGCTCTATAAATTAAATTATATTAAATAAAAATTAATCTAATTATAGAACGCGACAATTTTGTTCAGGCAGGTGTACGATAGTCGCTATTGTTCATGCAGGTGACTGCTATTGTTCATCACAACCAGCGCAAATCAGAACTAGTGCAGGCTGTGCGCTATTGTTCATAAGTGGGACGTTGAACACTATTGTTCTAACTGACCGACTGCGTGCTATGGTTCATGCATGTGGCCACTGGATGTTATTGTTCAAAATCCTGATTGGTCGAGATATGGTCAAATGTCACAATTTAATACCATATAACTTACAAAAGTCATAAAATGTTATTTTCTGATTTTTTCAAAACCCAAATCATGGCGCGATGGTAGTTTAAGCAAATATTTTTTAATACTAATTTGACATAGGAAGTTTCAATTCGCGCTAGTTCCAAAATATTCAACAGATGTACGACTAAGGAATGAACTATATTTTAACATTTTGATTTCTCAAAGCTAAATCATGGTACAATGGTAGTTTAAGCGAATATTCTTTTATACTAATTTGATATAGGAAGCTACAATTCGTGCTAGTTTCAAAATATTCATCAGATATACAACTAAGGAATGAATTATATTTTACCGTTTTGATTTTTTTCAAGCCTAAATTGTGGCACAGTGGTAATTTAAGCGAATATTTTTTTATACTAATTTGACATAGGAAGTTTCAATTCGCACTAGTTTCAAAATATTCATCAGATATACAACTAAGGAATGAATTATATTTTACCGTTTTGACTAAGGAATGAATATTTTTTAATACTAATTTGACATAGGAAGCTACAATTCATGCTAGGTTCAAAGTATTCTATACTAACTAGAACACATTTTGTTCATGCATGTGTCCGATACACGCTATTGTTCTAAATGAGTGGGTAGATGCTATTGTTCTAAATGAGCATGTACACGCTATTGTTTAAAAGTGTTAGGTACACGCTATTGTTCTAAATGGTCATCTGTGCTCTATTGTTCTAAATGGTTGTTGTATGCTATTGTTCATGCAGGTGCTGTCATTCATGCACATACACGCTATTCTTCAAAAAGTGTGTCTGAGGTTAACCGAGTTACGCTGGTTTACTGATAGAATTTATAGCGTTTAACTTTAAAAGCCTATATACACTCTTTCTATTATTTAGCCTGTATTTCGCCGGGTTTAGCTATTTGAATTTAATACCATATATCTTACAAAAGTCATAAAATGTTATTTTCTGATTTTTCAAACAAAAAACGTGACATGGTGGTAGTTTAAGCGAATATTTTTTGACACAAGTTTGACATAGGAAGTTTCAATTCGCGCAAGTTTCAACATAATCAATAGATATACGACTAAGGAATGAATATTTTTAGATACTAATTTGACATAGGAAGCAACAATTCGTGCTAGTTTCAAAATATTCAACGGATACCAACCAGCTGTGCAGTATAGTTCATAAGTGGGCGTTGCTCGCTATTGTTCTAAATGACTGGCTGTGCACTATTGTTCATGCAGGTGGCCGCTAGACGCTATTGTTCTAAATCCTGACTGGTCATGATAGGGTCAAATGTCACATTAAAACCCATTAATCATTTTGACAGGAGAACAATAGTGCACAGCTGGCCACCTGCAATTCATATGTGACTGCTATCGTTCGTGCAGTATGCCATTATTCAAAGGTCATGATCAATGCGACATAGGAAGCCACTTAGTTTCAAAATATATTTTTAACCATGAGGGTGTGTGTGCACCGCCCACCTACTTAATATGTTAAACTACACGTTCATCGTTCGTCCAGCACACGCTCATCATTATGCAGAGTTACCCATGTCAAACCCTATTTTAAAAAACCACATTAATCTAATTATGTATTAATACGCATAGGTCATTTAAATAGCGACCAGACGCACACAATAGCGTGTAGCCGGACATTTAGAACAATAGCGGACACCTGCATGAACAATAGCATATACCTGCTCATTTAGAACAATAGCATCTACCCGTTCATTTAGAATAATAGCGTCTACATGCTCATTCAGAACAACCAATCAGAATGCAGTATTTAAATAGGTCAAGAGCTCATTTGCATAACAATAGCGTTCAACGACCCCCTTCACTACTTCTGTATGTCTATATGATTACTGTATTCTGCGGTTGTAGTATTAGAAACAGCGCACAGCTGTGATCAATTCTTTTCTTTTGACCACTGTGTTTCGTCCTCAGCCAAAATCTTTAGCCTCCTGAAGTCCATTCTTGATCGGAGTGGACCGAGTCCCGCTTTCTTGAGGTCACCTCGCAGCATGCTTAACATATTTATGCAATGACGTCATTTCCTGGCTTTATATGTTCTGGCTCCCAATAAGCCGAATTCCAAGGTTCTCTGGGCTGGTATGTCATCTGACATTCTTAGTACATGGCCAAGCATGGAGCATACTTCGTGGGCGACTTTTCATGACAGTGGTCATGTATTACACATCTTGTATAGTGCACCATTGGAAATCATGATGTCGGGTCATTGGTGCCCAGTGATGGTGCAGAGGTGTTTGTGGTGGCAGATATCAAGCTTGTCTAGACATGCCTTCGGAGCTGCCGAGCTGTTACAGTTATAAAGCATCAAGGATACGCAGGTTGTGTTGCATGAACGTAGTTTTTTGTCAAAGACATCTTTGATCTACGAATCCATAGATTCCAGAAGGACTCGACAGCTATTTTCGCCATGGGCAGCATGCAGATGTATCAGCGGTACCGCAAAGCAGGGAGACCAAGATTTTACCCTTCCTCCATGGTTCGCCGTCACAAAGTATATCATCATTCTTTTTAGTTTCATGTTGATAGGTATATGCGGGTGAAGTCTGTTTTGGATTCATTCATAAAGAGACTCTCACAGTTTGTGTTTGCTTGTAGCTATTGGGAGATATTCGTTAATGGGTCTCTTTTCCGCACCTTTGTCTGGCTGCCTGCCTGCCTGCCTGCCTGCCCGCCCACCTGCCTATCTGTCTGCCTGCCTGTCTATCAATCTGCCTGCCAAATAAAAAAAACACGTGACAGCTGTCTACTATGGACCTTTCCCTTTTTAGCTATGTCCCGCCCATCTCTGTCTAAGCTCCACCCACACATCGCTCGTGTTGGGATCGATCGACCTCTGAACTTCTTGACTATCGATTTCCAGAAAACTATACAGGTAAACTGTTATTTAAAAACCGATTTTACTAGTTTCAAAATATTCAACAGCATGTTTATTAAATAGTAGTACCATACAATTTGTACAACGTGTCGGACTATTAAGAGTTAAAGACGGACCTAATAGAATCATTTATGACGTATTGATTATGCTGTCATCCTACACGCCGCTTAGCTGATTATGACGTCACATGACGTCAAATCATCGATGGATACTCTGGAAAGGTGAATTCACACGTAATAATTCCGCTGTTTGTGACTCAAGGACAAACGTTGAGAAAGCCTACTTTACAGGAATGACTTTTCTTCTTTTCGTTCACGAGCGCATCACAGATCCAATGGACCTTCCCGGTTTTAGATATGCCCCGCCCATCTCTAGCTTAGCTCCACCCACACCTCGTTCGTTTTGGTATCGATCAATCTCTGAACACCCATCCTATCAATGTCCAAAAATCTATACAGGTAAGCTGTTGAATATTTTGAAACTAATTTGACTGGGTGCTGTTGCTGCCTAAGAGCCCAGTCAAATTAGTTTCAAAATATTCAACAGCATGTTTATTATATAGCAAAGAATTAGAAAGGCATACAATTCATACGTGTCGGACGATTTGAGATTTGATGACGATCTATAGGAACCCTTTGTGACGTAATGATTATGACGTCATCATGGACGCGCTGAGCTGATTATGACGTCATACGAGGTCAGTTGATAGATGGATACTCTAGAAAAGTGAAGTGAAATATATTCCCAAATTGGACAACTTTTACTGATTTCAACACTTGAAAGGCCGGTGTCTCAATTTCAAGACAACTATGCAGGACAAATGACAAATGCTGGAAGCTAATTTAACTGAAACGTGCTGCTGCCAAAAACAGCAACAACTCGTGGTCAAATTAGTTTTAAGAATTTCAAAAGTAGCTTCCTTACATAAGAAAGAGTCTGTAGTGTACTGTATATGAGGCTTATGGGTTAACCGTTTCACGACAAAGACGGTAAAAACCGGTCTCTGTAGTGGTCTTGCGGAATGTCAATTTGCAGGCCAAGAGAATATATTTTTTTTAATTTACGACTGGAATGACTGGCTCGATAACCGAGCCAGTCATTCCCGTGGTAAATTTTCAAAAATATTCTTCGCTTGGCCCGTTAAAGGATATTCAATAAGTGTTCTTTTAAATTTTTTGAACAAATTTAGTCATTGAAGGGTTAAATTTGAAACAAATCGGATCAACGGTTATGTATTGTTTGAAAACTGATCACTGGAGATATTCTACAATAAATTCTCCCCACCTGTACATTGTTATTATTTTCTGTAGTCTCAGGTCAGCAATCGTAGGACAATTGCGTTGTGTATTTATCCATATATGTACGTGTGATGGACGCGTAGAGGGTTCTGAGAGCAAACGCTTAATTGATCTTTCCAGTTTATCCAACCATCATCTAACGTCATATGACGTCAAAATTAACTAAGTGAGGTGTAGGATGACGTCGTAATAAATTATGACATGGCTGACTCGATTCAGTCCGTCTTTAACTCTTAATAGGCCGACACGTTGTACGAATTGTGGATCCTTACCATTTAATAACATTATGTTGAATATTTTGAAACTAATTTGATTGGGTGCTACCCAGTCAAATTAGTTTTTAAATATTCAACAGCTTACCTGGATATTTTTCTTGAAATTGAGTCTGGGAGTTCAGGGATCGATCGATTCTAACACGGGTGAAGTGTAGGCGGAGCTTAGCTAGAGATGGGCGGGACATAGCTAAAACGGGAAAGGTCTATTAATGACCAGAGTACATACCTGTAATGAAGCTGGCAGCCAACCCAATTACAATTGTGCTGATAACGCCAATCGCGCCAAACCAAAGGTACGAAATGGAGTAAAATGCGGCTAGTCCTGACAGCCTATATAGTGGAGTAAAATATACCGTGAAGCTAAGAGAGTGGGATATTAAGGTGGGATTAAAATTGTGCGTGCGTGCGCGTGTGGGTGGGTGCGTGTGCGCGTGCCTGTGAGCATACATGTGTGCGTACACGTATGTGTACGTGCGTGTATATGTATCTGTATATGTATATACGATAGCTAATTTGGAAAGGTATATATATGTATAATGGAAGGCCATCAGGGTCACAATTCGGTATTTATTAAACATAATAATTCGAATTATTATGCATAATAATTCGAATTATTATGTGTAATAATTCGACCACTCAGAACGCTAGAATCTCTCTGATTTATTATACATAATTATTCGAATTACTATGCATAATAATTCGATTTATTATACATAATAAATACCGAATTGTGACCCTGATGGCTTTCCATAATATACATCTCGTTGTTTTACCTGTGATTTTCTAAGATGGGCGCTGTTGCGGTAGTTACACCTAGTTGGTCGTGCCCTGGATCATAAGATATTGAAGTGTCATTACTCAAATATTCCATGAAGACAGATGTTGAATTGGAAGCGAAACAATTGGCGGTAGAAGATGGCTCAAGGTGTGGTGCCTTTCTGTGCAGAGGTGAAAAGTTTGATCCCATAGCCATCCAAATGCACAATGCAGCACTAAAAATGCTCCCTATTAACGCTCCCTGTTGAAGTAATAGTAAAATCAATATTTCTAAATTATCAGTAATGCTCTAAATTAACTAAGTGTATTATAGTTTCTTCAAATCTACTACCAATAGACTTGTCTTGGCGTTAATAGTAAAGCAGATATGAGTTTTTGGTCAAGGTAATCGTTTGATCTACCCTGGTCTGCGGCCATGATTCCATGTGTCTGTTTGTGGCTACCAGATACAATCTGCAAACCTAAATATGTGACATCATCAATTCATATGTTAGCAATTTTCATATCTGCACACGACATCAATTCTCAAATGGTTCGGAGTGCTAAATAATGTTATATAGCCCGTATGTGGACAAGAAAACAGAGTATGGCGTACAGGCATGGTGTCAACAATCTTCAAGTATGTTTTCGGTTTTTGTTCATCTTCGATCAAGTGGAGACATAATGTACCTTTCCAGGTTTATCCATCCATCACATGACGTCGTATGACGGCATAATCATGACGTCATGAATGTATCGATATAGTCCGTCTTAAATGCTTAATAGTCCGACACGGTGTACGAATTGTATGTCTTTACCACTTAATACATATTCTACTAACTATTTTGAAACTAATTTGACCAGACATTGTTGTTGCCATAGGCAGCAACATCGCCCAGTCAAATTAGTTTCAAAGTATTTAACAGCGGAAATTGATAGTCAGCGAGTTCAAAGATCAAGCAATCCCAACAACGACGAGGTATGGGTGGATAGATAGATATGGACCGGGTATAGCTATAACTGGACAGGCCCGTTAATTAACTAATCCTATCATATATGATTGGTGTATCTTAGATTCATGGGACCGAGAGACGTAGGCCAATGATGAATTACTGTATCGTGTATGCGGATTGTGAGCACATGGCTTCAAATTGTTTCATTCCATGTAACAGCGGGTATTGTATCGATAATCAGGAATGGAATTGATGCAACAGATACTTTCAATTTTAGCAAGGTAGTCACTTACAATATGCAAGGCGGTATGAACATCACTAAGATTAATCTATTTAATTTACTGTATTTAACAAGATAACACAATCTGCAACTTAAAATGGGATTGAACGGATTTTGTCACAGAATTTAAAATGTCTGACTGCAGCAGAACACCAGACAATAATTTCATTGGGTAATAACTGGATCTGCTGAACATTTTAATAACAATTTGACTGAAAATCGTTGCTGTCTTGTATGATTACTGTATTTCGCGGCTGTAGTAGTAGACACATCATACAGCTACAATCAGTCCTTCTTCGCTTTTGCCCATCATGTCTTGTCCTCAGCCGAAATCTTTAGCTTCTTCAGGTCCATTATTGACTTGACTGTACTGAGTTCCGCTTTCTTGAGGCCACCTCGTAGCACGTTTAGCGGATTTATGCAACGACGTCGTCTCCCGTTTTTGTTATATGCAGGCTCCGAGTAGGGCGAATTCCAAGGCTCGCTGTGCTGGTGTGTCCTCTGGCAGCCTTAGGACATGGCTAAACATGACCCATCTTTGCTGGGCGACTTTGACATACAGCGGCGACGTATTACACATCTTGTATAGTGCATCATTGTAAATTATGCTGTCTGGCCATCGGTGTTCAGTGATTGCACGTAGGTGTTTGCGGATGCAGACATCGAGTTTGTCTAGAGCTGCCTTTGGAGCTGTCAAGCTGTTGCAGTTATACAGCATCAAGGACACGCAGGCTGTATTATATAAACGTAGTCTTTTTATCAAGGGCATCTTTGATCTACGAATCTATAGCTCTCAGAATGACTGAAAAGCTATTTCCCCATGACCCAGCGTGCAGCAATGTCAGTAGTACTGCGAAGCAGTGAGCCCAGGATTTTACCTTTCCTCCATGGTTCGACGCCACGAAGTGGACTGCCATTTCCTTTAGTTTCCTGCTTTGTAGATAGGTATATGTGGGTGAACTCTGTTTTTGATTCTTTTATAAAGAGATTCTCAATCTTTAGTTTGCTTGCAGCTATTTGGAGAGGTTCGTCAATGGGTTTCTTTTCCTAGTATATGAAGTTCACATCGTCGGCATATTCCATCTCTAGCGGCATACCCAGTATTGACAATGCGGGTTTGATCTTGTGGAACTTTCCCGCACGGATTTCAATGCAGCAGCAAGGTAACAGGTGAAAAGCACCGGAGATAGACCATCTCCCTGTGGGGAGCCGATTGATGTCTCAAACTCTACAGACTTCACTGACTTGACTCGTACTCTCAGCTTGGCGTCTGCAAGCAGTAGTCTCACTACCGGCTTAGCCAACAACAATTTTCAGTCACATTGTTTCTAAAATACTCAGCATATCCAGCCTTAAACAACATGTGGAATACAGTCTGTAGAGATTCAGCAGGCAAACAGGAAAGAATCTTATCTTGTTAACAATTCGCTACAACAGAATTTTGGGACACGTGAGCCAGTCATTCCGGTGGTAAATTTTCAAAAATACTCTTCTCTTGGCCTGCAAATTGATACTGATAAACCAAAAATTGAGCTTAACCCTATAATCGCCAAGCCAGTCCAAAAGCCAACTCTTTAAAATATGTTTCCCTAAATTCCAATGGTAAATCTACAAAAACCGTTCTCTTGGCCCGGAAATGCGCAAATATTTGAATTTTGAAAGATTTGACGAATGAAAGGGTTATTTCATAAAGGTAGCATGTGGAGCGCTTTGGGGCGCTGTTGACGCAAGAGGGTTTAGTGAACTTGTCTCGAATTAACGCTTTCCCATAAGTATTGACCACGTTTTAGGCTGTGGCGGCTGCTGCTGTAGATGGCAATTGAGGGTTCCACAAATGTAAAAGTTCATATATGTGGCATCACGTGACATGAGCATCCATTCTAGACTTAGACTACGAGACTGTTAGTGAAACTTAGCGCATTGATCCATTAAGTATGTTAAGTCATTTCAACAGTATGACATTCTGTGACACTGGTATGATGACGACGACGGCGATGATGGTGAGGGTGATGTACGTGCTGATGTAGTAGTAGAAACACCCTACAGCTACAATCAGTCCTTCGCATTTGTGTCCTTTCCTCAGCCAAAATCCTTAGCTTAATCAGATTCATTCTTTATCTAAATTTATCGAGCTCTGTTGCTTCGCATCACGCCTAACAAATTCATCCAATGACATCCTCTCCTGGCTTTATATTTACCGGCTTCCATTACGGAGAATTCAAAGGATCTTTGTGTGAGCGTGTCTTCTGGCACCCTTACCACATGGCCAAACATGGGCCATCATTGCTGAGCTGCTTTTACCGACCGCGGCAATGGATTACATACGTTGTATAGTGCATCATTAGAAATTATGCTATCTGACAATCCGTGTCCGGTGATGGTGTGGAGGTGGTTCTGACGGCAGGCATCCAGATGGTCTAGAGCTGCCTTTGGAGCTATCCAGCCATTACGGTTGTATAGCATCAAGTATATGCAGGCCGCGTTGTACAAACGTGGTCCTTTTGTAAAGGGGATTTTTGATCTACGAATCCATAGCTTGCAGAAGGAGTTAAAAGCTATGTTTCGCATGACGCAGCATGCAGAAACGTCAGCTCTTCTGCAACGCATTGAGCCCAGGATTTTACTTTTCCTCCACGGATCGCTGCCACAAAGTATATCATCATTTTCTTAAGTTTCATGCTTTGTTGATTTGTATATGTGGGTGTATTGTGTTTTGGAATCATCCATAAACCCATTCTCAATTTTTAGTTTGCTTGCAGATATTGTTCGTCAAATGGTATCTGTTGCTAGTCTATAACGTTCACATCCAGAACGACTTGAAAGCTATGTTTCCCATGGTGCAGGGTGCGGAAATGTCTGCTACATTGCAGCCAAGTTTGATGAAGATCTCATCAATAGATGAATCCCGTTTTAGCTATTCCCCGCATATCTTTGACTAGCTAAGCTCCATCTACGCTTTGGCCGTGTTGGGATCAATCGATCCGTGAAATCTCTGAATCTCTATTTCCAGAGAACTATGCAGGTAAGCTATTGAATACGTTGAAGCTAATTTGAGTGGGTGTTGTTGCTACGTATGGCAGCAACAGCGCCCAGTCAAAACAGTTTCAAATAAATAGTAATGACATACAATTTGTACAACTTGTGGGACTAGTAAGCGTTTGTGACGGACTAAATCGCGTCATCCATGACGTAATTGATTATGACGTCAGCCTACATGTGACGTAGTTGATCATGACGTCATACGATTGACTGAAAAACTGGATGTCTCCAGAGAACTTGATGTTATCACGCTGTATACATTCACACATGCATGTGTGTACGTATGCGCAGGCATTCACGCACGCACGCGCGTATGCAACTGAGAGTACTTACTCAAAAACATTGTAGGGCCTACATCCATGACTTGCCTAACATGTGCAAACATCCGTCTCTCTTACTTTTTGATAACAATAACAATGTGTTATTCTATCACATTCACAGATATACAACTAAATACGTGTACGTATCACTGATGTGTCCCACCTTGGCCGTGGCTTGGTAGAATAAGGTCCCTAGTAAGAACATCCCAATCAGAGGTCCTCCAAATGAACTGGAGACACTTGAACTAATCTGTCGAGAAAAATACATTTTGGATAAATCCGACCACAAAAACAAGCGGCATTGTGAAGCATGTCAGGTTAAATGTGAAGTGAATTTTGGTGGTAGGATTGCGTGACAAGATTTGCGCGCCGACTGAGCAGTAGTATTCTGATTGGTCCGCTCACGTTATTGATTGTTATGACAGTCAATACAAATGGCTGGGAGAAGCACCATGATTTTGCTATTAACACAGGTTTAGATATTCAATGTCCTGATGTAACATGGTCAATGCGACTTACGGAGGGACCCAAATACTTCAAATTCTAACTAATGTCACAATCAAAGCGGCATAAGTCCGTCACAAAAAGATCTGTAACGAAGGTATACGAAATGTATATCTTGTGTTCAATTTACAATTTATTAAACATTCTGCCATGCATAGCAACAACTCCAAATCCAATTAGTTTCAAAACATGCAACAGCTTACATGTATAGTTAACTTGGAATGGGGATCTTGGTAGTTTAGGTTTCAAAATTTCAAATTGATTCAATCACGCGCATAACGTGGGTGGAGCGTAGCTATAAATGGGCGGGGCATAGCTAGGCCTATACATGACTCTCTCTATCCAGCCTTGCGTACCAGCCACAGCACATGTTTTTTGGCAAGAAATATGTTGAATATATTGACGGTAACTTGCACGTGGTACATTTATGGATTGGAATGAAGAGACGATGTCATAGTGGTATATTCTCGTTCATTACCAAATATATCACATCAGTTCGTAAACAGAGGATCCGAAATGAGGTCCCATTTCATATCGCTATTAGCCTATCAATCGAGTCGAAAATTATCACATTTCCCGAGCTTTAGAGAGTGCAAAGTGCTAATTTTTGACGAGGTTGAAAATGGTGACATGAATTCACCTTTCCAGAGTACTCACCCATCATATGACGTCATAATGAACTGCGTGGCGTGTACAATGACATCATAATGAATGACGTCATGAATGACGTCGATAAGTACGTCACGAACGCATATTTGATGACGGTCTATGGGCTGTTGTACAAATTGTTTGCTTTTACTATTTAATAAATATTCTGTTGAATATTTTGAAACTAATTTGACTGGGCGCTGTTGCTGCCTATGGCAGCAACAGCACCCAGTCTAATAAGTTACAAAATATTCACCAGCCTCCCTGTATAGTTTTCAGGAAATTGATAGCTAGGGCATTCGGGGATCGATCAATCCAAACACGGCGAGGTGTGGGTGGAGCTTAGCTAGTGCTGGGCGGGGCATGGCTAAACATGGAAAGGTCCACTGGGACATAGATTTAGATTCTATTTATCACATAAACTAATATTTAGAAAAAATTTCCAATAAAGTCGATCCATAAAATCCGCATGAACGCACACATTTGCTTAGTCCGAGTTCTCTGACTCCGCCTTTGCCGTTTTTGATATGCCGGGTGAAACGCCCGGCAGATCAGAAACGGCATAGGGCGGAGTCAGAGATCTCAGACTAAATTGCTCTATGTTCGTTTTCGACGCCGTGGCGCATCACTTGCTAGGAGTTCTAACCAATGCGCTACACATATAATGACAAACAAAACATCGTTATTAATTCGGACATAAAATGACTTTTAATCCAACTTAAACAAATTTCGGCCTCAATCATGCAAATTTATAAAGGTAGTTCATGAGTAGGAATTATATATACATTACACAATTTAAAACATCAACGTAACGTATCCCGTCATGTTTACATTGTCTTCGTCGCCTAGGAAACATGTTAGGGTCCCGGGCGTGTGAGATTATTATGCGTTATCTGAATTATTACGCATTATATAACCAATGAAAATCTTTGAATATTACACGTGTTTTAAAATAGAATGCCTTGTTTATATCATAAATAGAGAATCTGGACCGAGTTTGGGATTTTATTTATCATATGAACTGTAATTTTGAAATATTTGCCAATAGTTGCTGATGTGACTTTTATCTGATTTCTCATTGTTGATTTTCATGAATCGATACCGCCGCTGTGACGCACCACTACTTGATAACAGATACTGAATGCGCAGCAAAATATAGTAACAAACACAAAATCTGGCGATGTCAGGCGTAAACCAAACTCTTCTTCTAAGACTATCGCAGAGCCACGGGCATCAATCGTTACTTCGCTGCCGACTGATAAACTGGCACACGATGACATTTTGTGATGACGTTTCATGAATGACAAATCGTAGTAAACAAATCGTAGTAAAACAGTACCGCGTAGTAATCCCTACGCGTCATGCTCACATCAATCGATGTTTTAATTGGTCGATTTAAACGGGTTGCGCATCCAACAGCCAATGAAAATACTCCGTTGAATATGGCACGTGCGCTCATATCTAAAAATATGGAATGGACTAGAAGGCTTGTTTATATGATAAAGTTGATTTTGAACCGATACTCAATGACCTTTCAAATCAAATTCACTAACACATGATTTTGAGATTTTATTTCTCTCTCCTATCACAATTTAGATATTTGGTGGTACTGGATCGCTGAAACAGATGTGATTTCCAGACACAAACTTGGCACAATACATTTATGTAGTTATACCACTTGGTATGTCATCATAAATTGATTAATTTTTAATATTTTTTTTTGCCCGTGTTGGATTCAATCGACCCCCGCAACCGCTGAATCTCAATTTCCAGAAAACTATAGAAGTAAGCTGTTGGCAGCAACAACGCCCAGTCGAACTATTTTCTAAATATTCAACAAAATGTTTATTAAATCGTAAAGTCGTACACTTCGTTTAGCAACGGTTAGTCCGTCATCAAGTTAGTGGTCGTGACGCGTACTTAGCTAGATTCATCAATTAGTCCTTATTAATACGTGCACAAGATATTTAGGAGAGACAACTATACATTTACTTAATGAGAAGAACGTATTGATGTGGATTCAAATTTACCTATGCATATTTAAATAGTCAGTTACTTACTTGTCCTATTGGTCCATCAATGTTCATCACGAGCAAGGCTATCCCGATACTTATAATTCCAAATAGTATCACTGAAATCGAATTAAGTACAAGGATCATTCAGCAATGGACCGTTCCAGTTTTTCCATCCATAGTATGCCGTCATAATCAACTGCGCGCCGTGTAGGATCACGTCATAAGCAACTACAGGATGAAGGACTCTATTTAGTCCCTATTCAACACTTAGCAGTCACACACGTTGTGTAACGCGGATCAGCGTCGGGTGCGTACAAGACGGCCTGGTCCGGGATGGGCCATGCTCACGCCTCTGTCGGCCAAATACGGCCCACGCATGAACGGCCATTCCAGCAGAAGAACAAAATAATAGAGTCCGCGAGATCATGCGCGGCCGTGAGAGGTAAACAAACATTGACGCGTTATCCGGTGGAGGCTGGAAACTTTTGTATATACTTGCCCATATTATGGCAATTCCGTAATATGGGACCGTCCTCAAAGATTTGGGTATGTATTAATATCAGAATTGAATGAGGAATTTAACACGCTGAACATAAATTAAATCGGTTCAGATCTGGTGAAGATATGGCAAAATTAAAACGGACTATTGTGGAGCTGCAACTAAGCTTAGACATCGCCTGAGCGTGTGCCTGAACTGGAGAGAGCTAGGCAAGATTTCTCTAGTTACCTTGTCTGGCACAGCCTCTCACCGAATATAAAAGGCGTTCTCCATGCCAAACACCAACGCAGCTTATTACAGTCAGGTTCCATCTCCGCACCGCCACACTCCGCACCGCACCAAGTTTTTGTACACTCCTGGTAGATCAACAGGAGTAACAACCTAAATTAAAATAAGGCTCTTTATTTTGACCACCGTCACCAGTGATGCCTTCATCGCGGTGTAAGACTTTTGGCCGATACCATCTAAATTAGTATGTAAGAATGGTGGTGTTTTTCGTGTCTCGCCAGACTTACCGTGCCACTCCAAAAACAGTGGTAGAAAACAATGGCCGTATCCAGCGTCATTGAATTTACATTTTGACCGTAGTCCAGACAAGGACATTGCTTTACACACCGTAAGAGCTAAACGGCGTGGGTCGTCTTGTGCCAAGAAAATAATTCAACATAATATGTACTTACCGTCTCTACACAATGGAGACATCCGTCACTCTTAAAGCACAAACAGTATAATGGTATTACGTTGATTTATTCAGTATGTGTTATGCATTAGGACTTGTTAGCCACCGAAATTGGCTTTATTCCTCACTGTTCCCGAGTATGAAACATTACGGCCAGCATTCTGCAATAATTCTCCAGGTGGCAGCAGCACCGTGCCTCAACTCATACCGCAAGAAATATGTACACAGTCTACATGTGACGTTTAAACTGCACTGATGACTAGTAGGTGCACCACACATAGGAACATATCTTAGTTATGTATACCGTTATTAATAACAAATAAAGTACCACCCTAAGTGGTACCGTAAGGTCGGATACGACCTCCGCTTTATGACAATGTTGTACATAAAGTTATGCATTGTAAACGGTGTCAGAAAATAAACGGCACTGTGGGTCGGATCGACCCTATAATCCTAATGAATGTATATGTATGCAATCAGGCATTCTGCCAAGATTGTTAGCTAGCAGCAAAAATTACTAAAATAGTTGGACCGCAGTACACCTAGATTACATTATGCATCACCATATTTTCTCCCAATGGCACTAATTTTACATTAACGTCGCTGCTTTTTATGCCGAAGTAGGAAACACCGTTGCCACCACAGCAGTGTCCTTAAGGCACCTTTTCTCCAAACCTAAAGCAGCTAAATGGTAGCGCCAGGGTACGGATCGCATACGGTCCGTACTCGAAACCGTAGGTGACAGATAGAAACGCGGATCACCATCTAGCTCATAATGGTTACTGGGTGAAGCCTTAGAGCTCACCATGCCTACGGGATAGTCACCATAGATGGAATACGTTTCTCTCTCCCTATTGTGAGTATGGTAAAATCCGCTTTCTAAACACGCTTCCGTCAATGTGATTTGTCCATGTGTTGCTATTTGTGGTTGTGATGCGGTATGTGGATGGATCACTTTGCAGCTCTGAACCTACCACCAGACAACATGTTGCATGCTGTCGGTCTGAGGAGAGATGCTCCGTGGGCTATCGGCAACGGTACCGAGCATCCTCGCCAGGAAGACGTATCCGTTAAAGACAATTGGTTCTACGCCATTTGCCGCTTAAAAAATATATGTTTTTGAACTTACAACTAAAAGTTAGTATAGGCCATTTTTAGGTACACTAAAATGGACGGTACCAACTAAACAGTATCTTTAACTTAAGACGACGGCGCTGAAATGAAGCAGCCACCGTATCTTCACGTACACACCGTAGGCACACAACAGTAAAATAACTATATTGGGATAAATACACATGATAATTTTTCTCTCTCTTTGTAGGATAGGAGGGCGACCTTTTTTTACCACTCTCCTCCTCTGCTTCGGCGTTGAAGGCATTTTTCTTTTTGACGGAGGCCCGCGCTAGGCATTTTCCTCTCGCAAAATTTTGTATTCCCTGCCTCGGGCAGGAAGACCAACATAATTTTCCTCCTCATTTTTCGTTACCGTGGGATGTCTCTCTAACGTTTGCACGCAAACGGTGAGATTACATCAACCCCCATTTTTCACATTTTTATAGTTACTTCCCACCTTTTCACAAGGTGCCACGGTGTGGTACCGTCATAAATTTCCTCTCAAACAAGTGGCAAGGATATAGTCATCCTTGGCATAAAGAGGTATTGGTTCCCCATCCTTCCCTTTCATTGTGATGGTCGGTCGCTTTCCTCCCTCGACCGTCCTCCAGGCGGAGTACGGTACTGTACCGTCGTATATTTCCTCTAAAGCAAATGGTAAAGATTCAGTCCTTATTGGTACCATTTGGTATGCGTTCCCCATTTCCCCCCTGCATCTTAGCAGGTCGACTTCCCTCTCTCGCTCTCCTATCTTCTCGCTTGCCCCACTACGGCGTTGTAGGCATTTTCCTGTGACCGAGGCCCGTACGAGACACTTTCCTCTCGCAGAACCAATGATTTTTGGCCAGCCAGAGGCAGATATAGTTTATATTAAACCAACCGATGTGCCCTGACCGGAGCTTCCCCCACAGGGGGGTACCTTTCACGATACCGTCTATATATGACTAGATCAGTTAGGTATCTCCGGTGAGACATAAGCCAAATTCACCACTCTCATTTTTACATACACCGTTCATAAGTGGCAAGCATACAAAAATTGTGTGTTACTAAAATCAAGTAAGTAAATTTGTGTGCTGGCACCGTTCTTTCCACCTTGGAAATGACGGCTAGACACACCTGAGATACGAACAGCCGGAACGGTACAGTAGTGTTCAATTTTCGCAGCAATGGCTGCACGAGTACACTGGAACGTGATCGTTCCACCGGCCCTGGAGACCGGTTTTTGTGGACACCAGAGATGCGCGGCGACCGCTCCCCAACCCCGACGCTGGCTGACCAACAGCAGCAGCAGCAACAACGGCAAGCGGCGGAGCCACGCGCGCCCCGGCGGCTACAGTTGTACGAATTGTATGTCTTTACTATTCAATAAACATTCTGCCAAATATTTTGAAACTAATTGGAATGGGTGCTATCAGCAACAGCAGGCGCTGCCAGAGGTAGCAACAGCAGACAATTAAATTAGTTTCAAAATATTCAACAGCTTACCTGTATAACTTTCTGGAAATTGATCATCGTCATCAATTAAGTGTTCGTGACGAACTCATCTACGTCATTCATGGCGAAATTGATTAAGACGGCATCCTACACGTCACGTAGTTGAGTATGGCGTCATATGATTGATGGATAAAACTGGAATCAGCCATTACGTCACTAGTTAGCTGACGTCACAATCATAATGTCGCATAGCTCCGTCGGGAAAAACGAAAAGTCCATCACGAGTGTACGAACTGTATGCCATTGATTAATTTACATTTTAATAAACATTATGTTGAATATTTTGAAACTAATTTGAAAGGTTTTTCTGCCACTGGCAACAACAGTCGTAAGTCAAATTACTTTCACAGGTCTCAAGCTGATCTCAGAATATTAAAAAAGTGGGTGAATCTTAGTTAGAGATGGGCAGGCCCAGTCAGAAATGGATCCCATTGATGCAACAGGCCAAATAATCGTGCTGGGCATTGTTAGATGTTAATAAGTGCATAATGGAATTGTTACCATTTCGAGAAATGTTCTTCAGTACCCAGTAAAACAAGATCAACTCGAATCTAACAAGGCACTAACAACTGCATCAGTCATGTCTGTTTTAATAAAGAAGTAATACTTGTTTAATGTGGATACACGCAGGAATGCACAAATACTGCTCTCGTAATAAGAATAACATTTGTACTAAAAGTCCAAATTCTGTTATCCCGCAAATGGGAATTCCTCAAGACCACTGCATAGAGCATTTTTGGCCGACTTGGCCGTCAAAGATCTAATTATATAATAAAAACGATTATTTCTTATCAGTGTCCATTTAAAGGCATAGAGAAGAAACTTTTTGAAGATTTACCACAGGAATGACCGGCTCGGTAACCGAGCCAGTCATTCAAGTGGTAAATTTTCAAAAATATTATTCCTGCGGCCTGCAAATGGACATTCCGCAAGACCAATGCACAGGACGTGTGTTGCGAGCTTGGTAATTAAATGACTATGTTGACCTAGAGGGATTAATGAATTACTCGCAATGTAGTAATCTAGTTTGAGCTATTGACCGCTCATTTTAGTTAATCTCCACCCACACTTCATCGGTGTTGCGATCGATCGATCCCTGAACTCCATGCCTATTAATTTCCAGAAAACTAAACAGGTAAGCTGTTGAATATTTTGAATCTAATTTGACTGGGCGCAGTTGCTGCAAATGGCAGCAACAGCGCCCAGTCAAATTAGTTTCAAAATATTCAATAGCGTGTTTATTAAAGGTACGTATTCACACCAGAATGCTTGAAAATAAAAGTATTAAAATTGTATACTTTTAGAGGCTTAAATTGTGTGATTAAATGTAATGAAACGAAATTAATCCTAACATATGATGATTTCATTCCATATAAATTAATATACATTTTTAGCTGTGAAATTAAAATACAGGCACGAGTCCCTAATTCAAATTCACAACTTAAAAAATTATATTAATTTATACGTAATGAAGTTATCATATGCTAAGATTTAATTCGTTTCATTATATCTAGACCCACAGTTTAAGCCTCTTAAAGTATACAATTTAAACAATTTTATTTTCAGTCAATTTGCTGTGAATATGCACCTTTAAATTGTAAAGCCGTACAATTCGTAAAACAATGCTTAATCCGTCATCATTTAAGCGTTCGTTACGAACCCAAATAACGTCATTCATGAGGTAATTCATTATGACGTCAGCATACACGCCAAATAGATGATTATGACGTCATATGATTGATGAATAAACTGGAATCCTTAATTCCACGCTTGGTCCTCATCGGATAACGGTAAATTAGCACTAATAGTGCGAAACCGATCGTGGAGTGGATGAGTCTCGGGGTACGTGAATAATTCCTTTACTAAAGATTCCGTAATACTACGAAATTGCCTATATAGGATTTGTCTTTGAGTTTATTTGACCTAGGAATGGTACCAACATTGCATGCTAAAGTTGCACAATAATGCATAATTAATCGTGTCAATAATAACACTGTAGCCTACCATAGATTCCCAGAATATGAATTTCAATGTATACAGGCAAGTGGTTTAATATTTTGAAACTAATTTGACAGGAACCTGTTGCTGCCATACTGGTGTGTATTTTGAAACAGCATCCAGTTAAATAAGTTACAAAATATTCAACACAATATTTATTAATTTGGAAATTGTGTTCAAGCAGTTAAGCTAAAGGAAAGTGCATCTCCATCCCAAATTCTCATCTCATTTCATGATTATTATTTGTTTTATAACTACAACAATTACTCATATAAGTACTAACATGTCTTTTGTTTTGATTAAGAATATTTACTAATATTTACCCAAGCCTTTCGTAATGAGTGTGGCTCTGAATTCAGTAACAGGCCGAATATATGGTTTCAGAAAGTCAGTCCATAACAGAGTACACAGACTGTTCAGGCCCGAAGACAGGGTACTGTCAATAATAATAATAATAATAATAATAATAATAATAATAATTTTATATCACATTGAACAATTTTTGTTACATTTTCCAAATTCTTTCCTATTTTCTGGATCCTGACCAACGTTAGTCTATTGCTACATCGTTTCATGTATAAATTTAGGCTAAATCAGAGCAGTAGATTCCTAGGTATCCATAGATCCTGAATTTTATCTGAATAGGATCCAGGTTTTGAATCTAGATCACCTGCGATGGCTGGAACTCCTACTTCACGGTAAAATCCTTTGTTGTATTAAAATCTGAGTCAAATCGGATCAGTAGGTTTTAGATACAGCTCGGACACAGATAGACAGACGGACGGACGGACCGAATGCAATACCCGCTTCCCCATACGACTGAAAAAAGCAGATACCTTCTCAGAAAGGTAACATCTTAATCTATGATGAATAACTCTGAACTACATATCATCATTTATACATATATAATCCAACTCCATTCAAACATTTTATGATTCTTTTGTAGCGCATATGCAAAAGCTATCCCCTACTAATACAGAATGGTATGTTGCTTAATTATCAAAGTGTTATGTCATACTCTCTTCAATAGACCTTTCCACTTTATCAACCCGTCTTATGACGTCATAATCAACTACATGACGTGTAGAATGACATCATCATGAATGACGTCGATAAGTACGTCACGAACGCATATTTCGAGACGGACTATGCGTTGTTATATGTTGTTTATTTAATAAATAGTCCGTTGAATAGTTGGAAACTAATTTGACTGGGAGCTGTTGTAGCAACAGCACCAATTCAAATTAGTTACAAAATATTCAACTGCTTACCTGTATAGTTTTCAGGAAATTGATAGTCAGGGAGTTGAGAGATCGTTCTATCCCAACACGAGCGAGGTGTAGGTGGAACTTAGCTAGAGATGGACGGGGCATAGCTAAAACTGGAAAGATTCTTTAGCTACTCGTCTTTCCACAATGATGGGTAACAGCAATTCCCTGATGATTAAATGAGTTAAATCATGATTTACACCAATGTTACAGAGTTATGCTAACTCCGCTTGTGTCAACAACACCTCAACATACTACTTGATATATCAATTACACATTTTGTCATAGTCAATATTTTTCAAGATATTTTAATTTTAGAAGACTATTTTTGTAAATTTACCACTGATTTTCTTTCACCGGTTTGACCATTAAATGGGTAATGATAAAGAAAATTAAAGTTTTTAAGTGTCTATTTGCAGGCCGAGATAAGAGTGCTTTTGAAAACCTACCACTAGAATAACTGGCTCGGTTACAGAACCAGTCATTCTGGTGGTAAATATTCAAAATTACTCTTCTCAATTTCTTTCAAATAGACCACCGCAGAGTTGTGTTTTCGTCAGTTTGACAATTAAAGGGTTAAGTTGACATAAGAGGGGTTAAATAAACAATTTCTATGTACTTATTAGTCAACCCGAAAAAATAAAATAAACTAATGTCTGTACAATATGACCTTCCGAATATTCTACTTCATCATTTAATTCTTATGTAAGGACTGATAATCTAAATTATGTATAAAGCTTTAGCAGGAATACAGCTAATATCACTAACAATTAAATCATAGAGTTCTCAAGTGTTCCCAAAATGCATTTCTTAGGAAGATGGCAGTATCAAGGCAGGCTCAAAGGAATCTGAAAGAACAAGTTGAGTACCAAGCAAACACAACGCAGTCAGGCAGCTAAATCATGCTCACCGTCTTGTGAAAAAACAGCGGTGAACGTCAGCGAGATGGCGTCAATGGCCTGTGCAAGTCACCGCAAGAGTTACTCTAAGGCCGTTGCCGTTTTCTTACTAGAGATTTAATCAGGAATAACGCCATACTGAAGTATGGCGTTATTCCTGATTAACTTTCTATAGAGAACACGGCCTTATAGTAACTCTTGCGGTGACTTGTGTAGCTCGCGGGGGTACGCGCTGGCCCGTTGTATTGCTCCACTCCGTTGCACCACATGTACAGGATGCGCGGGAGAGCTGGTTAGCTGCGGTTCTCGAGGTTACGGATCCCGTATCGCGACTCTCCGGAAGGTACAAAGACCGACTTCTAGAGCCGGTGGAATGATAATGTTCCAGTGGGGCCGTGCGACCATTGCCGCAGAGATTGAACCTCATGGTCTCACCCCAACTGGTTGTATCACCGGTATGTCGGTCCATAACCTAATATAAAAGTCTGGGCATGATGATAATAATTAAAAGTAAATGACTATACAAACAATGGTACTCGTTTGCTAGTGAATGAGCAAAAATAATACAGTACATAGAACCAAACTGGTGTTCTTTCTACGTGGGCTCGCCGAAGGTACCTCCCAGATTCGTACCTCCGCAGAGGTATCCCCGCAAGGGAGCATCGCAA
This sequence comes from Chaetoderma sp. LZ-2023a, assembly GCA_034401795.1. NCBI lineage: Eukaryota > Metazoa > Mollusca > Caudofoveata > Chaetodermatida > Chaetodermatidae > Chaetoderma > Chaetoderma sp. LZ-2023a. The sequence continues at coordinate 23,435,031 of CM067363.1, read as the reverse complement.
CGAGGCTACTTGAATAGTTTAATATAAACCAATTATACCCCTAACACATAATAAAAAATATTATTGTTGCGAGAGGAAAGTGCCTCGCGCGGATCTCCGTCACAGGAAAATGCCTTCAACGCCGAAGCGGAGGAAAAGAGCTGGCACAAAGGGCGACTCTTTTGTTCAAACAAAAAGCTATGTGCGGTGGTCAATCCTAGTGAAACTATAATTAATGTGATGCACGCTGGTTTACGTGAAGACGGGTCAGATGTAGGTCCAAAGATACTGCATTGGTAGTTGCCGCTTTTTATTTATGCGGGCCTTCTGCTAAAATCCTAACCATTTTGTTATTATATACGCTTCCAAGCTTTGGCTGCAAGTGTCAGGGATTCCTACCTATCTCTTGACACATACATCTAACCGGCGAAGATGCCCATGTTCCCGAAGGTCGCCCTATATGCATCTTCATCAGAAAGACAGTGTGCGTACATGTTATGGAGCGACAGCGCCCGAATCACATGATGACCCGGTCACCATTGCACCATAGCCACATATAACATCACTAGGACAATTTACAGTTCACATACGCAATTTAGAAAGCGCAATAGTATTTATGGTGGGGAGTAAGAGACAGATATCACTAGTGAACTTCCCGTGAGGGCGTGGTGGGTTCTAACACTGCACCCAATCACCATACCAAGTTGGATGGAGATCTGCGTCTCGTCCGTCACCCGTGTGTTACGGAACTATCATTTCACCTGTCATTAGGGTTATGTTCCAGAATGCTCAGATATGCACTGCAGGCCGGTGTTACATAATATAATTTCTTTTCGCAGTGCTTCCTACATTAGCGGGGGTTTCTAAGCTAACTGGTATCCGAAGCTACAGGGGCATGTATGCTAAATCTACAATTTAGTTATCACCGCTCGGAAACCCCAATAGTTTCCCAGAGTCGGATCTTGCCAATGTGTCGATTGGGAGTCCAGACAATTATTAAGCCTTGCGGCTGGAGGAGCGCAGAAAGAGACAATCACTCGATATTAATAAGAGGCTTTAAGGTAATTGACCAGTTTATACAATCTAGCCTGTGTGCGGGGTTACATATCCGCCACATCCGGAAAAGAGGCATACACAATGTGTCTCTTATGGAGCGATTGTCCCTAGCTACTTTAAACATATCCTATCGAGCAAGAATAGCCAGGTTTAGTCGGTCACATGCCAGGTTCGAGCAATATGAGCATGATCAGTGACCTCAGTAAGAAATTGATGCTGGGGTGGGGGTGGGGTGGGGGTGGGGGGGGGGTGGGGTGGGGAATAGTGATGCGGATGTAATGTTGCTGTATAGTATTTTCTGATGTACTGCGTTCTAGAGTTTTTATATAAACAAAACAGAATAACTAGGCTGCCTACTTGCCATATACATATGTAACCCATACAGTGCTAACAGTATATTAGGTCATAAGACCTTACGGTGCTCGTTAGTTATAAGCACACGGAAATAAAGATAATATATACAATATGAAACAGAAAATATAAAAATGCGGGCCCGTAACTACGAAAGGCGCTTAGGCCGCCAGACGCGTGTAAATCGGTAAACGTTGTCTAAAGTCTGCGCTTGAATTTACGAAGCACGTTTATCATTAAGCGTGCCTAAACTACGAACTAAGTTTAAGCGCTGCTTAGCGGAGAACAATAGAATTCCCTAAACATGGTCAGGGGGTTGTTTAAGTTGTGAATTGCATGTTACCACATCATTTGAAAGTGATAACTACACGTGGATATTTGAAAAGAATATTTTTATAGCAGCAGCAGCATCAGTGGCTGCGGCAGTAGCAGCGGCAGTGGCAGCAGCAGCAGCAGCAGCAGCAGCAGCAGCAGCAGTAGTAGTAGTAGTAGTAGTAGTAGTAGTAGTAGTTATCCGTTGTAGGTGTATGGATGCACTTCAAATCTTTGATCTGGCGCAAGAGGAGGGCAACGAAATTGAAGACGGGAATCGTCAGTATGTCATTCGTGTCCTTATGGACAGGGTAAATCCGCTCGAATCTTACGAGGAAGGCCAGTTTATTAAGCGGTTTCGAGTTACGAAAAACTCATTTAATGACATCCTTGCACTTTGAAGATTAAAGTTCGAACCTCCAGTTCGGAGAAGCTGTGCACTTCCTTCAGCTCTCCAATTAGTGTGTGCCCTGCGTTATTTCGCATGTGGAGCGTTTCAGATTATGGTCAGCGATACGTCTGGAATCTCGCAGCTGACCTGTGGACAAGCCATTCACAGAGTTGCTGCAGTTATCTGTTCCATCAAGGAGCGTTTTACGACCTTTCCTCAGACGGCCAACGCTAGGCAATCTGTGATATGTGGATTTCACCAAATAGCAGGATTTCCTGGCGTTGTTGGAGCAAGTGACGGAAAACACATCCCTATTCGAAATCAGGGTGGGGCCGATGCCCAGTTATTCATGAACTGAAAGGGCTATTACAGTTTAAATTGTCAGCTCGTTTGAGACGACCAAAGGTTGTTCACCAACCTAGTCTGCCGGTGGTATGGTTCAGCACATGATTCACGGGTTTGGAATGAGTCCTCATTGTTCAATCGATTCAACACGGGTGAACTCTCGGGAATTCTTGTGGGGGATGCAGCCTACACATGCCGCCCATTTCTGCTGATCCTGGTTCGTCAAGAGAGGACGGAGGCTGACAGGCAGTATAATATCGCACATCGGCAAACACGCTCCCGGATCGAGAATGACTTTGGCATTTTAAAATGGCGATTCCCGTGCGTCGGTTATGGAAATCAGTTGCGTTGTTCTGTAATTACCAACATAATTGTAGTGAGATATAATGCCAATGTTTACAAAAAAGGAAAGATGGCATATTCCCCTGACTCAAATGTTTGCTTTATGCCTTCGATTATCAAAGGGAAATATTTGCAATGACCTTGATCTTTGACCATTTCAATCGAAAATTAACAACTTTGTTTGGACAACCAAACATATACTGGAACCAAAGTTTTAACAAATTCATTTACTATAGTATTTTTATCCGGATGTCTGTTTTAGACATAATCTATAGCGCCTATTCCTTGGACACGCAACCAGATAACATGTATATTTGTGTGGTAAAGTGACTAAACAAACAGACAGGCAGACAGACAGACAGACAGACGGACGGACGGGCGGGCAGGCAGGCTGGCAAGCAGGCAGGCAGGCAGGCAGGCAGACACAAAGAGCAATACACTGATTGCTATGTCACACCACCACCACCACCATCATCTACACGGAGGTGGGGGAGGGGGTGCTAATAAAGGCAATTATATCAGTTTTAAAAAGAGCATTTGGACCCACACATTTGTATATACCTTTAGTATGACAACAGGTATCAGACAGACATATGGATTGACAGATGGACAAACTCTAAAACAAAAGTGGACGCTGATAGTTATACTGTCCGCCTTTCGCCCTCGAGGATATACGCCCGTGTGGTGTGAAGTGCGATGCTCCCGTAAATGTTAATACCAAAGTTTAATAAAGTAAATTTTCATCTTATTAACATGGATCATAACATGGCAATAATCGTGGCAACAGCCTGTCTTCATAGATTCGCCATCCGACGACAGGATCCATTACCAGACGACGAGGAAGAAATTGTTGAACATGTTGAGGATGTTCAGCCTTATTCCATATCGAATGCTTAGCTGGGACAGCTTGTACCCGTCCGGTCGATCTGTGCTACACCTGCACAGGCCATTGCCACTGTCTCACATGTATATCGGTAGTACACTGGCAATTTATTATATTTTGTCGCTGAACTGAACCAACGGAAACTATTACAGTATAACAAACCAAAACGACTCCATATTCCACTGTCCATTCTGAAAGCTAATGTGAAAGTGGCTATCAGGGTTAAAGAACAGGCATCAATACTAAATGTTCAATTTACATCTATGTTTACAATGGAGAACCTGCAGTAAATACCATATAAAATACATCACCATTCCCCAAAATACCAGACATCACTATCAAAACATGTAGGAGTAGAAAGACATTTGCATCAGATTGATCCAAATAACGCCATAAACCCAGACCAAATGTCACCAAGGCTTCTCAGTGACACAGGGCCACAAATAAGCGGTAAAGTAACTTTCATCTTCCAGCCATCCTCAGATCAAAATATGGTACACAGGAATTTATGAGAGCTTAAGTTGTCCCAGTTAAAAAGGGGCAAACCAAACCCAAGTGCGTAATGCCCTGTGGCTTAACCAGCATCTCTAGTAAACTGCATGAATACATTGTATTCTGCATCACATGGCATCGGGATAGCACTAACACCAATATCATAACTCCTATCCAACATCCGTTCAGACGAAAATATAGATGCAAAGCGCAGTTCTACACAAGCACAACTAAAATAGCGAGAATTCTTGACCAATCAGACCAAGCTGATTCAGCTATCCTAGATTTTCCCAAAGCTTTTGATACAGTTCTACACCAGAAACTCCTAAAGAAGCTATGAAACTATGGTGATAGAGGTTACACAGCACGATTGATCCAGAACCTCCATGCTGGTAGAACCCAGAGTTGTAGTCGATGTCGAAGTTTCGGAAGAAGCCAGTGCACGTACGGTCACGTTCTGGCGTTCCATAATCCTTAACATGTTACTCTTTCTACTCATCATCAATGGTTTTCCTGACAATATCGGCTCGAGTTTGAGAGTGTTTCAGACAATTGTTTCATGTACCACCGTATCAAGAAACAAGAGGACCCGGAAACCGGACATAGGGATAATACCTCACTTGCCAAGTGGGAAAACAAGTGAGAGCTGTCCTTCTACATTGACAAGTGCTGGGAGATGAGCTTCAGTAAGATCAATACGCATTTAAGTAACTACCAGTACATCATGGAAGGAGCTCAACTGCCGATTGCAGCTCAATAGGCCGCGATGCCCCTTTGTTAGCTAGTTAGTATGCCAGTCAGTCACACACGCTTATTGCAGGCTGTCAGTTTTCCGGATACAGTAATCACACATGGTGTAGGCATGCGTTGTAGGCTTAAAACGTATGCGCAGTAACAGAAGTATGTCAGTGCTACCTCTATGTGACCTACTTTTCACTCTTCACCGGCATCTATCGAGATTCTATCGACCTTGTTTAACATTAAACCACTGTCCCAGAATGTCTTCTCAGTAGTATGATACTTAGTGTTCATCTTGGAAGCAATGCTGACGTAGGATGCTGATAATGCTGGACCAGTAATGATCCCAGACACATCTGTAGTCGTTCAGTATCGGCCCAGTAAGCTGTGATATCATGGATGCTGATAACCTGTTTCAGCCACAGTGTTCCCAAAATGCCTTTTTTCTAGTGCCTACAAATCTAATGAAACATGTTACGTTCTTTGGCTACAACCTTTCTTCTTTGTCTTTGACTCACCTTAATGAAGCGCTGAAGAGTGCTGCTAAGAAGAGGCCAGGTAGTCCAGGTAATCCATCAAATGCATGCATCACAAACAATGGCAGGACCTGATAACAATGATTGTATCTATGATACATATTGAGAATTCATTTAACCCTTTCAGTCGTCTTGTCCATTTGTAGTCCAAGAGAAAACTATTTCTTGAGAAATAACCACAAGCATGACTGGACTGAGAATCGAGCCAATAATTCTGGCTGTAAATTTTTTTAAACTATTTTTTCTTCGCCTGCTCATGGACATTTAATAAGCAAATAGTTTCGTTTCCTGAAAAAATTTGGTCATTAAAGGGTTAACGCTAATATGTGTATATCAGGAAAAACATTGTACCTATATTGTGCATTTCATGTTGAATTATACATTTTTTTACACCATGAACCAATGACAGATCTGATCAGTCACTCAAGTATATAATGGCATAATCAATTACGTCACTTATAGTCTGACGCCATAATCAAAATACATAATGAATGAAGTATCTAGGTCAATCATGCACATTGAATAGGAAATGGGCATTCTGTGAAATCAGGATTCTAAGTATATAAATCCATCCCAGCACGCGCAACGCATGCAGCATAGCTAGAAATGGATCCCTCTCTTATTAATTCTTATGTTAACTTACATTGTATAAAATACTAGTACATTTAATAGCACTCGAGATATATATATATATATATATATATATATATATATATATATATATATATATATATATATATATATATATATATATATAGCTTAAAAAATTGATGTGAAAGATGGAGGTACATTCGGACATGATGGTATGAGCAATGAACTAATCAATCCAGCTATTATGCACCATCTTCCCATCGATGCAGTGCACCAAGGCACCCTTATAAGGCTACCCAAACGCAAGAAGTCACCTGGTCCACTGTGTTCCGCTACAGCATACGGAAACTCCTATGCAACCTCACCACATGCCGCATCCGAGACACGATCAATGCTTTCACTGGATTTTGTCAGAGTGGCTTTCAACGCTGTGTAGACATTGCATGTGCTTGGCGCATGCTCGTGCCAGTAGACATGCCCAGACAATGGGATTTCGACAGAGTGGGAATTGACAAGCCACATGCCCAGACAATGGGATTTCGACAGAGTGGGAATTGACAAGCCACATGCCCAGACAATGGGATTTCGACAGAGTGGGAATTGACAAGCCACACGCTCAGACAATTAAGCGTTAAAGATCCTAAATGTACTGCATAAGGCCAGTTGCATTGACGATAGGCTGCGACTAGTGAGACTACTGCTTGTAATCACCAAGCCAGTCAAGACAGTGACGTCTGCATATGTTGAAATCGATCGACTCCTCTACATCGAAATCTGTGCAGGAAAATTCAACAAGAGCACCCCACCTCACTCCCAGTCTCAATATGTGGTATGCCGATAGAGATAGAATATGCTGACGATATGGACTTCATAGACGAGGAAAGGAAACCAATTCGCCAACTAGTCCCGATAGCTGCAAGTAAACTAAAAAATCTGAAGTTTTTTTTATAAATGAATCCAAAATCGAGTTCACACACATATACCTATCGACAAAGCATGAAGCGAAAGAAAATGGTATCCACTTCCTGGCAGAGAACCATTGAGGAAAAGTACAATGACGCATTCACTGCTCTGCAGTACTGCTGACATTTCCGCACGCTGCGTTATGCGAAACATATTTATAAAGTCATGCTGGAAGCTGTGGATTCGTAGATCAAAGATGCTTTTGACACAAAACTACTTTTGTACAACGCAAACCGCGTATCCAGCAACAGCTCTGAAGCTTCAAAGACAGCTCTAGATACATCTGATGTCTGCCAGCCCAATCACCGCATCACGATCACTAGACACAGAGAACCTGGCAGCATACTTTCCAACGATGCACTATGCAAGATATGTAATACATCGCTGATGTCAGTAAATGTCGCCTACCCAACAAGGATGGTCGATGTTTGGCCATGTGCTATGGATGCCAGAAGAGACACCAACACGGAGTGTCCTGGAATTCGTCATAATGGATGCCTGTAAATACCAAGCCATGCGAAGACGTCAATGTATAAATCAGCGTGCTGCAAAGTGACCTCAAGAAAGAATGACTCATTACATTTAGATCAAGAATGGACATGAGGAAGCTAAGGATTTTGGCTTAGGACAAGCCATAGTGCTCAAAGGCGAAGAAGGCCTGATTTCAGTTTTATGTTGTTTCTACTTGTACAGCCCAAGACTACTGTAATTTTTGTTGCAAAGCTAGAACAATTATAATTTGCCTTTTGTATCAGTAGGTTAGTCCTAACATGCATTTGCCTAGGCTATGTTTACTATGTGCACCTACTTGGTTTGGGTTAGCAATTAGCTTTGCCTCCAGAGGGTCACACTCTATAAACCTGTAATACGAATAGGCGATGATCCCTTGGAGAATAGCCAAAGTTCCGAAAAATAGAAATCCCGGAATCGAGAGCAGCATAATACTGAAATAAACAATGACGTTGAGAAATATATAAGTTTTGGGTGCTTTATAAGACAACACATTCGCGAAAACCATTTCAATTATTCAAGGACAGCTGCAAGACATCTATTGCAATAAGTCATGCCATCTAAGGACAATGACGCGGCATTGTGATTGCGTTGGGATGGGTCAGTCCATCCACGTTAAGATGGCTTTTATATTATAACTCCATGGCATTAAATACGTATCTCTTACATCAATCCTCGCCTGCAAATGAATATTCAACAAGCAACTATTTTGATATGTTGTACTAAATTTAGTCAATAATGGTTAACGCTGATCCACTCACGTTTTTGCTTTGTTGAGTGTGGGCATTGTAGCGATACGTTGCACTGTTGTTTGATTTGTTCCAATAACCATGCCTCGTATTCCACCACCGATTACCAAGCCCCAAAATGTGTGTCGAATTGTTGGATCCATTGCAAAACTGCAGAACACACATACATATTATATATGCCATTAGCGAGACCATGTTCTAAATATACCCCGGACATTTCCAGGTAATGCTGTGCTGATGGTGATGATGATGATGATGATGATGATGATGATGATTATGATGATGTTCTCTGCAGCTGGATAAGTGAACATCTCTTTCAGCTGCAATGGACCTTTCTAGTTTTATGTATTATCGCCCATCCCTATTAAATATTTAAAACGTTGATGAATTGACAATTTTATAAACATTGTGTTGAATATTTTGAATCTAATTTAACTGACAGCTGTTACAACAACGGCTCACGGTAAAATTGGATTGAAAAAGCCTACCTGTATAGTTGTTCCTTTGAAATTTAGATTCTGAGAATACGGGTTTCAAAGTTTCAAATCGATTCCAGCAAGTGTTTAGAGCTTAGCTAAGATTGGGCAGGACATGGTTAGTGTAGCTGCTGGGCACGCACGGGCTCTGTCCCCGCGCTCGTCATCGGGTGCGAGATGACGGGGATCGCCACCCGGATCGCAGCGGATACGTCTGTATCTCTTAGGCGCACCACAGCCCCTCTAGACATAATTGCTGATTGGAGCAATCAGCCGCACTCAAGGCCGTATGTAGACAAGGATGTGTGTTATTTACGGGTGTGTTCTGTTCACAGTAGAGTTAATTTCATTATGGCGGAAGATGGCGAAGGGGCAAAGGGTGTACCTGTATTGAATTCCTCACTTCTTTTCATGAGTACTAAGGATTATGCAGAGGGATATACAAGAGCGTGTGTTACGATCAGAGCTATTTACACGATGGACAAAATAGTATTTGGTTTTATGGGGAAAGTGTCATAGGTAGCTCCCACTGTATGTGGTCTTGCCTTTCAGCCATATGCCAACCTACAGCGAGTGTGAATGTGGAGAGATGGTTAATTTGGCCTAGTTTATTTTCAGTACCCGAGTTTCTAACGCTGCTTTTAATTGTAGGTCCAAGGTAGGCGCCTATCTCTCGGATGATAGTGAGGATGGGCCGGTAGTGGATGAGAAAGAGAGAGGGAAAGCGCCATAGAGAGAGAGAGAGAGAGAGAGAGAGAGAGAGAGAGAGAGAGAGAGAGAGCTGAGTCTACCCTAACATACTAGTTGGATTTGCAACAGTTTAGAGGAGCGTTACTCTAATTCGGAGATTGGAGATCCAGCCGTGGCCGTTCGAGGTCGACAGAGAAAAGAGGGAAGAAGAGGAACGGAAGGCAATCCTTTACAGATGTTCTCTCTAGCATGATTTGTGTATAAGCCAAAAGTAATAGCCAGTGAGAAATTAAGTCGATGTAGCTGTTCGTGTCTCATGGCGGCCCTCGCGTGGTTACAGATTCTGGGCTGCACGCTTTCCGTGGGATTGTAAAAGGAGTAACCTACACAGTCATTCTAGTGGTAAATTTTCAAAAACACCTTTCTCTCGGCCTGCAGATAGACACTGGCTAAAGAAAAACTGTAATTTTCTTTACCATTATCACTTTAATGGTCAAGTCGGCGAAAAGGACTTAAGTAGTAAATTTACAAAAATAGTCCCTTAATATTAAATAGCTTGAAAGATTTTGACCATCAAAATGTTTAATTAATATATCAAGTAATATTTTGAGCGCTTTGAGACGCTGTTGACACAAAAGGGGTTAATGCGTTACAAAGAGAACTTTATTACCTATTATTTATTGTTTTGTTGTTTTATTTTTCCATATATATGCGCACACATTGACTTACTTGAAGAAGTTCAATCTGCCTCCTTCATCAGCAATCCTCCAGACATTCTGTATTCCGCCAACTGTCATTGTCCCCTGAAATCAGTTATCTTCGTCAATTTCAGCAATAGCACAATCAATCATTATGTATCACTTTGAATCGTAGTTATTATAATAGCATCAACAGCAGCAGAAATGGTAGTAGTAGTTGTAGTAGTAGTAGTAGTAGTAGTAGTAGTAGTAGTAGGAGTAGTAGTAGTAGCAGCAGCAGCAACAGTAGTAGTAGTAGCAGTAGAAGTAGTAGTAGTAGTAGTAGTAGTAGTAGTAGTAGTTGTAGTAGTAGTAGTAGTAGTAGTAGTAGTTGTAGTAGTAGTAGTAGTAGTAGTAGTAGTAGTAGTAGTAGTAGTAGTAGTAGTAGTAGTAGTAGTAGTAGTAGTAGTAGTAGCGGCTGCGGCAGCAGCAGTAGTAGCAGCAGCAGCAGCAGTGGTAGCAGTAGTAGTAGTAGTAGTAGTAGTAGTAGTAGTAGTAGTAGTAGTAGTAGTAGTAGTAGTAGTAGTAGTAGTGGTAATAGTAGTAGTAGTAGTAGTAGTAGTAGTAGTAGTAGTAGTAGTAGTAGTAGTAGTAGTAGTAGTAGTAGTAGTAGTAGTAGTAGTAGTAGTAGTAGTAGTAGTAGTAGTAGTAGTAGTAGTAGTAGTAGTAGTAGTAGTAGTAGTAGTAGTAGTAGTAGTAGTAGTAGTAGTAGTAGTAGTAGTAGTAGTAGTAGTAGTAGTAGTAGTAGTAGTAGTAGTAGTAGTAGTAGTAGTAGCAGCAGCAGCAACAGTAGTAGTAGTAGCAGTAGTAGTAGTAGTAGTAGTAGTAGTAGTAGTAGTGGTGGTAGTAGTGGTAGTAGTAGTAGTAGTAGTAGTAGTAGTAGTAGTAGTAGTAGTAGGAGTAGTAGTAGTAGTAGTAGCTGCGGCGGCAGCAGCAGTAGTAGCAGCAGCAGCAGCAGCAGCAGCAGCAGCAGCAGCAGCAGCAGCAGCAGTGGTAGTTGTAGTAGTAGTAGTAGTAGCAGTAGCAGTAGCAGCAGCAGCAGCAGCAGCAGCAGTAGTAGTAGTAGTAGTAGTTGTTGTTGTTGCTGCTGCTGCTGTTGTTGCTGTTGTTGTTGTTGTTGTTGTTGTTGTTTTTGTTGTACCTTAATTATTAATGCCAACATCCCTGCCAACATCACTATTAATTGAAATGCATCGGCCCAAATCACAGCCTTGATTCCCCCCTATAAGGAAAATAGCAGCAGAATTGATGAATACATTAATCAGTCAGTTGGTCTGTCAGTTAGTTTTTCAGTAGGTCAGTCAGTCTGTCTGTCAGTCTGTCACTCAGCTGTTGGGTCCATCGATCAGTTGTCTTGTCCTTCGGTCGGTCGGTCTGTCGGTCGATCAGTGGATCAGTCGGTCGGTCAGCTGGTCGATCAGTTAGTCTGTGGGTCAGTTGGTCAGTCTGCTAGTCAGTTGGTCAGTCGGCCGGTCGGCCGCTCACTCGGCAATTCGCTCGCTCGGTAAGACTGCTGGTTGGGAAGTCCGTCTGTCATTGATCAATCTTTTGATAGTGGTTTCTAACCAGCAATTGGTTCCCCTATTTTGTATGATTGTTGAGGAGTTTACTTAGCTCTACTTATTGCTTTATATCTCTTGATTGGTGTATTTTGTTGAAGATATCTCAAGGGACATAACTGTATTTTACGGGCTGACCACGTAATGTCCATAGCTCAAATATACATTGCCTAAAGAAATATATCCACCAATCTATCCATCATTCTCTCACATGTGGAGCAAGATGCGAGGCATACGTATAGCTTTTCTGGTAACGACGGCGTCAGCTTCAAGACTGTTAGGCTTTTGTGTTTTCTGCTTATATTTAGGATTGGTTAGCCCTAAAAAAAGAAAACTTTGGTAATGGTTGCATATATCCGGAGGACAAAAGATGATGATAGGAACCTCACAAGGTCTAATATCACGGTCATTGCGACCTGTTTACAAATCTTTTTCATCAAAGGTTTTCAGCGTATATTTCAGAAATGACTAAGCAAAGATGATGGTAGTAAAAGGTCAAGGTCATTGAAACCTCTTTATAAAACTATTTTTAGCGTTAAATTTGTGTCTAAGCAAAAGTATTCAGCTTATATTTCAGGAAATCTAATTGAACAATACTCAGGTACCTGGGTGCTTATACCACGAGGATGCACGATTATGCTAGTAAAGTTACCAGCCAAAGGATCGAGGTCAATGTGACAGTGGGCCAAACAATCTCTCATCTGATGCTTCAGGATTGGTTGTTCCTCCGGGAATTATCCATGGCTACATACTTCTCTATGATGTTAAGAATTCTAGTGATGCCAGGAACCGAGATATATGCCATTATTACCTTGGTACAAAACTCTGATTTATCAATGTTACGTTTTTGTGTTTAGAAAACCTCTCAGTTTACATTTCAAAATTGTTTTACCCTATTAGAACTAAACTGCTTAAGCTATTATGAATAGGTACAATGACATTGAGGTCACAAGATGAAATGTCTAGTTTATTTTGACATTGATACAAAACTCGTTATGTTTCTGCGTTTAGCAAACCTTCTCAGCTTATATTTCAGGATTGGTTAACCTTATTAAAACTAGCCTTGAATATACGGTTGGCTACACTATTAGGAATCAGATGCATGATGACATTGACGTTAATAGGTTAAAGGTCAAGTTAATTGACATCTAATGCTTATCGGCAAGGAGAAGGACAGTCGATACATTTAATTCCGTTTCTTATTGTTAAATGCAAAAGGTATCAGTATGTTAACAAACTTTTTGGCTGCGAGCTCTGGTAACAATGGGCCCTTCCATTTTAAAGTATGCCCCGCCCATCTCTCGCTAAGCTCCACCCACACCTCGCTCATTTTGGGATCGATCGATCTCTGACGTCCATGACTATCCATTTCCAGAATACTATACAGGTAAGCTATCGAATATTTTGGAACCAATGTGACTGGGCGATGTTGCTGCTTATGGTAGCAACAGCGTCCAGTCATATTAGTTTCAAAATATTAAACAGCATCGTAGAGACATACAATTTGTACAACGTATCGGACTATTAAGAGTTAAACACGGGCCATTTATGACGTAATGACTATGATGCTATCATACACGCCACGTGCCCACTTAGTTAATTATGACGGCATATGACGTGAGATAATAGATGGATACTCTGGAAAGGTGAATTCCCTGATAATGTGGTTTCCTACTGGGCCAGTACCTCACTGATTCACTCGCATCCGGGTCTACCAATGCTAGATTGCAAGAATCCGATCTGTCACTCAAGTACCTAATGTCATAATCAATTACGTCACTAGATAGCAGAGGTCACAATCATAATTGCGTATAGCTCTGTCACGAAGATCGTAAAGTCCATCACTAGGGTACGAATTAATTGTCTCGATGAACTTATAATTTAATAAAAATTTATGTTGAATAATTTGAAACCAGTTTGACTGCGAGTATCAGCCCCCAGTTAAAATACTTTCCACATATTCAAACGCTTACCTGTATATAGTACTCTTTGGATGTTGTTTCTGGGAATTCATATTTCAAATCGAATCGAATATTCGTACAAATTGGCTTGAGCTTAGGTAGAAATGGGCGGGGCATACCTAAAAATGGATCCATAAATGATGATGATGATGATGATGATGATGATGGTGGTGATGATGAGATGATGATGATGATGATGATGATGGTGGTGGTGGTGATGATGATGATGATGATGATGGTGGTGGTGGTGGTGGTAGTGGTAGTGGTGGTGGTGGTGGTGGTGGTGGTGATGATGGTGATTATGGTGGTAATGATGATGATGATGATGGTGTTGATGATAATGATGATGATGATGATGATGATGATGCTGATGATGGTGGCGGTGGTGGTGGTGGTGGTGGTGGTGATGATGGTGGTGATGATGATGATGCTGATGATGATGATGCTGCTGATGAATGGTGATGATGATGATGATGATGATGATGATGTCGACGACGACGACGACGACGACGACGACGACGACGACATCGCTGATGACCACGACGACGACGGTGGCGGCGACGACAACGACGACGGTGGCGGCGATGACAACGACGACGACGACGACGAAACCGATGATGATGATGATGATGATGATGATGATGATGATGATGATGATGATGATGATCTTACGACTGTTGTATAAAATATGGCTGCCAATGCCACAACAAATACAGAGTTCCAAACGGGAAAGTCAGTGACTGCTTCAAGAGCTGTTGCAGGTCCATAAAGTACTACGCCCATATACCAACACTAGGATAAAAATAGATAAAGATTAATCTTATAATTACAACTTGATTCAGACGATGTCTACACCTCCAGTATCTTAATGACATCTAAAACTAACCAGTTCTGTTTGTACACGCGCATGATTGTGCATACACGCGCAAGCATGTGTATGCATACATACGCGTACATATTGATGTATCGAGGTCAATCATATAATGTCATAATCAATTACGGGACATGTAGGCTGAGGTCATAATCAATTACGTCATGCATGACTCGATTAAACGATTAATAGTCCGCCAGGTTGTACGAATTGTATGTCTTTACTATTTAATAAACATGCCATAGGCAGCAACAGCACCCAGTCAAATTAGTTTCAAGATATTCAACAACATAAATGTATAGTTTTTGAAAATTGAGATTCATGGAGCGCAGGGATTGATTGAAAAGGGCAAAGCGTGGTTGGAGCTTAGCTAAAGATGGGCGGGGCATAGGTAAACTGGAGCCCGCCATTAGAGGAACGCATTTCTAGTTATATCGTGTCAATTTCTAGGTAGGTTCCACCAAATTTCATACGTGCTGGAGTCGATCTGAACTTTAAAACCTGGATGTCCACGATCTAACTTGCAGCGTGACTGCGCAAGTAAGCAGTTGAATATTCTGAGAGCCAATTTGACTGGGGATATTGCTCCCTATAGCACCAGTAGCTCTCTGTAAAATTAGTTTCAGAATATTCAACAGAATGTTTATAAAACTGTAGGGCATAGCTCCATCAAAGTCATAGGCCTGCAATTCATACACATTCGTGGCAGACATTTCGTCTTTCGTGACAAAGCTACATCATTTTAATTGCCCCATCAGCTAATATGTGACGTATTTGATTATAACGTCCAATACTTGAGTGTGAGCCCTGGTTAATTTATTAGCGATACATCATCATCATCATCATCATCATCATCATCATCCAGGAGGGGGTGCCGGTGATAACCCCCACCGTCACTCCACCACCACTACTACCACCACCACCACCACCACCACCACTCGTGAAGATCTTGAAATCGAGATGTTCTCCGATGGCATCTCCTGCTGTCCAGAGATAAATAAGGGCCATGAGTTGCCTCCTAAAGTATTCTATTTTAGCCATCTAAATTTATTTTTCGTGCGCTCAATTTCATAGCCGGTCAAGTCTTGCACGGATCAACAAGTTGAGTTAACAACGAATTAAGTTAAATCCTGGAAATATAATGATTTAACAGCCAACTGATCGTCCATATTTACCTCTGCAAATGCAGGGGTGTCATCTGAGAACATCTAGAATAGATAATATTAAACTGCAATTCAGTCATGAGCCCACATAGCTATTTTGTTTGTATAAAGAGAAACTACCATAAAACATATTATTCCCACAAATTCTTTCTTGATTGAAATGGACCTTTCCATTTTTATCTATGCCCCGCCCATCACTAGCTAAGCTCCACCCACACCTTGCCGTGTTGGGATTGATCGATCCCCGAATGCCCTAACTTTCAATTTCCTGAAGGGTATACAGGGAAGCTGTTGGATATTTTGTAACTAATTTGACCGGGTGCTGTTGCTGCCTATGGCAGCAACATCGCCCAGTCAAATTAGTCTCAACATATTCAACAGCATATTTATTAAATAGTAAAGGCATACAATTTGTACAACAACGCATAAACCGTCTTCAAATATGCGTTCGTGACGTACTTATCGACGTCATTCATGACGTCATTCATTATGATGTCATTCTACACATCACATTGTTGATTATGACGTCATATGATGGGTGTATACTCTGGGAAGGTAAATTATGTGGTTGGTTAAGATCTAGGGCCTTGGGTGAGTTGTGGTGGCAAATGCTTCTGCTGTCCCTATTATATTCAGCTACTGTCATTCCTGGTGTTTCAGACACGCAAACAAAACACACAGACACACGCATGCACGCACGTACAGCGATGATTAACATGAATACATGATCCGAAGTAATCTATTATGAGAAATGAATGACCACAATATAAACATCCTGTGACATACATCATATGTTAACTAACATCAAATCTAACATGACCTAAGTCCGTCACCAAAGTCGAAACGTACATCACGAGGTAAATGTATGAATTGTAAGTATTTGTGAATTAAAAATTTTATCAACAGTTTGTTGAATATTTTGAAATTAATTTGACTGGTATCTGTTGCTGCATAATGAGCAACAGCTCACAGTCACATTAGTTCCAAAATATACAATAGGCAATATCTGTATAGTTACCTTAAAATGGTGTTCTACGAATTCAAGTTACAATTGATTCCAAAATGCTCATAAATTGGGCGGAACTTAGCTAGAAATGGGCGGGGCATAGCTAGAAATGGATAGCTCAATTATGCAAAAACAGCATCGAAATAACCATAATAATAATAATTATTATTATTATTATACACGATTTTCATTAACGAGTTTACGGTTTCTTTCGGTTACCTTTGGTTACCTTCGGTTACCCCAAAGCTACCACCTTTTCGCAAATTCACACCTCATCCCATGCCACGATTTATTAGAATTATCTGAAAACTTACATTTCCTATAATTCCGAGAAATGAGGCGAACAAACGAACAGCTCGAGACTTGAATCGGTGCTCCAAGTACTGTGGAATTACGTAAAAGAAAAAGAAAAGTATTACTAATAGTTGCACAATTGACAAGTTATGTGCGGTAGGCTATATAAGTAATATGCTTCAGGACTAATGTTAAGTATTCACAAGCCGCGTCTTCTAGTGCGTTTTAAATCAGCCGAGTATCACCCAAGTATGCATGCAAACCAGATATAAACCAGCAAGATTAGAATCCAAATTAAAATTACCCTGAAGCACTAACATTAGGAAAGAGAAAAAAATCCGTGACGATCATAAATATCTTATGTACTGGCTAGTTGGCTCACGCTCATAGCCTCACCATACGGCTAGCTGACTACGACTACGTAATAGGTTTAGTAAAAACGATATTATTTTGGAGACTATGATCCGGTGAGAACATATTGAACTCTGAATCGCCGCTTTTGAGAGGGCCATGAGCGATCTAGCCAGTGTATACGATATCTATAATGACGATTGTCTTCGCCGGAGACGCCATTCTGGCTTGATATTTGTAGCCGCCATTATCTGGGATTCTTTTGTTCTCACTGTTGTGCAATGCTCAGTATAAACCCATTCCCGTAACGCTAATGCTTACTGTTGGCCTCCAGTGTGAGCGGATCTACCTTGATAGTGCGTATGTATGTATGATTACTGTATTCTGCGGCTGTAGTAGTAGAAACATCCTACAGCTGCAATCAGTACTTCTTCGCTTTTTCCCACTGTGTCTTGTCCTCAGTCAAAATCCGTAGCTTTCTCAGGTCCATTTTTGACTTGAGTGTACCTAATCCTGCTTTCTTGAGGTCACCTCGTAGCACGCATAGCAGGTTTAGCTTAGCCTCTTCTGGCTCTGTATTTGCTGGCTCCGAGTAGGGTGAATTCCAAGGCTCTCCGTGCTGGTGTGTCTTCTGGCATCCTTATCACATGGCCAAACATGGACCATCTTTGCTGGGCGACTTTTACAGACAGCGGGGACGTATTACACATTTTGTATAGTGCATCGTTGGAAATTATGCTCTCTGGCCATCGGTTCCAGTGATGGTGCGTAGGACAGGTGAAGAGCACAGGGGATAGACCATCTCACTGTGTGGAGCCGATTGATGTCTCAAACTCTACATACCTCACTGATTTGACTCGTACTCTCAGGTTGGTGTCTGCAAGTAGGTCATCTTCATTGCAACTGGCCTGGCGTAATATGTCTAGGATCTTTGAGCGTTTAATTGTGTAGAAGGCTCGTGACATGTAAATGCCCATTTTGTGGAAGTCCCAGTGTCTGGACATGACTACTGACACACGCATGCGTTGAGCCCATACAATGTCTGCGCAGCTGCGTCCACGCTTGAAGCCACTTTGACATGATCCGGTGGAGTCAGCGATTTTGTCTTGGATGCGGCATAGAGTAACAATGGATAGGATTTTTCGTATGCTGCGGAGGAACACCATAGGCCGCAGATTGACGGGGGCCATTTGGCTTCTTCGGCTTGGGTAGTGCGATAAGGGTGCACTAGTATGCAGCGTCGGTGGGAAGGTGGTACATAAAAGCTGAATTGATTAGGTTTT
>CM067363.1:23236448-23415902 GCA_034401795.1 Chaetoderma sp. LZ-2023a | reverse complement strand
GCATGACACGTGTGTTATAAGAGACCTTATACAATTGGTTGAGAAGGATAGCATCCCTTCAGCTGTGATTGCCTTGGACAATGAAAAGGCATTTGACCGTGTGGAATGGGATTTTCTTTTTAATTCTTTGCAATCGTTTGGGTTAGGCTCAAACTTTATTAAATGGGTAAAGATTTTATATACGGATATCAAGAGTAGCTATTTAGTGAACAATCAATTATCCAGAGAAATTGTCTTAGAACGTGGGGTTAGACAGGGGTGTTCCCTATCGCCATTATTATTTGTTATTGTGATGGAATCACTTGGCATAGCATTGAGGCAAAATAATAACTTTCAAGGCATATGTATTCGGGGCATAGAAAGACCACTTAAGCTGTCACAATATGCTGATGACACAACTGTGTTTACCAGTTCAAACAATGATTTTGCAATTTTAAACCACGTACTAGAAAAGTTCCAAAATGCATCTGGTTTGAAAATCAATAAAGGAAAATCCAAAGGATTATTTCTGGGGCCATGGAAAGAGCGGAATGACCAGCCACTTGAAATCAATTGGTCTAATGATACCATTAAGATTTTAGGCATCTATTTTGGCAGGAAACCGAATACAATACAAAATTGGAATGAACGAGTATCTAAGCTTAAGAGAATATTAGCAAATTGGAAGCGTCGTCGTCTTTCAATCTTTGGTAGAGTGTTTGTTGTCAACAACTTGGCATTATCTGGGCTATGGTATACAGCATCTGTTGTACACATGCCAAAACATGTAGAAAAGGAGGTTAATGAGTTGATATTGTCATTCATATGGGAAGAAAAGAATCATTTAGTTTCCCATCGTGTTCTCAATAATGCTAAGTTAGAAGGAGGACTTGATTTAATTGATATTAAAGTGAAATGTGTTTCTTTAAGGTTAAAATTTTTGGATGATCTTATTACATCAGATGAGACGTGGGCATGTGTTTCACGAGCTCTCATGGAGAGAATTGTAGAACCATTTCTGGCGGAGCATGTTTTTACCTCAAAGAAGCCACCTCCGAATAGCCAAATGATACCAGATGTGTTTAAAGATCAAGTTAAGGAGTTAGAAATATTTGACAGATACATGCCTCCACCTACGTGCTGGAAGGAAGTACTAGAACAGCAATTGTGGGGCAATAGTAATATATGTTATAACAATGCAGTACTTTATCTACCGTCCTTTGCAAAATATGGCATTCAACATTTATCGGATATGATACACCCTCAAACACGTAGATGGATTTCAATGCAAGACGTAGCTAGAAAAACACATATGAGGCATATAGATGTCCAGCGGTTGCTAAATAAAATAAAACATGCTGTACCAATTGAATGGTTTCGTCTACCAAATGTAAATAATAATAGTTTGACTCCACAACCCGCATTAGTTCTTGATGATGAGATGTTAAAATACAAGATGAGATCCAAGGAATGGTACCATATTATGAGACGAAAACAAGTAACACCTCCCATAGCAATTAGGAGATGGGATGAATCAAGCTATAAACCATCCAGTTGGAAAAATGTATGGAAAATCTTACATTCTCCATCCATACCAAATATGGCTCGTGATTTATTGTGGCGATTACTACATCGACGGCTATGGGTGGGACACTTGACATACAAGTGTAATATTACGACTTCTGATAGGTGTTACTTATGTCAAACAGACGAGGAAACAATCGAGCATTTATTTGCGGAATGTCCAATATCGTCACAATTTTGGGACTATATCAGCCAAATCTTGGCAAAATTTGGAGCGAAGCCCATTGTTCTAGACACGCATGTAGTCTTGTTTAGAGAGTTTGGATCAAGCGGTGTAAATATCATAAAGTCTGAAAGGACTATTTTAATAACAATACTAACCATAGGTGTTTGGGCCATTTGGAAACATCGGTGTGCACAGACGAAAAATCCATCTATGGGCAATCACAATAGAGCAATAAAGGCAATATTTCGTTCATTGCTGCTGAATCATATTCCTTGCGAATATTTTAGATTAAAGCAGCATGGTAAAGAAAAAGTATTCAAGGACATATGGTGCAAAACAAACATAGTTTCAATGGAGTTGGGAGCTGTAAAAATAAATGAGCCTGCACTAGCTTAAATCATTTAATTACTACAGCTGCTTTATCTGTGTCTTTTAATTGATCTGTGTCATGTAATTCATTTTAGTCTGCACTTTGATATTGTTATGTTTAATAATTCATGTTAAGAAATAAACAGACTGGGGTAATTTAATAATCAATCGATAAAGTAATTTGCCATTGAATTATAAAATTGTCCCAGGTAATTTTAGGAATTTGCACAGAGTTTTATAGGGTTATTTGTTCCCGGGTAATTTACAAAACCTTACAACAAAGTAAATCAAAAATGGAAACAAGAGCGCCATCTATTTCCATCTATTTTTCTGTAATTTTCTTGCTGACTATATATGTTATGCTACCCGAATGCTACTACGCCCGCTGATCTTTAAGACTCAGCCCACTGGCGTCAATGATTGACTTATTTGTCATTGATTGACGAGTCACTTTTCATTTGTTGAATAGTTGCACTCGCCACACGGGTCTACTACCACACATGGATTGAATGGTAATTTACAAACCCTTACAATAAAGTAAATTGAAAATTTAAACAAGAGGGCCATCAATTTTTCTGGAATTTTTCTGCCGACTATATGTATTATACTACCCAAATGCTACTACGCCCGCTGATCTTTAGAGAATCAGCCCACTGGCGTCAATGATTGACTTATTTGTCATAGATTGACGAGGCACTTTTCATTTGTTGGATAGTTGCACTCGCCACACGGGTCTACTACTACACCTCGGTTGAATAGTAATGCCTTTGTTAAGTTTTGTTTTGCTATCGGAGCTTTATCAGCATATTGTTTTGTATCTATACCTTTTAAGCCATATGTATTTATAGATTGTATTAATGCTCAATATTTATCATTGTTTTGGTGTAATATTAATCAAGATTACTAGTTCACCAGGTTTTTTTCTGGGGGTTTGCAAGCCTTTTTAAAGGAGTTCCTCCGTGAAGTTTGTCCGACTGCGTCAGCGTCGGTTTTTCAAAAAAAAAGAAAAAAAAAGTAGTTGTAGTAGTAGTAGTAGTAGTAGTAGTAGTAGTAGCGGCTGCGGCAGCAGCAGTAGTAGCAGCAGCAGCAGCAGTGGTAGCAGTAGTAGTAGTAGTAGTAGTAGTAGTAGTAGTAGTAGTAGTAGTAGTAGTAGTAGTAGTAGTAGTAGTAGTGGTAATAGTAGTAGTAGTAGTAGTAGTAGTAGTAGTAGTAGTAGTAGTAGTAGTAGTAGTAGTAGTAGTAGTAGTAGTAGTAGTAGTAGTAGTAGTAGTAGTAGTAGTAGTAGTAGTAGTAGTAGTAGTAGTAGTAGTAGTAGTAGTAGTAGTAGTAGTAGTAGTAGTAGTAGTAGTAGTAGTAGTAGTAGTAGTAGTAGTAGTAGTAGTAGTAGTAGTAGTAGTAGTAGTAGTAGTAGCAGCAGCAGCAACAGTAGTAGTAGTAGCAGTAGTAGTAGTAGTAGTAGTAGTAGTAGTAGTAGTGGTGGTAGTAGTGGTAGTAGTAGTAGTAGTAGTAGTAGTAGTAGTAGTAGTAGTAGTAGGAGTAGTAGTAGTAGTAGTAGCTGCGGCGGCAGCAGCAGTAGTAGCAGCAGCAGCAGCAGCAGCAGCAGCAGCAGCAGCAGCAGCAGCAGCAGTGGTAGTTGTAGTAGTAGTAGTAGTAGCAGTAGCAGTAGCAGCAGCAGCAGCAGCAGCAGCAGTAGTAGTAGTAGTAGTAGTTGTTGTTGTTGCTGCTGCTGCTGTTGTTGCTGTTGTTGTTGTTGTTGTTGTTGTTGTTTTTGTTGTACCTTAATTATTAATGCCAACATCCCTGCCAACATCACTATTAATTGAAATGCATCGGCCCAAATCACAGCCTTGATTCCCCCCTATAAGGAAAATAGCAGCAGAATTGATGAATACATTAATCAGTCAGTTGGTCTGTCAGTTAGTTTTTCAGTAGGTCAGTCAGTCTGTCTGTCAGTCTGTCACTCAGCTGTTGGGTCCATCGATCAGTTGTCTTGTCCTTCGGTCGGTCGGTCTGTCGGTCGATCAGTGGATCAGTCGGTCGGTCAGCTGGTCGATCAGTTAGTCTGTGGGTCAGTTGGTCAGTCTGCTAGTCAGTTGGTCAGTCGGCCGGTCGGCCGCTCACTCGGCAATTCGCTCGCTCGGTAAGACTGCTGGTTGGGAAGTCCGTCTGTCATTGATCAATCTTTTGATAGTGGTTTCTAACCAGCAATTGGTTCCCCTATTTTGTATGATTGTTGAGGAGTTTACTTAGCTCTACTTATTGCTTTATATCTCTTGATTGGTGTATTTTGTTGAAGATATCTCAAGGGACATAACTGTATTTTACGGGCTGACCACGTAATGTCCATAGCTCAAATATACATTGCCTAAAGAAATATATCCACCAATCTATCCATCATTCTCTCACATGTGGAGCAAGATGCGAGGCATACGTATAGCTTTTCTGGTAACGACGGCGTCAGCTTCAAGACTGTTAGGCTTTTGTGTTTTCTGCTTATATTTAGGATTGGTTAGCCCTAAAAAAAGAAAACTTTGGTAATGGTTGCATATATCCGGAGGACAAAAGATGATGATAGGAACCTCACAAGGTCTAATATCACGGTCATTGCGACCTGTTTACAAATCTTTTTCATCAAAGGTTTTCAGCGTATATTTCAGAAATGACTAAGCAAAGATGATGGTAGTAAAAGGTCAAGGTCATTGAAACCTCTTTATAAAACTATTTTTAGCGTTAAATTTGTGTCTAAGCAAAAGTATTCAGCTTATATTTCAGGAAATCTAATTGAACAATACTCAGGTACCTGGGTGCTTATACCACGAGGATGCACGATTATGCTAGTAAAGTTACCAGCCAAAGGATCGAGGTCAATGTGACAGTGGGCCAAACAATCTCTCATCTGATGCTTCAGGATTGGTTGTTCCTCCGGGAATTATCCATGGCTACATACTTCTCTATGATGTTAAGAATTCTAGTGATGCCAGGAACCGAGATATATGCCATTATTACCTTGGTACAAAACTCTGATTTATCAATGTTACGTTTTTGTGTTTAGAAAACCTCTCAGTTTACATTTCAAAATTGTTTTACCCTATTAGAACTAAACTGCTTAAGCTATTATGAATAGGTACAATGACATTGAGGTCACAAGATGAAATGTCTAGTTTATTTTGACATTGATACAAAACTCGTTATGTTTCTGCGTTTAGCAAACCTTCTCAGCTTATATTTCAGGATTGGTTAACCTTATTAAAACTAGCCTTGAATATACGGTTGGCTACACTATTAGGAATCAGATGCATGATGACATTGACGTTAATAGGTTAAAGGTCAAGTTAATTGACATCTAATGCTTATCGGCAAGGAGAAGGACAGTCGATACATTTAATTCCGTTTCTTATTGTTAAATGCAAAAGGTATCAGTATGTTAACAAACTTTTTGGCTGCGAGCTCTGGTAACAATGGGCCCTTCCATTTTAAAGTATGCCCCGCCCATCTCTCGCTAAGCTCCACCCACACCTCGCTCATTTTGGGATCGATCGATCTCTGACGTCCATGACTATCCATTTCCAGAATACTATACAGGTAAGCTATCGAATATTTTGGAACCAATGTGACTGGGCGATGTT
This sequence comes from Chaetoderma sp. LZ-2023a, assembly GCA_034401795.1. Classification (NCBI taxonomy): domain Eukaryota; kingdom Metazoa; phylum Mollusca; class Caudofoveata; order Chaetodermatida; family Chaetodermatidae; genus Chaetoderma; species Chaetoderma sp. LZ-2023a. Next base: position 23,410,178 of record CM067363.1, on the reverse strand, counting down.
GCTGCTTATGGTAGCAACAGCGTCCAGTCATATTAGTTTCAAAATATTAAACAGCATCGTAGAGACATACAATTTGTACAACGTATCGGACTATTAAGAGTTAAACACGGGCCATTTATGACGTAATGACTATGATGCTATCATACACGCCACGTGCCCACTTAGTTAATTATGACGGCATATGACGTGAGATAATAGATGGATACTCTGGAAAGGTGAATTCCCTGATAATGTGGTTTCCTACTGGGCCAGTACCTCACTGATTCACTCGCATCCGGGTCTACCAATGCTAGATTGCAAGAATCCGATCTGTCACTCAAGTACCTAATGTCATAATCAATTACGTCACTAGATAGCAGAGGTCACAATCATAATTGCGTATAGCTCTGTCACGAAGATCGTAAAGTCCATCACTAGGGTACGAATTAATTGTCTCGATGAACTTATAATTTAATAAAAATTTATGTTGAATAATTTGAAACCAGTTTGACTGCGAGTATCAGCCCCCAGTTAAAATACTTTCCACATATTCAAACGCTTACCTGTATATAGTACTCTTTGGATGTTGTTTCTGGGAATTCATATTTCAAATCGAATCGAATATTCGTACAAATTGGCTTGAGCTTAGGTAGAAATGGGCGGGGCATACCTAAAAATGGATCCATAAATGATGATGATGATGATGATGATGATGATGGTGGTGATGATGAGATGATGATGATGATGATGATGATGGTGGTGGTGGTGATGATGATGATGATGATGATGGTGGTGGTGGTGGTGGTAGTGGTAGTGGTGGTGGTGGTGGTGGTGGTGGTGATGATGGTGATTATGGTGGTAATGATGATGATGATGATGGTGTTGATGATAATGATGATGATGATGATGATGATGATGCTGATGATGGTGGCGGTGGTGGTGGTGGTGGTGGTGGTGATGATGGTGGTGATGATGATGATGCTGATGATGATGATGATGATGATGATGGTGGTGGTGGCGATGACGATGATGATGATGTCGACGACGACGACGACGACGACGACGACGACGACGACATCGCTGATGACCACGACGACGACGGTGGCGGCGACGACAACGACGACGGTGGCGGCGATGACAACGACGACGACGACGACGAAACCGATGATGATGATGATGATGATGATGATGATGATGATGATGATGATGATGATGATCTTACGACTGTTGTATAAAATATGGCTGCCAATGCCACAACAAATACAGAGTTCCAAACGGGAAAGTCAGTGACTGCTTCAAGAGCTGTTGCAGGTCCATAAAGTACTACGCCCATATACCAACACTAGGATAAAAATAGATAAAGATTAATCTTATAATTACAACTTGATTCAGACGATGTCTACACCTCCAGTATCTTAATGACATCTAAAACTAACCAGTTCTGTTTGTACACGCGCATGATTGTGCATACACGCGCAAGCATGTGTATGCATACATACGCGTACATATTGATGTATCGAGGTCAATCATATAATGTCATAATCAATTACGGGACATGTAGGCTGAGGTCATAATCAATTACGTCATGCATGACTCGATTAAACGATTAATAGTCCGCCAGGTTGTACGAATTGTATGTCTTTACTATTTAATAAACATGCCATAGGCAGCAACAGCACCCAGTCAAATTAGTTTCAAGATATTCAACAACATAAATGTATAGTTTTTGAAAATTGAGATTCATGGAGCGCAGGGATTGATTGAAAAGGGCAAAGCGTGGTTGGAGCTTAGCTAAAGATGGGCGGGGCATAGGTAAACTGGAGCCCGCCATTAGAGGAACGCATTTCTAGTTATATCGTGTCAATTTCTAGGTAGGTTCCACCAAATTTCATACGTGCTGGAGTCGATCTGAACTTTAAAACCTGGATGTCCACGATCTAACTTGCAGCGTGACTGCGCAAGTAAGCAGTTGAATATTCTGAGAGCCAATTTGACTGGGGATATTGCTCCCTATAGCACCAGTAGCTCTCTGTAAAATTAGTTTCAGAATATTCAACAGAATGTTTATAAAACTGTAGGGCATAGCTCCATCAAAGTCATAGGCCTGCAATTCATACACATTCGTGGCAGACATTTCGTCTTTCGTGACAAAGCTACATCATTTTAATTGCCCCATCAGCTAATATGTGACGTATTTGATTATAACGTCCAATACTTGAGTGTGAGCCCTGGTTAATTTATTAGCGATACATCATCATCATCATCATCATCATCATCATCATCCAGGAGGGGGTGCCGGTGATAACCCCCACCGTCACTCCACCACCACTACTACCACCACCACCACCACCACCACCACTCGTGAAGATCTTGAAATCGAGATGTTCTCCGATGGCATCTCCTGCTGTCCAGAGATAAATAAGGGCCATGAGTTGCCTCCTAAAGTATTCTATTTTAGCCATCTAAATTTATTTTTCGTGCGCTCAATTTCATAGCCGGTCAAGTCTTGCACGGATCAACAAGTTGAGTTAACAACGAATTAAGTTAAATCCTGGAAATATAATGATTTAACAGCCAACTGATCGTCCATATTTACCTCTGCAAATGCAGGGGTGTCATCTGAGAACATCTAGAATAGATAATATTAAACTGCAATTCAGTCATGAGCCCACATAGCTATTTTGTTTGTATAAAGAGAAACTACCATAAAACATATTATTCCCACAAATTCTTTCTTGATTGAAATGGACCTTTCCATTTTTATCTATGCCCCGCCCATCACTAGCTAAGCTCCACCCACACCTTGCCGTGTTGGGATTGATCGATCCCCGAATGCCCTAACTTTCAATTTCCTGAAGGGTATACAGGGAAGCTGTTGGATATTTTGTAACTAATTTGACCGGGTGCTGTTGCTGCCTATGGCAGCAACATCGCCCAGTCAAATTAGTCTCAACATATTCAACAGCATATTTATTAAATAGTAAAGGCATACAATTTGTACAACAACGCATAAACCGTCTTCAAATATGCGTTCGTGACGTACTTATCGACGTCATTCATGACGTCATTCATTATGATGTCATTCTACACATCACATTGTTGATTATGACGTCATATGATGGGTGTATACTCTGGGAAGGTAAATTATGTGGTTGGTTAAGATCTAGGGCCTTGGGTGAGTTGTGGTGGCAAATGCTTCTGCTGTCCCTATTATATTCAGCTACTGTCATTCCTGGTGTTTCAGACACGCAAACAAAACACACAGACACACGCATGCACGCACGTACAGCGATGATTAACATGAATACATGATCCGAAGTAATCTATTATGAGAAATGAATGACCACAATATAAACATCCTGTGACATACGTCATATGTTAACTAACATCAAATTTAACATGACCTAAGTCCGTCACCAAAGTCGAAACGTACATCACGAGGTAAATGTATGAATTGTAAGTATTTGTGAATTAAAAATTTTATCAACAGTTTGTTGAATATTTTGAAATTAATTTGACTGGTATCTGTTGCTGCATAATGAGCAACAGCTCACAGTCACATTAGTTCCAAAATATACAATAGGCAATATCTGTATAGTTACCTTAAAATGGTGTTCTACGAATTCAAGTTACAATTGATTCCAAAATGCTCATAAATTGGGCGGAACTTAGCTAGAAATGGGCGGGGCATAGCTAGAAATGGATAGCTCAATTATGCAAAAACAGCATCGAAATAACCATAATAATAATAATTATTATTATTATTATACACGATTTTCATTAACGAGTTTACGGTTTCCTTCGGTTACCTTTGGTTACCTTCGGTTACTCCAATGCTACCACCTTTTCGCAAATTCACACCTCATCCCATGCCACGATTTATTAGAATTATCTGAAAACTTACATTTCCTATAATTCCGAGAAATGAGGCGAACAAACGAACAGCTCGAGACTTGAATCGGTGCTCCAAGTACTGTGGAATTACGTAAAGGAAAAAGAAAAGTATTACTAATAGTTGCACAATTGACAAGTTATGTGCGGTAGGCTATATAAGTAATATGCTTCAGGACTAATGTTAAGTATTCACAAGCCGCGTCTTCTAGTGCATTTTAAATCAGCCGAGTATCACCCAAGTATGCATGCAAACCAGATATAAACCAGCAAGATTAGAATCCAAATTAAAATTACCCTGAAGCACTAACATTAGGAAAGAGAAAAAAATCCGTGACGATCATAAATATCGTATGTACTGGCTAGTTGGCTCACGCTCATAGCCTCACCATACGGCTAGCTGACTACGACTACGTAATAGGTTTAGTAAAAACGATATTATTTTGGAGACTATGATCCGGTGAGAACATATTGAACTCTGAATCGCCGCTTTTGAGAGGGCCATGAGCGATCTAGCCAGTGTATACGATATCTATAATGACGATTGTCTTCGCCGGAGACGCCATTCTGGCTTGATATTTGTAGCCGCCATTATCTGGGATTCATTTGTTCTCACTGTTGTGCAATGCTCAGTATAAACCCATTCCCGTAACGCTAATGCTAGTCATTGTTACTGTTGGCCTCCAGTGTGAGCGGATCTACCTTGATAGTGCGTATGTATGTATGATTACTGTATTCTGCGGCTGTAGTAGTAGAAACATCCTACAGCTGCAATCAGTACTTCTTCGCTTTTTCCCACTGTGTCTTGTCCTCAGTCAAAATCCGTAGCTTTCTCAGGTCCATTTTTGACTTGAGTGTACCTAATCCTGCTTTCTTGAGGTCACCTCGTAGCACGCTTAGCAGGTTTAGCTTAGCCTCTTCTGGCTCTGTATTTGCTGGCTCCGAGTAGGGTGAATTCCAAGGCTCTCCGTGCTGGTGTGTCTTCTGGCATCCTTATCACATGGCCAAACATAGACCATCTTCGCTGGGCGACTTTTACAGACAGCGGGGACGTATTACACATTTTGTATAGTGCATCGTTGGAAATTATGCTCTCTGGCCATCGGTGTCCAGTGATGGTGCGTAGGACAGGTGAAGAGCACAGGGGATAGACCATCTCACTGTGTGGAGCCGATTGATGTCTCAAACTCTACAGACCTCACTGACTTGACTCGTACTCTCAGTTTGGTGTCTGCAAGTAGGATATCTTCATTGCAACTGGCCTGGCGTAATATGTCTAGGATCTTTGAGCGTTTAATTGTGTAGAAGGCTCGTGACATGTAAATGCCCATTTGGTGGAAATCCCAGTGTCTGGACATGACTACAGACACAAGCATGCGTTGAGCCCATACAATGTCTGCGCAGCTGCGTCCACGTTTGAATCTACTTTGACATGATCCGGTGGAGTCAGCGATCTTGTCTTGGATGCGGCATAGAGTAACAATGGATAGGATTTTTCGTATGCTGCGGAGGAACACCATAGGCCGCAGATTGACTGGGGGCCATTTGGCTTCTTCGGCTTGGGTAGTGCGATAAGGGTGCACTAGTATGCAGCGTCGGTGGGAAGGTGGTACATAAAAGCTGAATTGATTAGGTTTTGAGATAATGTGCATGCATATTTGAATAATTCATTGCTCATGCCATCAGGTCCAGATGCACATCAATTCTTCACGGCTTTCTCATCTTTTGCTGTTTTAATTGGTGTTAGTAATGGCCTGGGGTCTCCTCAGAACGGGTGCAAGGGCTCATCATCTTGGTCAGTGAACTGTTCCTTGAACCATTCTAGAATGGCATCGGCTTTACCCTGGTCAGTCCAGATAACGTCTGCTTGTTGATAGTTTTACCCACCCCCCCTCCCCCACCCGCACCCCCGCTGAAGTCGTCGATCTTGTCTCGGATGCGGCATAGAGTAACAATGGATAGGAGTTTTCGTATGCTGTAAAGGAGCACAATAGGCCGCAAATTGACTGGGCTTGGGTAGCGTGATACGGATGACTTGGCCTACAGCGTCGATGGGAAGGTGGTGCACAAAAGCTGAATTGATCATGTGCGTGATCGGTTTTGAGATAATGTCACTTGCATATTTGAATGGTTCATTGCTCATGCCATCAGGTCCAAATGCACGTCCATTCTTCAGGGCTTTAAGTGCCTTCCCAACCTTTGCTGTGTTAATTGGTGTTAGTAATGGCCTGGGGTCTCCTCAGAATGGGTGCAAGGGCTCATCATCGTGGTCAGTGAACTGTTCCTTGAACCATTCTCGAATTTCCTGGGTTTTGCCCTGGTCAGTCCCGATAAAGTGTCCTTCAGAGTTGCGTACAGTTAGTGGTGGTGTGTAGTCAGCAACTCTCAGGGCTTGGGCTGCCCGAAACATTTTGTGGCAGTCATCCGTGGCAGCTAGGGTGTTTGCTTGTTGGATAGCAAGATCTTTTAAGCGTTTGCTAATGTGGCGCATAATGTTATTGCGTTCCTGACGTAGTTTGGTGTGATCTTCACTTTGGCCACTTTGATAGATGCGCAGACGTAACGCTTTCTGTTCTGCTGGCAGTTTTACTACGAGAGGGTTGTCAGTATACCTAGTTCTGTTGTGTTTTAGAACACCTATGGTGCTAGTAGATGATGATCCCATAGATATCGGTATTTTGGTTAGGGCCTCGTTTGGATCGGAGCTGACGTCGATGTTAGCTATCTGCTCCCCGAGGGCATTTTTGTATGATATTGGGTGTCAGTGTCGCTGATGAGGTTGGGCAAGTTGTAGGCGGCTCTACCCTCTTGCCTGGTATGGCGTTCATACAGTATGTAGAGCTGGTTCATATGAAGGCGTGTAATGACTGGTTTATGGTCAGAATTGTGGTCTGTGCCTCCATAGGAACGAGCATCCCGAAATAGGGGTTTTGCTGCTGTCTTGCATAGTATGAAATCTATTTGGTTGAAGACAGTTTTTCTAGCCGTAGAACTTTTTGTGGCTTTGCGATCAGCAATGTGTCCAGTCCATGTTGTCCGGTGGCGGCATGGGTGTTAAGCCATATTTGTGGCAAATAGGCCATTGGAACTAAGGAATGCCACCAGTGCATCTCCATTGATGTTGCCTGTGCCCTCTCCATACGATCCCATGCATGAGCGAAGTCCTGAACCTTTGTCTGCCATGCCGAGTTTACCCAGCTTGGAGTTGAAATCGCCACACACGAACAGTTGCAATCTAGCTGGGATAGTAATGGCGGAGCTCAGTTCTGCATAGAAGGAATCTAATATAGCTGGACTCTCTTTGGCCCTTTCGGTAGTTGGCCCATATGCATTGACTATGCGACACTTAGTGGTGGTGCACTTTCACGTTGGTATAGCCAGGTCAATAAATGCAACACGATCACTGACGTATCCGAAACTAATGACATTGTCCAATACGCTTGGTCCGATTACGAAGCCTAATCCACGGTAAGTGGCCTGTTTTTGCTCCATGAGTACCAGCTTATGGCATGTCTGAAGTTGCTGCTCTTAGTGTTTAGCTACTTTATCTCTTGAATGCATGTAATGTCGATTATGTAGTGTTCACAGTCTGCACTTTTTTTTTTAGAGTTTGCCTCTTTGATGTTGCAGTCAGGACACGTAAATTCCATGTATCTATGGCAAGCTCGAGGGAAGATTGCGTTGTCCGAGGTTGGTGAGCACAGTTTCTTGTTAGAAGGTTAGACATAGTCAGAGTTGTCTCTGTATGCGGATGTCAGCCCGCAATCCTTGATGACTTAGTTTCCCAACAAAGTTGGTACTTACGGAGGAGTCCGGCATGGAGGTGTCATCTTTCTCCCCTTGATAGTGCGTAGTAAGAATATAGTAGCTAGACTCTAATGGAAAAATCTAGTTTTAGCTATGCCCCGCCCTTCTCTAGCCCAGCTCGACCCACACTTTGCCCATGTCACTATCTGAATCTCAATTTCCAGAAAACTATACAGGTAAGATGTTGAATATTTTTAAACCAATTTACCTGGGTGATGTTGCTGCCTATGGCCGTAACAGCGCACAGTCAAATTAGTTTAAAAATATTCTACCTATGTTTATTAAAAGTAAGGGCAAACAATTCGCACAACGTAACGGACTGTTAAGTGTGTACTACGGATTAAATCGAGTCATTTATGAGGTCATTGATTACGACGTCATCCTGCGTATCACGTAGTTAATTATGACGTCATATGACTGCGCAACTTGATTTCTAGATTGTGTATTTCCGGTGGTAGAGGCGAAATGTACTGGGCTGGCTATTTTAGAACAATTTGACTGAAATTGTTTCTTCTAAAGCAGCAAGAAGTTGCCTTCAAATTGTTTGTGTGATGATCAGCAGAAAAGGCTACTGTTACTGGCTAACATTTTGAAAACGATTTGACTAGAGATCCTTGCTACAACAACTTTCAGACAAATTGTTCTTAAAATAATCAGCAATACCGTCAATGTAAACACACTTTCTGAAGATATGCCTAAGCAATTCGATTGACAGTTGTTGCTGGCAAAGGTAGCAACAACTTTATCATATTCTTCTCAGAATAAGCAGTGCCGGGCTTTCAATATCAATAGTTATCAAATGTATGTACACACACCTCCATCACATGCTATGTTGACAGTTCTTTGGTATCTTGACCACCGCCCGCCTCCAACCCCCCCCCCCCCCCCCATCCCCTCAACCCACCCCGAGCCATGGATAGAAAATTCTTCGATTTGTTTCATTATATTCACGACATGATTTTGACACCTGTGTGAATCTGCCTAACTAGCTCGAATGACTATTGTAGCCTCCGGGCATGCACGCTGGTCGGCCGGACATTCCCGTTCCGTGGCACCACAGGTGCCTGGCACGGTGTGGCAGGTCGGGACAGCTGCAGATCTCGGGGCTGCAGATCCGGTGTTGTGCGCTGCCGGATCGTACATAAACCGACCGACTTTGAGAGCCGGTGGAATGTTCACATTCGAGTGGGGTCGTCCGACCATCGCCGCCAAGGTTGAACCTCACTGTCTCGTCCATGCTGTTGGTGTCACCGGTGTAACGGTTCCACGGCTCCATTTTATGGTCGGGAGATAATACTAAAAATACATACAATATTTAATGAGGTAACAGTCAAATAATCGTACTCGTTTGCTGCTACCTGGGAGGAGCTCTAGTACATGGGCACGGGTTGACGACTCGCCATCGTGGTCCTCGCCAGAGGTACCCCATAGAGTAAGATTAGCCGCCCCCCCTGGAACATTACTTTGCTGAGAGAGGAAAGTGCCTCACGCGGGCCTCTGTCACAGGAAAATGCCTCCAATGCCGAAGCAGAGGAAGAGAGATGGCAAAAAGGGCCACTCTATTGTCAAAACCAAATTATGTAAATCCGTTGACCTAGTGAAGCTATATGGTTGTTGTGATGCACGTTGTTTTACGTGAAGGTGGGGTGGATGATTTCCGCAGAATTCAACACCACCATCTTATGTAATTTCCAAGATTCTGTGTTGACACTTTTATTTATGTGGGCCTTCAGCTAATTCCTACCCTAAATTTTAGTTGTTGGGTCCAAGTCTAGTTTTAGCGGCAATTGGCAATGTAAGGTAACTACTTTTTAACATATAAGTCTGATGGCCGAGAATGTTCGGTGACCGTGAGGCCACCCTGCGGAACATCCCCCTCAGTAGACACGTGCGTACTTATCATGAGATGAGAGCTCCAGAATCATTTAAAGATCCTATCACCGTCAGGTCATGACCACACATAACATCACAAGGAAAAATAATGGTACATAAGTGTTTGAAAAGCACATTTAAGTTTTAAGGTGGGGACAAAAATGCAGTTATCCAACTATAGTGACCTTCCCCGGAGGGCGTGGTGGGTTCTAAGACCACACCCAGTCACCGGTAGAGTTAGATGAAGAGCTGGTGCCTTTACATCACCTGTGTGTCGGGCACGGATTGTTACTGATCCGGGGAGCTAACATTTACCTGTCGTTACGGTTATGTAAAAACTCCCAGAGATGCACTGCAGGCCAGTAATTAATTATATATATGTTTTCGCAGTGCTTCCTACTTTGGCGTGGTTTTCTAACTAACCGGTATCCTAGGATACACGGGGTGTGGATGTGTGGGGTTGTGGGGGTGGGTGCTGGGTGTGGGGGAGTATGCGGTGAGTGCCACTTTATTTCTAGCCACTCTGGAACCCCAATAGTTCCAGAGCTAACTCTAAATAACGTGGTGGAAGGAGGTCCAGACAATTAATAAGCCCGAAGGCTGGTGGAGCGTACACAGAGACAATTATTCATAATGGAAGCCATAAGGTAAATGGCTAATTTATACAATCTACCGAGAGTGCGGTGTTACATATCCGGAAAAGAGACTAACAGAAAATGTCTCCTACCGAGTAATCGTCCCTACGACTATAAGCATATCCTATCGAGCTAGAACAGTCCAGGTTTAGTCCGCCGCATGTCATGTTCACATAACGAGAACATGAACAGCGACATCAGTGAAAAACTGATGCTGTGCGGTGAACAAGGTGGTGTGGGTGTTGCTGCTGTATAGTGTAACCTAATTATACTGTGGTCCAAGAGTTTTTATAATGAACAAACCAATTTAACATGGATGGCTTTTTGCCATATCACTAACTTTGTACAATACAGTAATTAGAAGGTCACGCGACCTTGCGGTGCTTATAAGCACGACAAATGAGGATAATATATACATAATAATAATAAACTATAAAATGTGGTCTCAAATGACTGGAAGGTACCTATTAGCCATCAGTACCTGTTACATAAAAATAATACAATAAAAATATAATAAGACAGAGTACCTATTAGTCATCGGTACGGAAGCAGTCCCATATTCAAGATAGTTGAAAGCGTAAGACAATTGGAACACGAGATGGCATGATGCGGAAGTTAGCTGTTAGGAAAGTACTGCAGACACACTGTGGTGACGGCTCATTCTCAGGAAAAGTGATGACGATCCTTTGTGTAGGAAGATGGCTAGTAGATAGTCAAGTCCACATGAAAACTTATTAATTTAACTGTGTGGTCTAAAAGTTCTGTACTGGTGCGGAAGTTGAATAGTGCCCTATAGTTCTTGATGGGCTACGAATGAATGTTAACTAATGCAAATTGCATTCTGATGGTCCACAAGACGAGATGCATCGAATAGCTCACATGATGGATCAAGCAATGTTCCCATAACATCGGTCGAAAATGTCAAAAGTCTAGCAAATGATGTGTGGATTAATTTCTACCACTGGTTGCATGGTACAGCAGATCTGGCGAGTCATCACAGAGCACGTCACTCGGCCTACATACTGGGCGACGAGCTACATTTGGACCATAAGGCCCATCCACACGAAAGGTCCCTTTGTGGATGTAGTGGCTTGGGCTACCTGCCTTTAAGTTGTTTATTGCCTCCCAGGTGATATCTTTCCGGGAGCTTACAAAAACTGGTGGTTGCGGATGTAGTTGCTTGTACCTTAGAGACGGCGAGTCTGAAAACCGAAATGATCCATAGCAGCCGCTGGATATCTGTGTTACAGAATGCAGTAACTTGCGGTCGTCCTCTCAGACCAGGCACCTCACCACCACCTGACTGCTGGAGAATCTGATTTTTCGACCCCTTATATATTGCCTGTGACATCACAGATGGAACGCCACAGCCAGTCATCGAGCGCGCTTCAGAGGCAGGGAAGCGGGCCACGTGACGCGCTATAGTACCCACGCACTGAGAGCATACATGCGCCATGCCTATGAGGTTCAATATTTTGAAAATAGAATAAGTGGGCTCCTTTAGCCATAACTCGGCCAATTCTTAACGGATTTTAATATGGTAAAGAGTTTTGGAATCATCGCTTCATGATCGAGACCACGAACGGCGAGAACGATGCAATATAAAATGATTACGAGTACCAACTCGGTACAGTATGAGACGATTTTTCTGCCCAACGCTAATGCGCATCGCTAAGCAATCTCTAACACCCACGCATGTCGCTACGTGATCTTACGGACTTAGTCATTTTACATTCCTCTCGTAATCGGCTCTACACACGTGTATCGTCCTACCCACGGGCATGCTCAGAACGTACCCAGCCCAGCTGTCCCGTACCCAGACTGGCTGGGAGGGTTCATACCTGACCGGTTGATTCGCGCTACAATATCTCAAGGCACCAAACATTGTTTCGTTAGTCCAAAGTGTGAATGATTAAAAAACCCACGATATTCCTTTATGTAGAGATGCGCGATATAATACCGATCTCACATCATAAACTGGTTCAATATGGTGATTGTTTGCATACCGCAGTAATCATGCTCAAACTGAAAGACCGAGTTTTCTGTTTAGCCAATGCGGACAAATATAGCTGCTAAGTCAATTTTCAGACTGAAAGAAGTATATTTTTAAAATTTTACCACTGGAAATACTGGCTCGATAATGATACCAGACACTCGATCGAGGGGTAAATTTTCAAAAATAATCTTTCCTTGTCTGCAAATTCCAAAATAAAATTATAATTATATTCACCAACTTGTCCATTAAAGGGTTAAAACCCAGACCCAGCTGAAATATAAAGTCACCATTTCCATTATTTTCTATTCCCACTAAATTGCTTATGATGAATTACACCTTGTCCGTAAACTTTGCAATATTTGCTGTTGTTGTTTTTAGCACCAAATCCAAGTCAAATTACTTTCGAAATATTTAGCGCGCACGATAATATTTATAAAATTGTAAATGATTGACTTTCTATTGGTCTTTCGTATTCAGTATTAACATAATCTAATTGGGTATAAAATGATTTTTCTCCTTATTTCGTGTATATATAATTGACGCTTGTTTGGCGTGCAATGGATGCATCTTGGGCTGCGTGAATAATTAAAAGCACTCCGTTAAAATCACACGATTACTTATGTTTAAGTTTCTGCTAATCTAAACAGGTAGTCCACATTTTGAGTTCCGAGGGATTTTTTATATTGTCGCAATTCGGATACCATATAAACATGTTTATTGGCGCTGTATTTTTTTAGTAACGCAGTTATCACAACAAAGCTAAGTAATCTACCTCATGTTTAGATACGTCCTTAAAGCTATGATCACAAGTTAACGAGCATCGTGACCAGTTATGTCAGTTTGCGTTTTATCAAGGTAATGGCTCTAATTCAACAGGCGTATGCTCTAATCACACCCACCCCTTGTAGCTAGATTTGAACAATTACTGGCGTAATCTGAAATGGACGTTATATACCTTATTCCTGATGTTTATAAAGAAAGTAGGTCGTGAGCGTGTGTTTTGGGTCGAAGGTTCCAGACAACACACACATACTTGCTACATGCTTATCGAAAAATAAATTACATACAATAATTGTACCCACTCATCCTTGACTCCACCCACCCCATAAAACCGAAATACGGTTCAAACTGGTTTGAAAATTGACATCCTCACCGGTTTGACATTATGCCATACCGCACAGCCGTACTTTTATGCATTTTCAAACTAACCTGACTGGGGAGCTGTTACTACTTTTGGCAGCAACAGGTTCCTGTTGAACTTGTTTCTAAATATTCAAGAGCTTTCATGTATGGTTACGTTGAAATTGAGATTTTGGGAACCAAGGGTTCGAAAGGTTAATATGAACTTAACTTGTGAGTATTGTTATACAAGCATGTATATGTTCATATTGCATTGCATAATTAATTACACATTATATCTGCACCGTCATAACAAATTGCTTAAATATTTATTTCCACAGACTATCCTTAGCTAGCATAAATTAAACAGATTTTGACCGTGACCTACTGCTACTATAGCTACTGCTGCTACTTCTGCTGCTACCACTATTGCTGCTACTGTTGCTATAGCAACTAGTACCACTTCTACTACTGTTAATACTACCACTACTACTACTACGACTACTACTACTACGACTACTACTACTACGACTACTACTACCACTTTTTTTCTTTCTTTTTTTTGAAAAACCTACGCTAACACAGTCGGACAAACTTCACGGAGGAACTCCTTTAAAAAGGCTTGCAAATCCCCAGAAAAAAACCTGGTGAACTAGTAAGCCTGATTAATATTACACCAAAACAAAAGATAAATAATGAGCATTAATACAATCTATAAATACATATGGCTTAAAAAGTATAGATACAAAACAATAGGCTGATAAAACTCTGATAGCAAAACAAAACTTAACAAAGGCATTACTATTCAACCCAGGTGTAGTAGTAGAACCGTGTGGCGAGTGCAACTATCCAACAAATGAAAAGTGCCTCGTCAATCAATGACAAATAAGTCAATCATTGACGCCAGTGGGTTGATTCTTTAAAGATCAGCGGGTGTAGTAGCAATTGGGTAGTATAATACATATAGTCGGCAGAAAAATTACAGAAAAATAGATGGCGCTCTTGTTTACATTTTCAATTTACTTTATTGTAAGGTTTTGTGAATTACCATTCAATCCATGTGTGGTAGTAGGCCTGTGTGGCGAGTGCAACTATTCAACAAATGAAATGTGATCGTCAATCAATGACAAATAAGTCAATCATTGACGCCAGTGGGCTGATTTTTTAAAGATCAGCGGGCGTAGTAGCATTTGGGTAGCATAACATATATAGTCAGCAGGAAAATTACAGAAAAATAGATGGAAATAGATGGCGCCCTTGTTTACATTTTTGATTTACTTTGTTGTAAGGTTTTGTAAATTACCCTGGAACAAATAACCCTATAAAACCCTGTGCAAGTTTCTAAAATTACCCGGGACGGTTTTATAATTGAATGGCAACTTACTTTATCGATTGATTATTAAATTACCCCAGTCTGTTTATTTGGTAACATGAATTATTAAACATAACAATATCAAAATGCAGACTAAAATGAATTACAGGACACAAATTAATTAAAAGACACAGATAAATCAGCTGTAGTAATTAAATGATTTAAGCTAGTGCAGGCTCATTTATTTTTACAGTTCCCAACTTTATTGAGACTATGTTTGTTTTGTACCATATGTCCTTGAATACTTTTTCTTTACCATGCTGCTTTAATCTAAAATATTCGCAAGTAATATGATTCAGTAGCAATGAACGAAATATTGCCTTATTGCTCTATTGTGATTGCCCATAGATGGATTTTTCGTCTGTGCACACCGATGTTTCCAAATGGCCCAAACACCTATGGTTAGCATTGTTATTAAAATAGTCCTTTCAGACTTTATGATATTTGCACCGCTTGATCCAAATTCTCTAAATAAGACTACATGCGTTTCTAGAACAATGGGCTTCGCTCCAAATTGTGCCCAGATTTGGCTGATATAGTCCCAAAATTGTGATGATATTGGACATTCCGCAAATAAATGCTCGATTGTTTCCTCGTCTGTTTGACATAAGTAACACCTATCAGAAGTCGTACTATTGCACTTGTATGTCAAGTGTCCCACCCATAGCCGTCGATGTAGTAATCACCACAATAAATCACGAGCCATATTTGGTATGTATGGAGAATGTAAGATTTTCCATACATTTTTCAAACTGGATGGTTTATAGCTTGAGTCATCCCATCTCCTAATTGCTATGGAGGTGTTACTTGTTTTCGTCTCATAATGTTGTACCATTCCTTGGATCTCATCTTGTATTTTAACATCTCATCATCAAGAACTAATGCAGGTTGTGGAGTCAAACTATTATTATTTACATTTGGCAGACGAAACCATTCAATTGGTACAGCATGTTTTATTTTATTTAGCAACCGCTGGACATCTATATGCCTCATATGCGTTTTTCTAGCTACCTCCTGCATTGAAATCCATCTACGTGTTTGAGGGTGTATCATATCAGATAAATGTTGAATGCCATATTTTGCAAAGGACGGTAGATAAAGTACTGCATTGTTATAACATATATTACTATTGCCCCACAATTGCTGTTCTAGTACTTCCTTCCAGCACATAGGTGGAGGCATGTATCTGTCAAATATTTCTAACTCCTTAACTTGATCTTTAAACACACCTGTATCATTTGGCTATTCGGAGGTGGCTTCTTTGAGGTAAAAACATGCTCCGCCAGAAATGGTTCTACAATTCTCTCCACGAGAGCTTGTGAAACACATGCCCACGTCTCATCTGATGTAATAAGATCATTCAAAAATTTTAACCTTAAAGAAACACATTTCACTTTAATATCAATTAAATCAAGTCCTCCTTCTAACTTAGCATTATTGAGAACACGATGGGAAACTAAATGATTCTTTTCTTCCCATATGAATGACAATATCAACTCATTAACCTCCTTTTCTACATGTTTGGCATGTGTACAACAGATGCTGTATACCATAGCCCAGATAATACCAAGTTGTTGACAACAAACACTACCAAAAATTGAAAGACGACGACGCTTCCAATTTGCTAATATTCTCTTAAGCTTAGATACTCGTTCATTCCAATTTTGTGTTGTATTCGGTTTCCTGCTAAAATAGATGCCTAAAATCTTAATGGTATCATTAGACCAATTGATGTCAAGTGGCTGGTCATTCCGCTCTTCCCATGGCCCCAAAAATAATCCTTTGGATTTTCCTTTATTGATTTTCAAACAAGATGCATTTTGGAACTTTTCTAGTACGTGGTTTAAAATTGCAAAATCATTGTTTGAACTAGCAAACACAGTTGTGTCATCAGCATATTGTGACAGCTTAAGTGGTCTTTTTATGCCACGAATACATATGCATTGAAAGTTACTATTTTGCCTCAATGCTATGCCAAGAGATTCCATCACAATAACAAATAATAATGCGATAGGGAACACCCCTGTCTAACACCACGTTCTAAGACAATTTCTCTGGATAATTGATTGTTCACTAAATGGCTACTCTTGATATCCGTATATAAAATCGTAACCCATTTAATAAAGTTTCAGCCTAGCTCAAACGATTGCAAAGAATTAAAAAGAAAATCCCAATCCACACGGTCAAATGCCTTTTCATTGTCCAAGGCAATCACAGCTGAAGGGATGCTATCCTTCTCAACCAATTGTATAAGGTCTCTTATTAACATGGTATTGGTTAAAATTGTCCTCCTAGGTACTGCACATGTCTGCTCTGTTCAAATGATTTCTCCTAAAACACTACCTAGTTTCAATGTTAGTGCTCTGGATATTATTTTGTAGTCTACACATAGTAGAGAAGTTGGTCTGCAATTCTGAATTAGACGTCTGTCATTTCGTTTATATATTAGCCTTACATATGCCCTGGCCATAGTGGGTGGTAAATGGCCTTTCTAAAAAATTTCAGTGGCTAATTCTTCCATTATTGGCCCTACAAGCTGCCAAAACGTTTGGTAAAATTCAACTGGAAGGCCATCACACCCCGGTGATTTTTCTAGTTTCATACCTTTAAGGGATTTAGTTAAATCTTCTAGTGTTAAGGGTTGATCACAAAATTCACTGCCTGTGTCTGACACCTTTTTGTCTATATTTGCTAACAAATCCAATTTTGCATCTTCATCAATTCCCTCTGACTTGTACAATGACTCATAGTAATTGCATACAATAGTACTCATTTCATTGTTGGTAAAGACAGTTGAACCATCTGGCATGTTTAATGAGCACATCACCTTATCTATTGCCCGTGCTTTTTCTAATGTGCAAAAATATCGGATTGGCTTTTCCCCTTCTGTGTGCATCTGGGCTCTTGCTCTAATTTGTGCACCCTCAAACTCATATTGTTCTATATCTCTTATTTTACTTTTAATTTTAACCAGTAATTTATAATAATTATCTTCACCATTATTTACTTCAGCATTAATTTTCATCAGTGATCGATGAAGTGTTTTCTTGTGTTTGCGTATTTCCCGTGCTTTTCTAATAGCATACTTTCGGGAAACATACTTTAAATCCAGTTTTACATCCTCCCACCATTGCAATGTACTCTTATATGATGCTTTCCTATTGATCCAATATTGCCAACAACTCTCTATATTATTCTTATAAAATTCTTCTCCCCACAGTGTTGTGTTTAATTTCCAAAACCCAACCCCTTTTGTTACCCAATCAGCATTGGCAAAGGTTACACAAACCATGTTATGATCTGAGAATGTGGCTGGCTTAATATTAACATCTCTCCAGTACCCAGTCAACAAACTATTCACATAAATTCTGTCGATCCTTGAACCAACCTTACCATCTGCCGAAAACCATGTAAGATCTTTACCATGAGGTTTTGATATTCTATAGGTGTCAACTAAATTTTCATTATCACATATTTCTTTTAAGAGTCTATGTGATGTATCAGTATAAGTTGAAGTTGCATTCCTGTCATTTTCTTTGTCTATGACACAATTAAAGTCACCACCCATTACTAAGTTTTCAGTGATGTTATCTAGTGCTGTTGTAGACATCTCATTAAAAAAATTACGACGTAGTTGATGAGATGCAGGTGCATATATACACAGCAACGTGAAACGTGTTTGTTGGATATCTAGCGTGACTCTCACCCAGCGACCATTTGCACCTGATACTGAAGAGATTATATTTACATAGGCTGAACAACGAGGGAGTATAACAATTGCTACGCCTGCACTATTATCTTGAGATAACGAATAGAATATTCTGGATCCAGAAATCTTTTCTAAATTATGGTATGATTCTGACTTCTGAATTTTTGTTTCCTGTATCAAAGCAATGTCAATCTGCTCATTTTTCAGAGTCTCTAGTAAGTGACGTTGCTTTATGTCACTATTTAAGCCTCTACAATTGAGTGTGCAAATTAGCATAAAAAGTAAAAAAATGATGTGTATAACCGCCATTATTAAGCTAACTTGATTTTGGTGGTTTTTTTACCCTCTCTTAGACCATTTACCTATTTTACTCGCAAACGCTGCACTATTTAGCTCAACTTTATCCAAATGCTTATATTTTAATATATCTGAATCATGACGCAGATGCCTATATTTAACCCCTTTTGCCGTCACATATGGAACTAACACCTCTCCTGCCTCTGACCTGTACAGGACCATTTCATTGGGTGATTTAGAACTCTGTGTTTGAATGGATATATCGGATTCAGCGAGTGACATATTATCGTCTTCTATATCACTTTCCTCTATTTCTGATTCAGAAACATCTCCATCTTTCTGTCGCTTTGTTCCACTCAATCGATCCGAGACACCAATTACTTTCTCTATATTATTTAAATCGTCTAGATTGTGTGTACTCAGTGGAAAATCAAAGTTAGTTTCAGTATATTGCGACCTGAATTTTACTTGTCCTAAATTAAAACTCTCTTACAGAGGGTATTGATCATCATCTTCAACTTGTGTGGAATTAGCCTCTCCGACATCAGATTTGGATTGACTTGTTACTGGAGTAAGACTTAGACCCTCATCTAGAACCTCTATTTCATCACCTGCAACTACAGCGATTGGATTCTTAGTTTGTTCACCATGCTTCTCATTAACATGGACTTCAGCTACAATCTCAGCAACTACTGGTTCGATGACATTTTCTTTAGCAACGTGCTTCCCATTAACATGGATTTCAGCTACAATCTTAGCAGCTACCGGTTCTATGACATTCTCTTTAGAAACAACTTGCTCTGCACTTTTATCAGCACCCTTTTTGACATATTTGTTCTGCGGGCATCACCACTTAAAATGATCAGATGATCCACAAACTAGACATTTGTTTTTGTTAGGGCAATCTGTTGCAAGATGTTCTGTGCTTAAGCAGATTCTACACTCTTTGATTTGCCCCCTGTACCATAATGGCAAGATAAATCGGCCATCTATCGTGACCTTACTTGGGAGAGGTTGTTCTACCTTTTCGAACCAAATTCTTCTGATGCCATTTTCTAAGGTCCGATCAAATGGATAGGTCTCGTGTTCTACTTTGTCCACTTTGCCATACTTGATCAATTCATTGATAACCCGTTCATCTGGGATCTCTAATGGAACTTTCATCTTGACTAATAGACGATCAGAATCTATTTCCTCCACATTACACACCTCACCCTTCACGACAAGGACCTCGTCGAGCAACTTTTTCTCCACACTTTCATTAACTATGGTGACATTCCATACAGATTTGGAAACACTTATGAGACCTTGAAGGACCCATGGCCCTGCCCAACTACATCCTTCAACCCATGATATACCTCAATTGCCGAAACACCCCAAGCCTTTGTCGTGATTTTAAGACTCATGTTACGCTTATAGGAGGTTGCCATGGTGTTCTAATAAAAGTGGAAACCCATACTACTACAATATATAAGGGGTAATACAAATATATAATACCAAGACGTCAGGGAAAGCGCTAAACACTAAATAAATAGTGTCCCCTTTTGAAACCCTGACACCTACCAACAAATACGAATAGATAGTACAGTCGTATATTTGTTAGTTTGAACCACTTTCTAAGTGGTTCACTAACACCTAACCGATTAAAGTGGTTTCCTAATGCATACTAACATATTGCAGTCATATATTTGTTAGTCTGTTCGAGTGGACCGGGGACAGCCAACTGACTATAAAGATTTATATAATCAAAGTACTAGGCGTGCGCTTACAAATGACAAAGGAATAAAATCAACTCACTCAAGCGATCTTGCCAAAATATAATGCGCTAGCCAATGAACTATAGAAATAACATACTGGTGCGGGAAGAAATGTATTGCATTGACAACAGTAAGAGGCGTCCTATTAAATGGCGGAATCCGCCAGCTAAGAGGAGTGCCTTTAGCAAATCGAGACACAAAATGCGCTCCAACCAAGACAAGAATTTACAAATTAAACATAACGTTTGAAAGGAAATACTAATACGAAATATATGTATAAAATTTATCTACAAAATCGCGCTAGAAACTAGCAAATTCGGGCAGCAATTGCAGAGTTAAATAAACGCGTGCGTTCACTTCGACTACTACTACTACTACTGCTGCTCCTGCTGCTGCTGCTGCTGCTGCTGCTGCTGCTGCTGCTACTACTACTACTACTACTACTACTACTACCACTACTACTACTACTACTACTACTACTACTACTACTACTACTACTACTACTACTACTACTACTACTACTACCACCAACACCAGCACCACCACCACCACCACCACCACCACCACTACTAATACTACTACTACTACTGCTGCTGCTGCTGCTGCTGCTGCTGCTGCTGCTGCTGCTGCTCCTACTGCTGCTGCTGCTACTACTACTACTACTACTACTGCTGCTGCTACTACTACTGCTGCTGCTGCTGCTGCTGCTGCTGCTGCTGCTGCTACTACTAACTACTACTACTACTACTACTACTACTACTACTACTACTACTACTACTACTACTACTACTACTACTACTACTACTACTACTACTGCTGCTGCTGCAGCTACAACGACTACTACTGACTCCGCTGCCATAACTATTCATAACTATTCTGTGTAATAACTGTTACCCTCATATGCTATTGTAATAGCCTGGGAGAAACACAGTGAACTTGAAATTGTGTCTTGCAAATGGATGAATTCGATCTGTCAGCCAAGAAATCACGTCATAATCACTTAAGTCACATTTATGATGACGTCACAATCATGCATGATGTATGATTACTGTATTCTGCGGCTGTAGTAGTAGAAACATACTGCAGCTGCAATCAGTCCTTCTTCGCCACTCTGTCTTGTCCTTGGCCAAAATCTTTAGCTTCTTCAGGCCCATTTTTGATTTGAGTATAACTTTCGTAGCATGCAATTTATGAAATGACGTCTTCCCTTGACTTTATATTTGCCGGTGCCTGTAGGGTGAATTCCAAAGCCGATTGATGTCTCAAACTCTACAGACTTCACTGACTTGAATCGTACTCCCAGCTTGGTGTATGAATGTAGTAGTCCCACTAGTCGTAGCTCATCCTCATTGCTGATAGCCTCACGTGGTACATCTAGGATCGCTGAATGGTTAATTCACCTTTCCAGAGTATCCATCCATCATCTTACCTCGTATGACCTCATAATCAGCTCAGCGCGTGTATTCTGACGTCACAATCATTACGTCACAAAGGGTTCCATATAGACCATCATCAAATCTCAAATACACCGACACGTTGTATGAATTGTATGTCGTTGTAACTCTTTGCTATTTAATAAATATGCTGTTGAATATTTTGAAACTAATTTAACTGGGCGCTGTTGCTGCCTTAGGCAGCAACAACTTCCAGTCAAATTAGTTTCAAAATATTCAACAGCTTACTTGCGCAGTTTTTTGAAAATTGATAGTCAGTTGGTTTAGAGATCGATCGATCCCAACACGAGCGATGTGTGGGTGGAGCTTAGCTAGAGATTGGCGGGGCATGGCTAAAACCGGAAAGGTCCATTGTGTCGAAGGCTCGTGATATGACTATTATGGCACAAACATGCGTTGAGCCCATACACGTATAGTTGATAGAAATCGGCCATGAATCTGGTGTAGTTAGTCAGTTGAACGAAACGTATGTGTTTACAATTTAATATACATTCTGTTGAATATTTAGAAACTAGTTTGACTGAGCGCTGTTGCTCCCACAACAGCTAGTCTACCACTGCCATGCGCAACAACAGCCCTCACCAACCCAAGCTAAATTAGTTTCAAGATATTCAATATGTTAGCTGCATAGTTGCCATGCAATTGAGCTTATGGGAAATCGGGATTGAAGTATATAAATCGATCCTAACATGCGCAAAGCATGAGCGGATTTTAGCTAGGGATGGGCGGGGAAAAGATAAATGTTGATTCAACCATTCGCCAAAAACACATATTATTGTAGCTTGTATGTGTTGCATCTACTTATTTAAAGTGGCTGTGACATGAACGCAGATAACTTCACATACATACCTCTCATATGCGTCAATATTTCAGAAAACAGGAACCTTTGAAATGTGCACAGTTAATAAGAACACAAGTGTGGCTCAATATCTGTCAGTGTGACACCAATTTGACAATCGATTTTGAACGTCAAATATATCACTTGCATGGAGCTAATCACGCTAATTTGTGTCTATAAACTATCATTTTAAGACTATATCTATCTCTTTTCTACTATACTATCAATGAAAATGGGCTAAATGACAGGTATACCGCAGTAGTCAAGGAGCTCGCTGTGAAAATTAAATGACTGGGAACACATTTTGTTCATGCAGGTGGCTGCTGGACGCTATTGTTCATGCAGGTGACCACTATTGTTCATAAGTGTCTGCTGCGTGCTATTGTTCATACATGGGTGCTGTACGGTATTGTTCATAAGTGATCGCTGTGCGCTATTGTTCATGCGGATAAACCCTATTCTTCAAAAATGGCACGATAAAACGTTCAATAACATGTGATGAACGCTATTGATGGATTCATTAACACTTGAATCACGCCTGCATCATTCATGCCATTATTCTAAAGTCTGGTTCAATCACATAGGAAGCCACAAATATGCTTAGTTTCAAAATATTCTACTTTGTAATACCTTCAATCACGAGGGGCGGGGTACGCCGCCCACCTAATTAATACATTAAACATGACAAGGGTACACGCGACATCATTATTCAT
Organism: Chaetoderma sp. LZ-2023a; assembly: GCA_034401795.1. Classification (NCBI taxonomy): domain Eukaryota; kingdom Metazoa; phylum Mollusca; class Caudofoveata; order Chaetodermatida; family Chaetodermatidae; genus Chaetoderma; species Chaetoderma sp. LZ-2023a. The sequence goes on along the minus strand of CM067363.1, from coordinate 23,386,739 downwards.
CAACGATGACGGACATTGTTCGATACCAAAACAATAACGCTAGTTGCGCACTGTCGGCCATTGTTCTCGTATTGATCAACTTGTCACAACCTGACAGATACACATCAATCATTCAGACAACTGAACAATTGCATTTGACCTCCTGACATATACACACCAATCATTCTGACAACAGCACAATACCACACAGACGCACACATACCCTACACGACCTCATTGCACATTACACCTGTCAAAACCAATTAAAAAGGCATTAATCAAATTAACTATGCATTAATTAACATTGTTGCGCATGGGTGATTTAGAACAATAGCAGACAGCGAGCCGCTTGACTACTTACCGCGCTGCTCTACATAACTGTCTTCGGGGACCCGCCCGCATAAGACCATGACTAGTGTAATATGTGGGGTCGGTGTTTTTTTAGTTGGGCTGTGTCGTCCCCGACCATCTAAATGTTATGTATTGCACGAAGCTAAACTTGTCTATAACGGCAATCCGATCCCGTTCTGATCCTCAACCAATCATGTAACTGATATTTGGATGACTATGACGGACCTACCTACTTTAAATAAGCCACATATTGTAGACAAATACAAGTATTCCATTATAGACAATGCTGGTAGTATTTATATATTATTACCTCATATCCACTGAGAACTTTCAAGTTTGAAAACAGTGGCACCAGTAGCTGCGTAACCAAGAGTGCAGAAATCGCCCAGCCGACATTTATCAACCAATATTGGGCTCCATAAATGTAAACTTCAGCAGGATTTCCCAAAATTAAAATCGAGGATTCATACGACACAATCAATGACAGAGCCACAGGGGCAACACGAAGATTCCTATTAGCGACCAAAAACTCTGCCGTTGTTCTCTGACGTCCGCCAGTGAAAGCGTAGTAGATGCCAATTCCAGATGATATCAGTATGGTTATGGCAAAGATGATGTAATCAAGGATGCCGAATCCGGGCGTCTCACCAAACGCCATATCGATGTGTTTTAGAAGTGTATCAGTATGTTATACTGACCTGCGATAGAAAAGGAAATTACAATTTATAACTTAAGAATAACGTCACCTCTATTCAGGAAACAGTCCCTTGATACCCATGTTACCGGGGCGGTACTGGATAAATACCGGACCAAGTGCTTAGCTGTGCCGACCCGGTATTGGTCCAGTAACACTCATGTAACCGGTTTTATCATGATCAACATTTTTGCGTCAATAGCTGACGTTTTTAAAGAACTACCCTCCTGTGGAAAGTTTCAGAAACAAATAGTCAAACGCTGGTCTAACCCTTACCATGTGACAGATATGTGAACAGTGGCTTGTTCTAGGATTCATTTCCATTATCTGTCTTTCGAAAGAACGAGTTCAAATCTAGGGTCAAGTACCTGTCTGTAGAGGAGGTTTTACAAAGAAATATAGATCCGGGCTTGTATCCTTCTACATGTATCTCCTTTTTCAAAGGATATTGAGGGGTTGGCGACCCATTTTATTATTCCCTTGTTGATTTCTCCTTCTCGCCCTAGTTCAAGATGGACTCTTTTCTCCATTTTTCTTATCTCTAGATCCCGGTATGTGGACGATTTTAATGGTCTGGAAAGACCTTATCTCGCACTTTCATACACTCTTTTTGTATTTCTTAAGGTTGTTTACCAGGATCGTGTTTGGAAATTTTGGCCAATGCCTTCCGGTATGTCTTCAGCCTCCTTCTTATTTCTGCGACTAGTTTTCAGCTGCAGCAGGAATACTTCATCGTCAGTCAACTCATTTATCTTTGCTTGGGCGTCTATTTGCCTCAAGAATTGTTTTTTCAGTTACAGACGTCATCATTCCAAGCACCTCTCATTCTTACATGCTGACCTAGCATTTATTGCTTAATAAAATCAATAAAGGCATGACATCAGGCTGCATGTGACGTAGTTGATTATTGTGCCATATATTTGAGTGACATATCGGATCCCTACATTTATAACGACATATTCGATAGTTTAACATTGGCATAACTGAAACCTGTTGCTGGTTTCAGCAGCAAAAGCTTCCAGTCAAACTGATTTCAAAATAGACTTCACTGAACTTCACTCAACATCAGACGCCTTGTCACATTGGGAATATGATAACTCGATATATTGTGATGTGCTTGCAATATATTTTGCGATATTTTCTAGAGCAATATCATTTACCCCTCCAAATCAAATAAAAGCCAGAATTGTAATCATTGGCTAGCAACGTTGTTTGAAAGTACATTACATTATGACAAGACGTAAACACTAATACTGACTTAAATCTCTTAAGTCAGTATCAGTTAATACACCCAGCTAATATTGTTGTTCGAACGTATTTAAGTCTGGAGTTTACAGGTATTATATTTTAAGTTTGGTATTAAATATTTAAAACACCCCTAAACGTGCAATAAAGGTTTATGTCTATTAAGGATTTAAGTCCAGACTTAAAAGCTAGTATACTTTTGAGCAACATGTCTAGAATTTTACTCCATGTCCTTTTGGTGCCTACACCGGCCATACCCGGCCTGTTCACTCAGGACTACACCGCCCGAGGGCGGCCTACACGCTAAGATATCATTACTAGCACAATTTTGACATAAACAGTTGTATGTATTTCTTTAGCTGTTAGACACACACAATAATGGGCCTAATTTCTGCCATATATCACGTCATCAATATATGCATAGCTGCTATTTTAAGAAAATACAACTCCACCCCACCCCATGGGCTCCAATTATGCAAAATTACAGTGACTCCACCCACATCCCGGCGATAGTATAGTGCATAGCATTATCATAAATCCTATTACCATCGCACGGGCCGTCTATGACAGATGGTCCTGAGTGAACAGGTTGTTTTATATATAAATAGGCATTTGAAAGTAACTATTTATTCTGTTGAAATATGTCAAAGTTACGAAGATTATGGCGAGGCGGGGGGGGAGGATCTTAGTTCCCAGGGAGCATTTACATGAAAAAATGTAGCCACGAAAGGGATTAGGTGGTATTAGGGATTTAGGTCTAGACAAAGGTTACTACACGTTTGAACAATTGGCCCAGACCTAAAATGTAACACCTTATTTAAGAAGGTATTAGGGAATCAAGTCCAGACTTAAACGTTAATACAAATTCGGCCAATTGGCCACAGACCTAAAATTTAAGATGTAACGAGTTCACGGAGGTGATATAACAACACTTACTACGACGATAGCCATTGACTGACGGGTGTTCATTATATGACCTCGTCCGTGAATGTTCAAACAAATACTAGGTGTCTAGACATGACCTCCCGCGTGTATTAGATTATTAATGAATCCAATCAATCAGTAAGAGATATGGCGTCATAAAATAATTAGGCCTGCATCACATGCATATTGACGTCACAATCAATTACATTGTGACTGACCTATCTAAGTCCGTCATGAACGCTTAACAGTCCGTTAAACAGTCTGTTGGATAATTTGAAGTCGATTTGACTGGGCGCTGTTGCTGTCATAGGTAGCAAAGTTATCCAGTTAAGTCGGTTTCAAAGTATTCAATCAATTTGCCTACAGTACCGCACAGGTATAGATTTCTGGAAATTAAGAATCAGATTTAGGGACTTTCCTGTTTGATCGATCCCAACGCAGGCAAAAATGGGTGTAGCTTAGCTTAGACTGAATTAATCTATTGTAACGAATACTATGCAGAATATGCTAGGCAGATTTGACCGGAAGTGGTAGCTGCATAGGGCAGCAATATCTTCCCGTCAAATTAGTCCTAAAATATATAATAATTTACATAAGCAATTGTGCCGAGCCCCCTTATGCTGAAATGGTGGTGTTGATATGTCAAACTTGATTGCTATGCGTTAGATCTTTCACTATTAAATTGTACTTAAATGCGTACCCATTTGCGCGCGCACGGGCACGCAGGGGTGAGTAAGTCACTTGCAGGCTGACGTCACAACCAAAAATATAAGGGAAAAATGACGTACATAGCTCCGTCATGAACATTTGAAGTCCCCTGCCACATGTATAGGCCATGTTCTCATTGGAGAGTTAATCGGGAATAGCGCCATACCTCAGTATTGTGGTACGCCGGTTAAAATCTCCAGTGAGAACGCGGCCTTAGTTAGGTGCCATAGGCAACAAGATCAGCCCGGTCAAATTAGTTTCAAAATATTCGACAATTTACCAGTATAATTACCTTGAAGAGAGAATGCGTTTGCGATAAAATTGTTTGTCTGTCTGTCTGTCTGCCTGCCTGCCTGCCTGTCTGTCTGTCTGTCTGTCTGTCTGTCTGTCTGTCTGTCTGTCTGTCTGTCTGTCTGTCTGTCTGTCTGTCTGTCTGTATGTCGGTCGGTCTGTCTGTCTGTCTGTCTGTCTGTCTGCCTGTCTGTCTGTCTGTCTGTCTGCCTGCCTGCCTGCCTGCCTGCCTGCCTGCCTGCCTGCCTGCCTGCCTGCCTGCCTGCCTGCTTGCCTGCCTGCCTGCCTGCCTGTCTGTCTGTCTGTCTGTCTGTATGTATGTGTGCGAAATTGCGTAACTGTATGCTTTTGTTCGTGTCTATGTCAGTGTTGTGACGATTGGATTTGTTTAACTAGGAATGTAGGTGAAAAGCAAATAAATTATAATAATGCTATTCTTAGTATTATTCATACAGCAATTTTAGTATTTTTTTCTGTATTTGTACAAATATGTAGTGTATATTATTTTATAGTATTGTACATACGTAGTGTATATATGTTTGAGGGTCAGGCAACTGACGATTTACCCTCGTGAAATAAAGATTATTATTATCATTATTATTATTATTATTATTATTATTATTATTATTATTATTATTTATACCAACCTACTCATGTACTAGGAGTGTCTATAAACGAAACCCGTTCTAGAACTGTAACAAGCACACTAATTTTCTTTCACGTATCATTTGTGCCTGCCTTTTCATTCAAAGACGCGTGCTAGTTTCACTACTCATTTAACAGTCCCGTTCCACAAACCTACGCAGTGGTTTTAAATGATTTGTTGACAGCTACTGTGGTCAATATTACGCACGCGTGCGCATATTGTAGGCGTGGGCTTTATAACTTTATAGATTTTACCATCCTCGACACCTGCCTTAACTACATTAATTCATATCACGGTTGGGCAATGCAACCGGCGTATCCTTGATGATGTATAACTGTACGAGGCGGACTGCTGCAGACACAGCTCTAGAGAAACCTGATGCCTGCCGCCACAAACATCTCCGCACCACCATTGGACACCGATGGCCAGACACCACGGTTTCCGACCAAGTACTATACACGATGTGTAATACATCGCAGCTGTCCCTCAACGTCACTTAGCAAAGATGGTCCATGTTTGGCAATGCGCTAAGGATACTAGAAGACACACCAGCACAGAGAGCCTTGTCATGGGCACCGGAAGCACAGGTGTGTGGGGCTGGGGGAGGTGGGGTGGGGGCACCGAGGCATGTTCGATTGTAACGCGTTTTAGCATTCAGCCCATAAAGCAATATTGGACCGCTTCCGGATATATCCTACGTCACAGACTGATTATGACTGGTGCCTGATCGGCCTTAGCCACGACTCCAATCATCACTATTTATGTTTTGGCAGTTACGTGCGACATATTAACTGTGTTATTGATGTGTTTTGTATCTAATTCTTATTATGCTTGTGATACTTGTCGTCTTCAAATCTGAAAACGTTTCACGCCTCTTTGTATGTAAAGATAAGATAGGAATTTGGAAGGATAGTTTCCCACTCTCGGCCTTGAAATTCGCCCTACTGGGAGCCAGCAAATATAAAGGAAACCAGATCAACTCATTAGTTTCTAGGACATAGTAATCGAGCGTCAATAACCAGTGCTCCCATTAACCCTTACCTCACTGATGTTAATATTCTATGTTTTAATGTGGCAATAGCAAAGAAACTGCTGTACATTTTTCAACAATTTTGGTAGACGATGTTGCTGTCTACGACAGCACCATCTTCCACCAAATTTGTTGAAAAATGAACACCAGTTCATCTATTAATTTAATTTAAAATTTTAAAATTTTGACTTTAGAGTGGTAAGGGTTAAGCCAATACACATCGAGCCATAACCCCAAAAGCCGCGTTTTGTCTCGTCGTGTCTCAACCCAGTGATCCTAACACTACGGGAAGTATTTTTCCGTGATTGCATGGGGTTACTAGCACGTACCCAATGGTACAACCCGCAAATTATTATGATGGGATCCTGTCACTCCTAAATGGCAGGAGAAACGGCAACTACCCCGTGAACGGAAGCCATTCGAGTTAACCTGAACGATGTTCCCGCACCGTTGTGTACCTTTCCAGGAACCGAACCGAGCTAGCGAGGATCTGACCATTACAAAGACTTTGCTTAAGATCGTATTAGGGATTTAGGTTCAAACTTAAAAGTCAGTAACTTTTTAACAACCATTCCATGAGAGGAATGCTAGGTGTTATTCCACACCCTCGGCACTCTACCAACCGATGTTTTATACATTGATACTCTCAGTTGGCCTATCTTGCATTTCAGAAGGTCAATATGGACGATGTGTTGGCTGTTAAATTAAAATTTAATGCATATTTAATTTTTCTCATTTTCCATGTGATTTGGTAAGCCCATATACACCCATTATCTACAGCCTTAAGCTGGCAAGCACATTGGGTCCACAGAGGCGAAAGGTGGCCAACTACAACATAACATATGGTCTATATAAATGCTTCCATTGCTACCTCGCCATACCCGGTTCTTTCACACTTGTTGGGGTGGGTGGTGGGATGGGGTCGGGGTGCTGAGATTATTTTGAAACTAATCGGACTTAACCAAAGCAACAAAAGAATTCTAAAACTATTCCTAAATATCCAAAAGTGTACTTGTATGATTGCTTTGAAAGTGATGGCTAAATAATTACTGCCGTTCGCGCATAGTATACAATAAATTGTGTATGCTGACGAATATTTTGAAAATCATATTACAGCGAGAAATATTCTGTTTAAAGAGTTTGCCCAAGGGCACAAGGTCAGCCCGTGATTAATATAAAATATGAGTAAATTCCACGAATCGTATACGGTTACATTTGAATTGAGCTACATACTGGGGTATCCTGCTGAATGAGGGCTTATTTATCCAGCCAGGGAGTAATCTCACGCAGTGACTAAATATGTGTTAATACTTTCACACGTGATTGGCCTAGAGTTACTAATCCGTAGTCACTACTATGAATGGATTATTGAGTAAACAATGAAAATGGTTCAGGGTCTTAGTTCTCCGCCAGGTAACTGATAACACGAGCAATTGACATACATAAACACTTAATTCTATCTGAACTTTAAATAATCCCACTACTACTAACGCTCGTCCAATTGCTGCCGCTGCTGCTGTTAGATGGCTGGCTAGCGGGAGAGAGAGAGAGGGGGAGAGAGAGAGAGGGAGGGAGAGAGAGGGAGGGAGGGAGGGAGGGAGGGAGACAGAGAGAGAGGGAGGGAGGGAGAGAGAGAAAGAGAGAGAGAGGGAGGGAGGAGGGAGGGAGAGAGAGAGAGAGAGGAAGAGAGAGAGAGAGAGAGAGAGAGAGAGAGAGAGAGAGAGAGATGCATGCAGCCCGAGGCATGCACGTAGTCATGCGGGCAGGCAGGCATAATCGCTATCTCAATTAATCTTTATACCTTTTCAGGAAATTATTGTCGCCCAATGATGAACTTTGTGAAAGCGGTCTGATAACTAAGAGAATTTGGGAGAAAGCTGGGACAAATTGTAAGTTCATGTCGTGCATGGAACCCATTTGGAGGGAGAGTCAAGCACATATCTATGAACGCTTTGATTGCTTCGAAAGAAATATGACAAAATTATTCACGATGACTGAACTTATTCAGGTGAATATTTTGAAACTGATTTTACTGGAAACTGATTCCAGACAGATTCCTGTCAAATTAGTTTTAAAATAAGCAACAACTTATTTGTGCAGTTAACTTGAGTTTGGGATTGCGGGAATACTGGATTCAAAGGTTAGCGGTGACCGGAAGCTGTTACAGCCTTTGTCTACCACATGTAATTTCGAAATAGTTAAAATTTTCTCTGTATAGCTTTCTTGAATTTAAGACACTGGGAATTCAAAGGTTAAAGCGCTATACCTTGTATTGCGGAATTCTAACTCGTTATTCAGTTCCATTGTATATGTTAACCTGAACACATTTGAATCCGCTTTGTCATAAGTTGTTACTGTCTACGGAAATGGTGTCCTTTTAAGCTGTTGCTGTTTACAGTTTACTAAGGCACCAACTTGCTGTCCACTAGAGTAACAGCTTAGTTACAGGAAACCTATTTTCAAAATAATCTACAGCCGGTTTAAAATCTGCCGAATTTTAGATATTTAGCTTCAGCATTAAAATTGGTTTAAACAGTGTAAATTCGTGGACGTGAGGTTGAAATATATACATATATTGTGTACATACACGCACGCACGCACGCACGCACACACGCTGGCATACGGTTGCACTCATCAAAAACGTATACATCTTATTATTATTATGTTAACTACTAGAGATCTCGAGCATATTTACTTGGGAGACCGGAGATTACGACAGCTGTTCCTAGGTGTTTTAGCTAAAGATTGTATACCTAAACGCATCAGAAGACCGTCGTGTCTCATCGTTAATACAGATCCTGAGAACCTTCCAGGCACTCATTGGATGGCCTTATATTTCCCGAAACATGGAAAATCTGAATATTTTGACTCATTCGGCCGGACCACATGGCCTGAACTAATAGTCAAAACGGGGCCATTATGTAATCAGCATACATATATAATGGCGTTACTGTGTAACTGCTATTATCAACTCGTTGCAGAGAAGTCTCCATATATTTTCTGTATCATAAGATTCACGGCCTGTCGATGATTTGAATTATAACAACATTACTAGAGTTAACAAAAAATCGAATCGTCCAAAGCTTAGCCCATAAATTATTAAATTATAGACTTATAGCGATTCAACGAGGAACGTTACAATAAAAACTCTGTGAATCTAAATTTGTGCTTTGTCAGTTTTTTGTTGGGTTTTAACCCGTTAGACGGTCTGCAGATGTTTATAAAAAGATATGGTCTAAGCTCGCTTTTACCATATTCGTGTTAAAATACATTTCAAAGTCTGTTTCGCACATTCTTTTTCATTTTCCAGAATTAGAATTTTAACATAGTTCTCCTAAAGTTACGTAGATGTCTGACACCTCATGCTAATGCCACATACACAGAATTAAAGTCTTGAATGAATAGCTCATCAGAGATATTGTTTGCTGATAGCTATTCATAAGCCCTGGTGGGATGGGAGTGGCGGGGTGGGGAGGGGGGGGGGGGGCGAGGTAGTGCGTCTGGATCAGTTACTCGTTAACCTACTACTACTGCTGCTACTACTGCCACGTCAAACATCTATGCAACTCTAGGAGAACTATGTTAAAAATATAATCCAGAGAGTGGAGGTTTGCTACTGTATACGTTGGAGCGTGTATATACAATACCCCAAACCAGAATGTCTGTGTTGGGTCGGGTAGGTTGTGGTGGGTTGGACCGTTAGTGAATAGAGAAACGCTGCTTTTAGTTTAAAACTTATATATATATATATATATATATATATATATATATATATATATATATATATATATATATATATATAGATATATATATATATATATATATATATATATATATATATATATATATATATATATATATATATATATATATATATATATATATATATATATATATATATATATATAGATATATATATATATATATAGTATTATTTTAATAGCGATAATGTTGGTGAGATTTGATTTGAGAAAACACAAATAAATTCGATAATTATAGGCTATAATATGTCAATAATAGTAACAGATTATAATTATATATATATATATATATATATATATATATATATATATATATATATATATATATATATATATATATATATATATATATATACATATATATATTATTCGCGCAGCTTATAAACAGCTCGGAGTACATCGTTCAGCCATAAAGTCTTACAGCCTTTGTATAGCTCACATACATTCCAATATAAATCCAGATCTGTAGACAATTCGGCATCATTACAATACAAGCTAATGTGTTTATTAAGTAATATAATTCTACATTGTCAATAGGTCTTAAGACATAATCGATACCCATACACTGGTGTTCGCGTTGAGATGGTCTGTCGTGCTGGCACCCGTAACAGTCCTGAATTGCTAGTCTACGGATCGCTAAATTCAACAAATTTGCGAAAATGGCCGTCGCATTGACTCTGGTAGATTGTGGAATGCTTTCACAGTCAAAACTCGGATATTCACATTCATTTATATCTCGATGACCCGTATCGGGGGGGGGGGGGGGGGGGTGTCCTGCATAGCGGGCTGTTGAGCGAATGTTTCTACAGCATTGGGTGAGTCAGGCGATGTAAAACACTCGCCTTCTTCGTAATCCTGTAAATCATTACAATCCAACGTATCAGGTAAGGGTTCGAATCCTAACAGTATTTCTTCCTCTACATGCGTAGACACTTGTTGAATAGTGTAATCTAACTCTCCAACAGTCTCTGGGGACACGTGGTCTATAAGTGTCTGAATGGCTCTGTCTATTTCAGCATCAGCATCGTTTACATCGACAACGTTGCACGGTTGCTTAGAGATTAATCCCAGCAATCGAGTCATGCAGACTCTCGAGAATATGTAATCCTTAGTCTTTACTGTGTCACCCTCTAAAACTGTCTGTAGTTTAAGTTCTTCAGACGTAGTAGTAATGTTTAATCCATCTGATATTAACTTTGAGTTAATGTTTACATCGCAACTTTAAGCTGACTCTAGAGATGGAGATTGAAGGCCCGTTACTGCACATGCCTATTTGTCTCTGGCCATTATCCGAGCGACACGAATCAGACATTACTCTAATGCATAATAGCTGATCTTTGGAGAGCATCGCATTAACCATTGAGCGTTTTTATCTATATATTGACAATAGGGTGTAGATTCTTTATCAATATTGTGCAGCCACACTAAGCCTGGTTAGAAAGGTAATAGCAATCTTCGGTTTACTTTTTTCGGGTATAAAACGCTTACACTAGTGTAGAGTTCGTTATAGCTCCGAGAATTTCGAGCAAGTTCCCCTTCAGAATTCTCCACGAATCATTAGGGATGTTACGCTCCTGAATGCTGGTTTCTGCTCGGTTTGACCTGGTCAAGTAAAGTACCAAGTTAGCCTGACGTACGGATATTTAGTGCTTATAGTGACCTTTGATTGAGGTTCTAATTAGTATATATAATTAATCTGCTCTACTCTGTCAGAACACCTAGCTCTAAGCATAGTATCTTCGAATGCAGGCATCACAGCAGCGAACTTTCGAAACGTATTACGTACCTAAACACTCCTCGCTTTGTGGGGTAAACACTAACAACACTTAACTCGCGTATGTCTACTACAAATTCGTCATTACATTTCAGAATGCGTAAGTGTACATTATTACTGAGAACTACGGGCACGTCACAACGCATAAAATAGCCTGTATTCATACTTATAACAAACATTGAATAAACTTTTTAAACAAAAATCAAAACTATTAACTCTTAACATATCAGATATAAAATACTGCTTTTATACTCTAACAACTATCGATTAACGATCATCACATGTCATTAGGCTAATTACCCATAAGCTCACCTCATTGAATACCTGGCGACCCATGATTTAATGAGGGGTGGGGCTTCATCATCGAACGCGTTCCCAGGAAAAGACGTGTCCAGAAACGTAACCTGGTCGTCCCTCATTACATAATACATTAACACTTGAGCGTTTGGCATGGCTCCAAGAGATCATCCTTAATTACACCCATTAACCCTTGTCAATCAGCGTTATGCTAATTACCCTTAAGCTCGTCTCATTGAATGCCTGGGGGCACGTGACTTAACGAGGGGATGGGGCTTCGCAATTGAATGAGTCCAGACAATCATCCTTAATTACCCGGTCATTAACCCTTGTCAATCATTATGATAATTACCATTAAGCTCATCGCATTGGATGACAGGAGGCACGTGCTTAATGAGGGGACGGGGCTTATGGTCACCCTCTACATCTAACATCCAATCAAAATTGAGGAGAGCTGGTCGCCTGTTTTCACACCATTACAAAAAGGCGGCAACGATCAAAGGAAAAAAGGTGATAATGATGCAAATTGGGTGGTTGCTCTGGCAGAGCAATTACTTTTCACAGCCTCCTAAATATAATGCTTAAGACTTTTTTAATATGCCCAGTCAGTTATAAGTAATGGCCTGCTGACCACAGCCACCTCCGAGCGAGCAAGCAGTTTTCCGGCCCGTTTTCCACTTTCATGTAATATATTTACAAAACTAGATGGTCGTTAGTAATAAACCTTACTGTGCAAGTGTAAGGTCCATTCCTGAGTTGCACCATGTAAAAATTATCAAATGACGCCCATTCACTCCTGAGAAATCACCCTGCTGACCACAGTCACTCTCCTAACGAAATATACGAGTTGGCCGGTTTTGAAGGACTTTACGCAAATTTGAAGAAGGATTATACTGTGCAAATGTAACCTTCATCTGCGGATACAGAGATCCAAAACTTATTAAATTCGGTCCAAGGGTTGGCCAACAGTAGGCTGCTAAATAAAGAATGTCAACTGGCGAAAAAACATACCATAAATGTAGAAACGAGCATCGGCTAAAGAAAACAGATGCAAGCATTACAAATTTAATCGAAGCCAGCAAACAGTATAAAAATACGATGAACAAAGCAATAAGTGAAAACAAAAGAAATTTTAACATTAGAATACAAAAGCTACATAGAACCAACACACGTGAATATTGGAAAATAATAAAATCACAAGATCCTAAACCAGATAAATACAAAATACCTATCGATGGTATGTACAGCTTTTATAAATCCATAATGCATGGTGATGATGCTCCCCACACACAAATCCCAATAAATGATGCAGATCAGCCTATAAATGACTTACTAAATGTCGAAATTACGAAGCCTGGAATTAGCATTGCATACAATCACTTAAATCAAACAAAGCAGCGGGAGGGGATAGCATAACGAATGAATACCTTAAATCTACTGAACATATAATGCTACCCATTTCTCATGCCCTTTTTAATTATGTATTCAAAACTGGTAACATACCTGAGTTTTGGACAGAAGGAATAATTAAACCCATTTATAAAGGTAAAGGTCTACTAACTGAAGCGCAGAACTATAGACCAATTACCTTAGTTAGCTGTTTGACTAAACTTTTTTACATTTATTATAAGTAAACGGATTAACAACTATCTGGAACAAGATAACCTAATGCAAGAACACCAAGCAGGATTTAGAAAGAAATATTCAACGATCCACCATCTATTCGCACTGCACTTAGTCTTAGAAATATATCGAAATAAAAAGAAAAAACTATTCTGCGCATTCATTGACCTGGAAAAAGCATTTGATAAAGTATGGATGCAAGCATTACGGAGGAAATTGATTAAAGAACACATAAATGAGAAAACATTCTGAATATGCACATGAACATAAAAACCCGCGTATTGTGAATGACGTTATATCACAGTTAGTAGTTAATGCACGTGTCTTGTAATCATTACACGTGTTATTGCCACCACAATAGATTAGCGTGTCAGGACATGAACAAGAAATGAAAAACTAAATAAAATAAATAAATAAACAGTTTAACTTTGATTTTGGCCTCAGCTATAAGTTTCCAATTTCTATATGGACGACTTCGTAGATTATACGCCATGACTGCGCTGACTAGGTAATACTTATATGTTATATATTTTATATATGGAAATGTCACAAAACCCAAGAATTACTCCAAGCTAGCGCCAATTGTCAAAATCTCGTAAAAGACAGGTTTGTAATTCCGCGTGTGTGATTCCAACAAGTTTCTAAATCAGACTTTAAAACAACCTTTATATGATTACTTTTCTTTAAAGAATACAGTTCCAACATCCCGTTATACCTGAAGGAATATGCGTTCATTCCTACGTTCATTCGTCTGTCCGTCCGTCCGTCCGTCAGTCTTGCCGTCCGTCAGTCAGTCCATCTGTCTTGCCATCCCGCCATCCATCCGTCCATCCGGCCAGGCGGCCATCCGTTCATTCATTCATTCATTCATTCATTCAGTCATTCATTCATTCATTCATTCATTCATTCATTCATTCATTCATTCATTCATTCATTCATTCATTCTTTCATTCATTCATTCATTCATTTATTCATTGTCGGCGTGGCAAAGAAATCAGCGCAACAAAAATATAATCTTTACAGATTCGTAAACTTGGATCTCCATGCTTTCTGACCCATAGTGTTGTTATATGTAGAGTTATTGCTAAAGGTTATAAATATCTGTTCAAATTCGGCAGATGCTCCCATTTTCGTAGCCCATTTGTGGATTTCCCATACAGTCCTATGGAAGGCATACCTTGCACATATAATATAAAAAAGGAAGTAACTTCTAACTTATGTAGATTATTATAAGGTACATCAATAGATAGCTAATAAAATTGGCTTTCTGAGCATATGTGTTATTTTGCAAACAACATATAAATAGACTCGGGAACTAAGGATTCTATGAACATCTCTTTGTTATGTAGTAAATTTCTGACCAAGTTAGGCAAGAATTCCTGCGCATGCGTACTTGATTTCCGCCGTCATTGTTGGTCATGTGTCTTTGATAGATTTGCAATTTATTAAAAATTCTACGTATGGAATTTTCTGAAACTAATTTGACTGGGAACTATTGCCGCATCCCTACTAGCTTCAAAATAGCAATCAGTTTACCTGTATAGTTTGCTCTGCCTTGAAATTGGGATTCTGGTAAGTCAGAGTTCAAAGTATATAAATCGATTCCACCACACACACACAACGTGTGGGGTGGGTGGGTGGGATGGAGTGTGTGAGGTGGGGTGGGGGTGGGTTGGTGGTGGGAAGGAGCGCTCATGTAGAAACTGAAGCGTACAATGTCTCGCCTGTAAAGGCATGGATAATGTGGATTGCCAAAGCAAACTTGGCATGCTTCGTAATACGCAAATTCAGTACGGCTCCAATAAATAAGCGTAACGAATCAAACATGGAAAGGTTTACCAAACTGAGAATAGTATGATCTTGAAACTAGTCATGAATGATGCGGATAGTAACCCCTGCCTAGTATATAACTCTGCTGTAATATTGTGTTGATATCTGGTGAGCCATTGTTGAAAATGAGTTGTCCATATAAAAACTACATTAAAAAAAACATAAAAAATGTTCAACGTCCAAAAACCATGAAAAAAGCATTCAAGATTGCCCAAAATCCTCCAGAAATCTATATACCATAACCAATTGGTTGTATTCTGCGACCAACTCTCTTAATTAGCCACCTATTGCTTAACAATATGGTGTTCAATATAGACAGTGTGCTATGTATTCTTATCTCTGTAGTAAAATTCGACAAGTAAAAATGAATTAACCGCATGCTCCTGCAGTCGTTGGATGAAGATGGGGGACCCAGTCAATAGAGCTCTATGGAGACAATGTACATGGGGAAGAGGGGTGACTGGGTGAGTGAGTGAGCGAAGATGACGATGGCTATTTCATGCAGTCACTGGCCACGTGATACACGAATGATTTAATTATTCAAACGAAGTATATCGTACTAGATATACATAACTCACTGTGCCACTAGGTTAGCCAGTAATACTATTTATTAAACGGATTATAGAAAAAATTAAAATTCTGGCTGAATAATTTGCGAACAACGTGTCTAAATATTGTTGCTGAACTTCGTACTCTCGCTTGAATTCATGCTTCGTGGACGTGACCCATGGTGATTTTAGCCTCTTCCATATACCTTGTAAAGAGGTCTGGGTGTAAATAAATTCATTCATTCATTCATAGCGAGGCCGGCCAAAAGCGCTCTCTGTGGTGGTCTTGGGGAATGTTAATTTTCAGGCCAAAAGAATATCATTTTTGAAAATTTATCACCGGAATGACCGGCTCGATATCCGAGCCAGTTACTTCTGTGGTAAATTTTCAAAATAAATTTTCTCTTGGTCTGCAAATGGACATTTAATAAGGAAATATTTTTTATATTCTTGACGAAATGTATCCCTTAACGGGTTACATGAACATCTCTTATATTGAATTAACACAGGTACCTATGGTCTATTCTGATTCTACCATTATCCAATGGACATTTCCAGTTTATCAACGATTCATATGACGTCTTAATCAATTACGTGTAGTATGACGTTAAAATCAATGACGTCATGAATAACGTAGATAAGTACGTCACGAATGCATAATTGGCGACGGACTAAGCGTTATTGTACGAATTATGTGGCTTTACTATTTAATAAAGATGCTGTTGAATATTTTGAAACTAATTTGACTGGGCACTGTTGCTGCCATTAGCAGCAACAGCACCCAGTGAAATTAGTTTCAAAATGTTCAAAACGTTAGCTGTATATTTTTCTGGAAATTGATAGTCAGGGAGTTCAGGAATCGATCGATCCTAACACTAGCGATGTGTGGGTGGAGCTTAATTAGAGATGGGCGGGGTATATCGAAAATTGGAAAGGTCCATATCTGGATATCTGCTACCTACACGTCATGTGACAACCGTGAGGAAAAGGGGCCGACACGTAAGCCACCAACGTCACGTCAACGTTCGCCCGATGAGCTCCAAAAAGGCAAACTATTCTGGAGTGTACGAGTCCCGTGGTGTGTAAATAGTTAAATCTACTGAATATCTTTCTTGACAAGGCAGACCTGGGCTTGGCCTAAATGTTAAAGAATGGACGTCAATGTGACCCACTTCGAACGCTGATGTGAGCCAGTTTGGTCAATGAAGTAGGGTATAACCCAGTTAGTTGTAGGACTACTGCGCATTAGGTTAGCACCAGCCTATAAGCAAACAGCGTGATCGGCGGTGTAGTCTTACATATCTTTAACTGACCTTGTGAAATTTTTTCTAGTATGGCATTGACCGCCTTGTACTAGGCCTAGAATTGAAAACAACGTACAAATCTAATAACTCTTTAAACCTGAAAAGCCAAACACGAAAAATAGCCTACAATGCAAGAACTATTTTGCTGAATATTTTCATATGGCAGCAACAGGTTCTTGTCAAATTGGTTTCAAGATACTTCAAGAAATTGCGACTCTGTTAATTCAGATACCAAAGGGCAGATACCAAAGGGCAGGGCTAAGAGTATTGCTTGTGGCCAACAATCACACACATATTGAAGATTTCGGATCTCCGGGTGGTTTCCTAACGATGATGATTCCCACTTCGTCAACGGTAAGATTATGATGTTAGCGGTTGCTGCGACAACCTCTTACCGATGATGAAGAAGGATGCTGACAGTCGGCTCGCCTCGTCGAGAAGATGAAGTACGACGATATTTATTTAGAGACTGTCGGGCCTCTCTGACAATGAAGATCCGCTGGTTCGGATTAGATGTTTCTTCTAACTCTGGAGTCCTAACTCTAATAATTACCAAACTAGTGTCTTACTTTTGTAAGAGGATAAGTTTTATTAAATGCTACAATTAACTGTACAAGACTGATAAATTACTTTGATAAATCTCTCATAATAAAACAAGTACCTGGCTGGTACGAATCAAGTATCTATTCTACTAGCCACGAACGTAGCACCAGCGATGTGCTACGTGAACCCTGATGTTGGATTGATTAGCTTTTCTAATTGCAAAGTGCTTCCTTTATAGCCCTCAGAATCTCTGAGGATATATACATATCTAAATATTTAGATCTATGCATATTGCGATATTTAGATCTTGTTCTGCTGATTCTTCTAGGTAGGTTATAAGCACAGCTTGATTGGCTCGGACAATCAGTCCACCAATCAACTTCTGCTTATTTCCTCCTAGAAGCTTCTACCTACTAATTGTTGGTCGTCCTGACCAATCAGTGATCACTACATTTCGATTTCAACTTCGAAACTTATTCGGTTTAATTCTCTGCTACAGATTTTAATCGACGCTCATTGATCGTGACGTCATTCTGACCAATCAAACTCTGTGCTATTCTTCTATGGAGCTACTGCCGCACATAGACCAAGCGGTGGTAGCTGGTTCTGATTTGATGCGATCTGTCAGCTAACTAACAACATTACGGAATGTGTTGTTGTTGCATGCCATTGTATGAGTGACATATAGTTGATACACAAATTTCGACTCTGTTATTAATTCCTACAGGACGCTACAATGTCCATGTCATGTCCATTGCCTATCGTGAATAAGCCTGTAGGATACTAGAGTTAATAGGCACATGAGCTGTATGATCTCATTGCCAGCTGGTGTTGCTCTATTCTCGTGTGAGAATCGGAATGCCTATCGTCATCAACTACGTCCCTTAGTCACGTCCTATTCTAGTGATTCTTATACATTGATTCTTTTCTAAACTACTGATCCAACCGACTGCTGAATACTATAAAAGTGTGTGCCGACTGAACAGCAACAACTTTTATCTAAACTATTTCTAGATACACATCAACTCAGAACCGTGGGACTTATTCTAATCAATTCGATCGTTTCAATTTTAATGATAAAACTTTATCCAACAATCGATCAGGTTTCGCCGAAACTGTGAATCATCAGCACTGGCTGATGTCAACTTGTTACTGTATAATAATAAACTAAATAATAAGACATCAGTCACCCGGTCCATTAGCTCACCTGGAATTTTCAAATTATAAATTTCACTTAGTACTTACTCGTAAATATAAGATATCCAGCGGGGTCATGACTTCCCACAAGACAATCCCATATCTACAATATGAAGGAGACACGTGCCTATTTTCAATCCCTATAAGAGGTTTTACGGAATTCCCTTATGACGTCATTTTCACGCGTGTGCAGATGACTGGCCGTCAAGCGTACGGCCAGCTGATCACTGTTTTGTTAGTAAACAACATTAGACTGCCGCGTTTGATGCTACTCAAAGCCATGAAAGTTGCAATTTTACGTCAGCTCTACCGGTAAAGTTGGCCGAATTGACAATTCTAACATGGAATACTATTTTACTATGCATTTTTAGAAATATACTATTGATTCTATGCACATTAGAAGGCAACATACTACCGCAATGATATGTCAGAAACGCCCCCACACAGTCAGTGCATGTGGATAATGGTAGGCTATAGTACCAATACAAGCAGCTGCCCGATAGATGTTTACGAATGCGGTCAAGATATATATATAAATATCTTATATATATAGCGTCTGTCTGTCTGCGTGAGGCCCCGCCCCCATATTTAGGTTGGCTTTGCACCCCTCCCCACCCAAGCCCACCCTTAGGGTCGTGGTTGGTGGGGGTGGAGGGTGGTGGTGGTGGGCTGCATTAATTCTCACCCGCATCCCAGTAAATAAACAATGATTAATTTCAATTTGATTATGACTTAATTAATCAATATGCAGGAAACTACTTCTCAGAGCATTTCATTTTCCAATTATTATAGGGGAAGGGGCATGACACCCCTCACTACCCCCACCGCCATTGGGAACCCCACGCAGACCATGACTGCTAGGTTGGACACACCCCATAATAAAATCTTAAATCCACCATGACACGTTGGTGAATTTATTATTAAACCCTCCAGACTTATGAGTGTTATTTTCACAAATTGTGTGTTTTGTGGGGTTAGTGACAGAAACAGAGGGTGGTGTAGGGAGCATTAGGCCCCTAAATGTTTTAGATGTTGTGTGGAGGGGTAGAGGGTGGGTGGTGGTTAAGACAATTTCTTTTCCTGGCAGCAACCTTGAGAATGTATAATAGTCAGTAAATAAAATAATACTAAATACGGTCATACTCAGATAGTTGATCAGGACAGTACATTTTAATATTCAACTGGAAAAACATCTGAAATTTACAGAGTGAATATGGTGAGGTCATATGCTGTGGGCCAGGGTCTGTAGGACCTGGCTCTATGGCTATCTGTTCAGCATTATTCCTGTAATGGTGAGGATTGGTAAATGATATTTGAATTTTTGGATAGTAAATGGCCATTTGTAGGTTAAGGGAAGAATTCTTTACTTTACTTTATTTTATTGGCCCTGTAACAAAGCCAGCTATTTCATTTTTCAAAAAGTAGTCTTCCTTTGGCTTGCAAAAGGATATCTTTAAAGACATACCACTACACAAGCAATTTTTGGCAAACATGACAATTTCCCCATTAATGGTCAAATTTCATTAAGAAAATTTCAATTTTTTGACACAAAATGTACATTTACACTTTGGAGATCAAAAGAAGGCAATTTTTAAAATTTACAACTGAAATGGCTGGCTTGATTATGAAGCCAGGCATCTCAAGATCTATACAAATGCTGGTTTTGGACAAGTTGGCCTTTAAAGGGTTGAAACCTACTCACTTTGTTATATTACATATGTTATACTATGCTAGGAGACAAAACTGTTGATAAAATGATAAAATGATTGAAAAGAAATTGGGAATTAATCCTTCTTCAAGCAAAGTAATTTCAATGAGCAATTCCAATTCTTAAAAATTTACCAATTTATCCAATGTGGTAACTGAATTAGTACAACTTCCAATTACCACCAGTCCTGGTCATTGTTAAATTGAATCTGCTATCTAGAGCCTATACATTTCCCTGTGTGGGCAGAGTTACACCCCTGTCTATCAGGAACTAGCTTCCACACATCTAATTTTCAACAATTCCTGAGTGAATAGTACATGGCTAGATACTCATACACCACAGGTCTACTCCATTCCTATTTAAAAGACAAATTGGTTTTTATGCTTGGGAAGATGTGGGGCCATATGTTCAGCAAAGTTTTAATATGGCGTGAGTGATTCAACACTGGCAATTCTACATAATTTATCCAATCCAATTCATGGCATGGCACTTGCAGATGCACATATCTGATTATCAAATGCTAAAACATTTTTTAGAACTTGCACTGTTTGCATAAGCTGAGATAAACATTGATTGTTCTTTCTATACTATCTATTTTATCAAGCATATCTCATCAGTCACCCATATATTAAATGATGTAATTATTTAAATAATTTTGTTATTAAATGTAGACTGTTAATGCAGAATTTGAAGCAGATGTGAGGCTCTACATGGTTGGTTCTCAGTTATTTTAACTACATACATATACTTTATGCAATAGCAGTTGGTATCATGTCTTGAAGCCCAATAAACTAATAACCCAATCACATGCCCCTAGCAATTAAGGTAGGTAAATGCAGAGAAGTATCTTTCATGGTGACGGTTAGGGTTTCTATTACTATGTTTTTGCTAAGCACAGCAAAATAAATATAGGAAAATAATAAAACTATGAAAATTCAATAAATTTTACAATCAGTCTAGTCTTATGTCGAAATATAAATATTGCTATATTTTTGGGAGCAGATAAATTGTATCCATTGTTGCAGGTACATGTAGGTAATGAATCATAGACAACCACATGCTTTAGCCCTTAAGGGCATGTAGCTATTCATTAACCATTTATCCCGCTGAATTCCCCATGTCTCATTTTCAATGCTACCATCCAGGAAAACTATTGAATATTTTGAAATTAATTTGACTGGCAGTTGTTGCTGCCTCAGGCAGCAATGGCTTCCAGTCAAATTAATTTCAGAATATTCAACAGAATAAGTTTTATATCATAAAGAATATACTTTTTCAGAGATTTGTTGGTGAAATGGTTAACTAAATACACAATTAAACATGATCAACATATATTCAAAGTTAGTTAAGCTTATTTACTTTATGCATATGGTAACAGTGACTTCCTCTTGCAATCAGTGGGGTTGGCCTTAGCTGGCCTACCACTTGAAATGCAGGAGAAAACTTCTTTCCATCCCACTCACCCCATATCCAGCCCATATACACCTCCAGATCAGCTCCTGCATTTCAAAATCCGACACACCCAGCTAGTTATCATATTATATCTCCTGCCAGCCATGGATAATTAAACTTACTTAAAACAATAATAACACTGCTGAATATTTTCACATGAACTTAGACTAACATCCATTTTGCTATCAACCCCCCCCCCCCCCCCACATCCCACTCCAACCCCGCACACCCACCGCCCACAACCCAACCAAACATGTATACAGTTATCACCTCTCTCAGTCGTCTAGAGGTATAATTTATCACCATTCATACCATCATGCACTTATTTGAGCATGAACAGCACAAATGTCGCCATTCACATACGCAATGAGCAAGCCATTTGATGCACGAATACTGGTTCCAACATGGTATGAAAGCAGTAAATAAATCATTGCTCTCAATATCGTACACAAATAAAGTGGAAATTGAATATATTCCGCCAAACAATTATTATTTAGAGGATTAGTGCGGTGTAAGATAAGATTTACAGCCAGGAAGATCAGTGTTTACTTTATCACATCAGTGAACACTTGACGGCCAGGCTTCCCCCGTTCTAAAAATAATGACGTAATGACGTCACGAAAAAACCTCCTATACTGCCATACAATGATATACTGTCATGGGGATATTTTGTTTCTGGAAACGTTACTGTGGAATCGAGTGAATTTTAATCAGAGGTTTATGATTAAAATTATATTTCTTATGCAAATTTGCAACTAGATAATCAAATTTCCAACAACATAATACTAAGCAAAATTTAAGGAAGGGAAAATGAGAAATAACAAATGATGTTTATTGGTAATTTCATGCAATATTAAATAAACTACCATCAGTAAAAATGGAAATGAATCGATGTTATTTGAGAAAAAGCGTTTACTAAATCTAGGATTGCTTAACTTGGAGCCAACTAGTGACGTAGCTGGTGCTTCTGACTCCGCCGTATGTCAACTGTGTGTGCAGCTATACCGCATAGCCCTAGCTGAATATAACGAAAGCGCCTGCGCCTGAATATAGTTTTGTAAGCGGTATGAATAGTATTCTCCATAGGCGACGATGTAGAGCGATTAACTCGCGACTGCTAATTCACTATTGATCCTTTTGAAAACGTTATACTTGAAAGTCACTTTTCTGGTGGAAGTAACAAGTTTCAGTCAAAATGATTTCAAAATACACTGCTGGTTTCCATGGTCGCAATATGATGCCCACTGATATTTTGATATTTGTGGCTGAATTGTCTCTGGAAACAGCATTGTTTTAAAACTAGACAGTATTTTACCTGCAGGAAGTAGTGGCTAATCAGCTTAACTGTTATATAACTGAGCTTATATGACCGCCTGTAGCGGGTAGTATTATTTTATTCGCTCCGCATACACCAGAGGGCATAGGTTCAGATGCGTCACTAATTGGTTCCCGCCAGAGTGACATAAATGGTATTTAGCTGCTTTTTTCTAATTATCCTGTTTTATTTCTGTTTTTACTGGGGACTATAGGTTGTTTATTATACAAAGCTGTCATTCAAGAGCATATGTTAGTTCCCCGATCCTTTCCTGTAATGATATGTATTAAAATATAGATTAATTTCTCTGCAATAATAATAATAATAGGATTATAGAGAAATACGTCATATTGTTGGAAAACATATAATTCAAACGTTCATGATTGTCTCCTCTTGTCCAGCTTGATAAACTGTATTACAGTGCCCAGTTTGTTAAAATTTCCCTCATAGTCCAGCTTGTTAACTTTTCCTCCATAGTCCATCTTGTTAACGTTTCCTCCATAGTCCATCTTGTTAACTTTTCCTCCGTAGTCCAGCTTGTTAACTTGTCCTCCGTAGTCCGGCTTGTTAACCTTTCCTCCGTAGTCCAGATCGTTAACTTTTCCTCTGTAGTCCAGCTTGTTAACTTTTCCTCCATAGTCCAGCTTGCTAAATTTTCCTCCGTAGTCCAGCTTGTTAACTTTTCCTCCATAGTCCAGCTTGTTAACTTTTCCTCCGTAGTCCAGTTTGTTAACTTTTCCTCCGTAGTCCAGCTTGTTAACCTTTCCTCCGTGGTCCAGATCGTTAACTTTTCCTCCATAGTCCAGCTTGTTAACTTTTCCTCCATAGTCCAGCTTGTTAACTTTTCCTCCGTAGTCCAGCTTGTTAACTTTTCCTCCATAGTCCAGCTTGTTAACTTTTCCTCCGTAGTCCAGTTTGTTAACTTTTCCTCCGTAGTCCAGCTTGTTAACCTTTCCTCCGTGGTCCAGATCGTTAACTTTTCCTCCATGGTCCAGCTTGTTAACTTTTCCTCCATAGTCCAGCTTGTTAACTTTTCCTCCGTAGTCCAGCTTGTTAACTTTTCCTCCATAGTCCAGCTTGTTAACTTTTCCTCCGTAGTCCAGCTTGTTAACTTTTCCTCCGTAGTCCAGCTTGTTAACCTTTCCTCCGTAGTCCAGCTTGTTAACTTTTCCTCCATCGTCCTGCTTGTTAACTTTTTCTCCGTAGTCCTGCTTGTTAACTTTTCCTCCGTAGTCCAGCATGTTAGCCTTTCTTCCACAGTCCAGCTTGTTAACTTTTCCTCCGTAGTCCAGTTTATTAACCTTTCTTCCCTAGTCCTGCTTGTTAACATTTGCTCCGTTGTCAAGCTTGTTAAACTTTCTCTTATTGTCCAGCTTGTTAAACTTTCTCTTATTGTCCAGTTTGTTAAACTTTCTCTTATTGTCCAGTTTGTTAAACTTTCTCTTATTGTCCAGCTTGTTAAACTTTCTCTTATTGTCCAGTTTGTTAAACTTTCTCTTATTGTCCAGTTTGTTAAACTTTCTCTTATTGTCCAGTTTGTTAAACTTGCTCTTATTGTCCAGTTTGTTAAACTTGCTCTCATTGTCCAGTTTGTTAAACTTTCTCTTATTGTCCAGCTTGTTAAACTTTCTCTTATTGTCCAGTTTGTTAAACTTTCTCTCATTGTCCAGTTTGTTAAACTTTCTCTTATTGTCCAGCTTGTTAAACTTTCTCTTATTGTCCAGTTTGTTAAACTTTCTCTTATTGTCCAGCTTGTTAAACTTTCTCTTATTGTCCAGTTTGTTAAACTTTCTCTTATTGTCCAGTTTGTTAAACTTTCTCTTATTGTCCAGTTTGTTAAACTTTCTCTTATTGTCCAGTTTGTTAAACTTTCTCTTATTGTCCAGCTTGTTAAACTTTCTCTTATTGTCCAGTTTGTTAAACTTTCTCTTATTGTCCAGTTTGTTAAACTTTCTCTTATTGTCCAGTTTGTTAGACTTTCTCTTATTGTCCAGTTTGTTAAACTTTCTCTTATTGTCCAGCTTGTTAAACTTTCTCTTATTGTCCAGTTTGTTAAACTTTCTCTTATTGTCCAGTTTGTTAAACTTTCTCTTATTGTCCACCTTGTTAAACTTTCCCTTATTGTCCAGCTTGCTAAACTTTCTCTTATTGTCCAGTTTGTTAAACTTTCTCTTATTGTTCAGCTTGCTAAACTTTCTCTTATTGTCCAGTTTGTTAAACTTTCTCTTATTGTCCAGCTTGTTAAACTTTCTCTTATTGTCCAGTTTGTTAAACTTTCTCTTATTGTCCACCTTGTTAAACTTTCCCTTATTGTCCAGCTTGCTAAACTTTCTCTTATTGTCCAGTTTGTTAAACTTTCTCTTCTTGTTCAGCTTGCTAAACTTTCTCTTATTGTCCAGTTTGTTAAACTTTCTCTTATTGTCCAGCTTGTTAAACTTTCTCTTATTGTCCAGTTTGTTAAACTTTCTCTTATTGTTCAGCTTGTTAAACTTTCTCTTATTGTCCAGTTTGTTAAACTTTCTCTTATTGTTCAGCTTGTTAAACTTTCTCTTATTGTCCAGCTTGTTAAACTTTCTCTTATTGTCCAGTTTGTTAAACTTTCTCTTATTGTCCAGTTTGTTAAACTTTCTCTTATTGTCCACCTTGTTACACTTTCCCTTATTGTCCAGCTTGCTAAACTTTCTCTTATTGTCCAGTTTGTTAAACTTTCTCTTATTGTTCAGTTTGTTAAACTTTCTCTTATTGTTCAGCTTGTTAAACTTTCTCTTATTGTCCAGTTTGTTAAACTTTCTCTTATTGTCCAGTTTGTTAAACTTTCTCTTATTGTCCAGTTTGTTAAACTTTCTCTTATTATTCAGTTTGTTAAACTTTCTCTTATTGTTCAGCTTGTTAAACTTTCTCTTATTGTCCAGTTTGTTAGACTTTCTCTTATTGTCCAGTTTGTTAAACTTTCTCTTATTGTCCAGTTTGTTAGACTTGCTCTTATTGTCCAGCTTGTTAAACTTTCTCTTATTGTCCAGTTTGTTAAACTTTCTCTTATTGTCCAGTTTGTTAAACTTTCTCTTATTGTCCAGTTTGTTAAACTTTCTCTTATTGTCCAGCTTGTTAAACTTTCTCTTATTGTCCAGTTTGTTAAACTTTCTCTTATTGTCCAGTTTGTTAAACTTTATCTTATTGTCCAGTTTGTTAAACTTTCTCTTATTGTCCAGTTTGCTAAACTTTCTCTTATTGTCCAGTTTGTTAAACTTTCTTTTATTGTCCAGTTTGTTAAACTTTCTCTTATTGTCCAGTTTGTTAAACTTTCTCTTATTGTCCAGTTTGTTAAACTTGCTCTTATTGTCCAGTTTGTTAAACTTTCCCTTATTGTCCAGCTTGTTAAACTTTCTCTTATTGTCCAGTTTGTTAAACTTTCTCTTATTGTCCAGTTTGTTAAACTTTCTCTTATTGTCCAGCTTGTTAAACTTTCTCTTATTGTCCAGCTTGTTAAACTTTCTCTTATTGTCCAGTTTGTTAAACTTTCTCTTATTGTCCAGTTTGTTAAACTTTCTCTTATTGTCCAGTTTGTTAAACTTCCTCTTATTGTCCAGTTTGTTAAACTTTCTCTTATTGTCCAGTTTGTTAAACTTTCTCTTATTGTCCAGTTTGTTAAACTTTCCCTTATTGTCCAGCTTGTTAAACTTTCTCTTATTGTCCAGTTTGTTAAACTTTCTCTTATTGTCCAGTTTGTTAAACTTTCTCTTATAGTCCAGTTTGTTAAACTTTCTCTTATTGTCCAGTTTGTTAAACTTTCTCTTATTGTCCAGCTTGTTAAACTTTCTCTTATTGTCCAGTTTGTTAAACTTTCTCTTATTGTCCAGCTTGTTAAACTTTCTCTTATTGTCCAGCTTGTTAAACTTTCTCTTATTGTCCAGCTTGTTAAACTTTCTCTTATTGTCCAGCTTGTTAAACTTTCTCTTATTGTCCAGTTTGTTAAACTTTCTCTTATTGTCCAGTTTGTTAAACTTTCTCCTATTGTCCAGTTTGTTAAACTTTCTCTTATTGTCCAGTTTGTTAAACTTTCTCTTATTGTCCAGTTTGTTAAACTTTCTCTTATTGTCCAGTTTGTTAAACTTTCTCTTATTGTCCAGCTTGTTAGACTTTCTCTTATTGTCCACTTTGTTAAACTTTCTCTTATTGTCCAGCTTGTTAAACTTTCTCTTATTGTCCAGTTTGTTAAACTTTCTCTTATTGTCCAGTTTGTTAAACTTTCTCTTATTGTCCAGTTTGTTAAACTTTCTCTTATTGTCCAGTTTGTTAAACTTTCTCTTATTGTCCAGCTTGTTAAACTTTCTCTTATTGTCCAGCTTGTTAGACTTTCTCTTATTGTCCAGCTTGTTAAACTTTCTCTTATTGTCCAGTTTGTTAAACTTTCTCTTATTGTCCTGTTTGTTAAACTTTCTCTTATTGTCCAGCTTGTTAAACTTTCTCTTATTGTCCAGTTTGTTAAACTTTCTCTTATTGTCCAGCTTGTTAAACTTTCTCTTATTGTCCACCTTGTTAAACTTTCCCTTATTGTCCAGCTTGCTAAACTTTCTCTTATTGTCCAGTTTGTTAAACTTTCCCTTATTGTCCAGTTTGTTAAACTTGCTCTTATTGTCCAGTTTGTTAAACTTTCTCTTATTGTCCAGTTTGTTAAACTTTCTCTTATTGTCCAGCTTGTTAGACTTTCTCTTATTGTCCAGTTTGTTAAACTTTCTCTTATTGTCCAGCTTGTTAAACTTTCTCTTATTGTCCAGTTTGTTAAACTTTCTCTTATTGTCCAGTTTGTTAAACTTTCTCTTATTGTCCACCTTGTTAAACTTTCCCTTATTGTCCAGCTTGCTAAACTTTCTCTTATTGTCCAGCTTGCTAAACTTTCTCTTATTGTCCAGTTTGTTAAACTTTCTCTTCTTGTTCAGCTTGCTAAACTTTCTCTTATTGTCCAGTTTGTTAAACTTTCTCTTATTGTCCAGCTTGTTAAACTTTCTCTTATTGTCCAGTTTGTTAAACTTTCTCTTATTGTTCAGCTTGTTAAACTTTCTCTTATTGTCCAGTTTGTTAAACTTTCTCTTATTGTTCAGCTTGTTAAACTTTCTCTTATTGTCCAGCTTGTTAAACTTTCTCTTATTGTCCAGTTTGTTAAACTTTCTCTTATTGTCCAGTTTGTTAAACTTTCTCTTATTGTCCACCTTGTTAAACTTTCCCTTATTGTCCAGCTTGCTAAACTTTCTCTTATTGTCCAGTTTGTTAAACTTTCTCTTATTGTTCAGTTTGTTAAACTTTCTCTTATTGTTCAGCTTGTTAAACTTTCTCTTATTGTCCAGTTTGTTAAACTTTCTCTTATTGTCCAGTTTGTTAAACTTTCTCTTATTGTCCAGTTTGTTAAACTTTCTCTTATTATTCAGTTTGTTAAACTTTCTCTTATTGTTCAGCTTGTTAAACTTTCTCTTATTGTCCAGTTTGTTAGACTTTCTCTTATTGTCCAGTTTGTTAAACTTTCTCTTATTGTCCAGTTTGTTAGACTTGCTCTTATTGTCCAGCTTGTTAAACTTTCTCTTATTGTCCAGTTTGTTAAACTTTCTCTTATTGTCCAGTTTGTTAAACTTTCTCTTATTGTCCAGTTTGTTAAACTTTCTCTTATTGTCCAGCTTGTTAAACTTTCTCTTTTTGTCCAGCTTGTTAAACTTTCTCTTATTGTCCAGTTTGTTAAACTTTCTCTTATTGTCCAGTTTGTTAAACTTTCTCTTATTGTCCAGTTTGTTAAACTTTCTCTTATTGTCCAGTTTGTTAAACTTTATCTTATTGTCCAGTTTGTTAAACTTTCTCTTATTGTCCAGTTTGCTAAACTTTCTCTTATTGTCCAGTTTGTTAAACTTTCTTTTATTGTCCAGTTTGTTAAACTTTCTCTTATTGTCCAGTTTGTTAAACTTTCTCTTATTGTCCAGTTTGTTAAACTTGCTCTTATTGTCCAGTTTGTTAAACTTTCCCTTATTGTCCAGCTTGTTAAACTTTCTCTTATTGTCCAGTTTGTTAAACTTTCTCTTATTGTCCAGTTTGTTAAACTTTCTCTTATTGTCCAGCTTGTTAAACTTTCTCTTATTGTCCAGCTTGTTAAACTTTCTCTTATTGTCCAGTTTGTTAAACTTTCTCTTATTGTCCAGTTTGTTAAACTTTCTCTTATTGTCCAGTTTGTTAAACTTCCTCTTATTGTCCAGTTTGTTAAACTTTCTCTTATTGTCCAGTTTGTTAAACTTTCTCTTATTGTCCAGTTTGTTAAACTTTCCCTTATTGTCCAGCTTGTTAAACTTTCTCTTATTGTCCAGTTTGTTAAACTTTCTCTTATTGTCCAGTTTGTTAAACTTTCTCTTATAGTCCAGTTTGTTAAACTTTCTCTTATTGTCCAGTTTGTTAAACTTTCTCTTATTGTCCAGCTTGTTAAACTTTCTCTTATTGTCCAGTTTGTTAAACTTTCTCTTATTGTCCAGCTTGTTAAACTTTCTCTTATTGTCCAGCTTGTTAAACTTTCTCTTATTGTCCAGCTTGTTAAACTTTCTCTTATTGTCCAGCTTGTTAAACTTTCTCTTATTGTCCAGTTTGTTAAACTTTCTCTTATTGTCCAGTTTGTTAAACTTTCCCTTATTGTCCAGCTTGTTAAACTTTCTCTTATTGTCCAGGTTGTTAAACTTTCTCTTATTGTTCAGTTTGTTAAACTTTCTCTTATTGTCCAGTTTGTTAAACTTTCTCTTATTGTCCAGCTTGTTAAACTTTCTCTTATTGTCCAGCTTGTTAAACTTTCTCTTATTGTCCAGTTTGTTAAACTTTCTCTTATTGTCCAGTTTGTTAAACTTTCTCTTATTGTCCAGTTTGTTAAACTTTCTCTTATTGTCCAGTTTGTTAAACTTTCTCTTATTGTCCAGTTTGTTAAACTTTCTCTTATTGTCCAGCTTGTTAAACGTTCTCTTATTGTCCAGCTTGTTAAACTTTCTCTTATTGTCCAGTTTGTTAAACTTTCTCTTATTGTCCAGTTTGTTAAACTTGCTCTTATTGTCCAGTTTGTTAAACTTTCTCTTATTGTCCAGTTTTTAGACTTTCTCTTATTGTCCAGTTTGTTAACCTTTCTCTTATTGTCCAGTTTGTTAAACTTTCTCTTATTGTCCAGCTTGCTAAACTTTCTCTTATTGTCCAGTTTGTTAAGCTTTCTCTTATTGTCCAGTTTGTTAAACTTTCTCTTATTGTCCAGCTTGTTAAACTTTCTCTTATTGTCCAGATTGTTAAACTTTCTCTTATTGTCCAGTTTGCTAAACTTTCTCTTATTGTCCAGTTTGTTAAACTTGCTCTTATTGTCCAGCTTGCTAAACTTTCTCTTATTGTCCAGCTTGTTAAACTTTCTCTTATTGTCCAGCTTGTTAAACTTTCTCTTATTGTCCAGCTTGCTAAACTTTCTCTTATTGTCCAGTTTGTTAAACTTTCTCTTATTGTCCAGTTTGCTAAACTTTCTGTTATTGTCCAGTTTGTTAAACTTTCTCTTATTGTCCAGTTTGTTAAACTTTCTCTTATTGTCCAGTTTGTTAAACTTTCTCTTATTGTCCAGCTTGTTAAACTTTCTCTTATTGTCCAGTTTGCTAAACTTTCTCTTATTGTCCAGTTTGTTAAACTTTCTCTTATTGTCCAGTTTGTTAAACTTTCTCTTATTGTCCAGTTTGTTAAACTTTCTCTTATTGTCCAGTTTGTTAAACTTTCTCTTATTGTCCAGCTTGTTAAACTTTCTCTTATTGTCCAGCTTGTTAATCTTTCTCTTATTGTCCAGTTTGTTAAACTTTCTCTTATTGTCCAGTTTGTTAAACTTTCTCTTATTGTCCAGTTTGTTAAACTTTCTCTTACTGTCCAGTTTGTTAAACTTTCTCTTATTGTCCAGTTTGTTAAACTTTCTCTTATTGTCCAGTTTGTTAAACTTTCTCTTATTGTCCAGTTTGTTAAACTTTCTCTTATTGTCCAGCTTGTTAAACTTTCTCTTATTGTCCAGTTTGTTAAACTTTCTCTTATTGTCCAGTTTGTTAAACTTTCTCTTATTGTCCAGTTTGTTAAACTTTCTCTTATTGTCCAGTTTGTTAAACTTTCTCTTATTGTCCAGTTTGTTAAACTTTCTCTTATTGTCCAGTTTGTTAAACTTTCTCTTATTGTCCAGTTTGTTAAACTTTCTCTTATTGTCCAGCTTGTTAGACTTTCTCTTATTGTCCAGTTTGTTAAACTTTCTCTTATTGTCCAGCTTGTTAAACTTTCTCTTATTGTCCAGTTTCTTAAACTTTCTCTTATTGTCCAGTTTGTTAAACTTTCTCTTATTGTCCAGTTTGTTAAACTTTCTCTTATTGTCCACTTTGTTAAACTTTCTCTTATTGTCCAGCTTGTTAAACTTTCTCTTATTGTCCAGCTTGTTAGACTTTCTCTTATTGTCCAGCTTGTTAAACTTTCTCTTATTGTCCAGTTTGTTAAACTTTCTCTTATTGTCCAGTTTGTTAAACTTTCTCTTATTGTCCAGCTTGTTAAACTTTCTCTTATTGTCCAGTTTGTTAAACTTTCTCTTATTGTCCAGCTTGTTAAACTTTCTCTTATTGTCCACCTTGTTAAACTTTCCCTTATTGTCCAGCTTGCTAAACTTTCTCTTATTGTCCAGTTTGTTAAACTTTCCCTTATTGTCCAGTTTGTTAAACTTGCTCTTATTGTCCAGTTTGTTAAACTTTCTCTTATTGTCCAGCTTGTTAAACTTTCTCTTATTGTCCAGCTTGTTAGACTTTCTCTTATTGTCCAGTTTGTTAAACTTTCTCTTATTGTCCAGCTTGTTAGACTTTCTCTTATTGTCCAGTTTGTTAAACTTTCTCTTATTGTCCAGCTTGTTAGACTTTCTCTTATTGTCAAGTTTGTTAAACTTTCTCTTATTGTCCAGCTTGTTAAACTTTCTCTTATTGTCCAGTTTGTTAAACTTTCTCTTATTGTCCAGTTTGTTAAACTTTCTCTTATTGTCCACCTTGTTAAATTTTCCCTTATTGTCCAGCTTGCTAAACTTTCTCTTATTGTCCAGCTTGTTAGACTTTCTCTTATTGTCCAGTTTGTTAAACTTTCTCTTATTGTCCAGCTTGTTAAACTTTCTCTTATTGTCCAGTTTGTTAAACTTTCTCTTATTGTCCAGCTTGTTAGACTTTCTCTTATTGTCCAGTTTGTTAAACTTTCTCTTATTGTCCAGTTTGTTAGACTTTCTCTTATTGTCCAGTTTGTTAGACTTTCTCTTATTGTCCAGTTTGTTAAACTTTCTCTTATTGTCCAGTTTGTTAAACTTTCTCTTATTGTCCAGTTTGTTAAACTTTCTCTTATTGTCCAGTTTGTTAAACTTTCTCTTATTGTCCACCTTGTTAAACTTTCCCTTATTGTCCAGCTTGCTAAACTTTCTCTTATTGTCCAGTTTGTTAAACTTTCTCTTATTGTTCAGCTTGCTAAACTTTCTCTTATTGTCCAGTTTGTTAAACTTTCTCTTATTGTCCAGCTTGTTAAACTTTCTCTTATTGTCCAGTTTGTTAAACTTTCTCTTATTGTCCAGTTTGTTAAACTTTCTCTTATTGTCCAGCTTGTTAAACTTTCTCTTATTGTCCAGTTTGCTAAACTTTCTCTTATTGTCCAGTTTGTTAAACTTTCTCGTATTGTCCAGTTTGCTAAACTTTCTCTTATTGTTCAGCTTGTTAAACTTTCTCTTATTGTCCAGTTTGTTAAACTTTCTCTTATTGTCCAGTTTGTTAAACTTTCTCTTATTGTCCAGTTTGTTAAACTTTCTCTTATTGTTCAGTTTGTTAAACTTTCTCTTATTGTTCAGCTTGTTAAACTTTCTCTTATGGTCCAGTTTGTTAGACTTTCTCTTATTGTCCAGTTTGTTAAACTTTCTCTTATTGTCCAGTTTGTTAAACTTGCTCTTATTGTCCAGCTTGTTAAACTTTCTCTTATTGTCCAGTTTGTTAAACTTTCTCTTATTGTCCAGTTTGTTAAACTTTCTCTTATTGTCCAGTTTGTTAAACTTTCTCTTATTGTCCAGCTTGGTAAACTTTCTCTTTTTGTCCAGCTTGTTAAACTTTCTCTTATTGTCCAGTTTGTTAAACTTTCTCTTATTGTCCAGTTTGTTAAACTTTCTCTTATTGTCCAGTTTGTTAAACTTTCTCTTATTGTCCAGTTTGTTAAACTGTATCTTATTGTCCAGTTTGTTAAACTTTCTCTTATTGTCCAGTTTGCTAAACTTTCTCTTATTGTCCAGTTTGTTAAACTTTCTCTTATTGTCCAGTTTGTTAAACTTTCTCTTATTGTCCAGTATGTTAAACTTTCTCTTATTGTCCAGTTTGTTAAACTTGCACTTATTGTCCAGTTTGTTAGACTTTCTCTTATTGTCCAGTTTGTTAAACTTTCTCTTATTGTCCAGTTTGTTAAACTTGCTCTTATTGTCCAGCTTGTTAAACTTTCTCTTATTGTCCAGTTTGTTAAACTTTCTCTTATTGTCCAGTTTGTTAAACTTTCTCTTATTGTCCAGTTTGTTAAACTTTCTCTTATTGTCCAGCTTGTTAAACTTTCTCTATTTGTCCAGCTTGTTAAACTTTCTCTTATTGTCCAGTTTGTTAAACTTTCTCTTATTGTCCAGTTTGTTAAACTTTCTCTTATTGTCCAGTTTGTTAAACTTTCTCTTATTGTCCAGTTTGTTAAACTTTATCTTATTGTCCAGTTTGTTAAACTTTCTCTTATTGTCCAGTTTGCTAAACTTTCTCTTATTGTCCAGTTTGTTAAACTTTCTCTTATTGTCCAGTTTGTTAAAATTTCTCTTATTGTCCAGTTTGTTAAACTTGCTCTTATTGTCCAGTTTGTTAAACTTTCCCTTATTGTCCAGCTTGTTAAACTTTCTCTTATTGTCCAGTTTGTTAAACTTTCTCTTATTGTCCAGTTTGTTAAACTTTCTCTTATTGTCCAGTTTGTTAAACTTGCTCTTATTGTCCAGTTTGTTAAACTTTCTCTTATTGTCCAGTTTGTTAAACTTTCTCTTATTGTCCAGTTTGTTAAACTTTCTCTTATTGTCCAGTTTGTTAAACTTTCTCTTATTGTCCAGTTTGTTAAACTTCCTCTTATTGTCCAGTTTGTTAAACTTTCTCTTATTGTCCAGCTTGCTAAACTTTCTCTTATTGTCCAGCTTGTTAGACTTTCTCTTATTGTCCAGTTTGTTAAACTTTCCCTTATTGTCCAGCTTGTTAAACTTTCTCTTATTGTCCAGTTTGTTAAACTTTCTCTTATTGTCCAGTTTGTTAAACTTTCTCTTATTGTCCAGTTTGTTAAACTTTCTCTTATTGTCCAGTTTGTTAAACTTTCTCTTATTGTCCAGCTTGTTAAACTTTCTCTTATTGTCCAGTTTGTTAAACTTTCTCTTATTGTCCAGCTTGTTAAACTTTCTCTTATTGTCCAGCTTGTTAAACTTTCTCTTATTGTCCAGTTTGTTAAACTTTCTCTTATTGTCCAGTTTGTTAAACTTTCTCTTATTGTCCAGTTTGTTAAACTTTCTCTTATTGTCCAGTTTGTTAAACTTCCTCTTATTGTCCAGTTTGTTAAACTTTCTCTTATTGTCCAGTTTGTTAAACTTTCTCTTATTGTCCAGTTTGTTAAACTTTCCCTTATTGTCCAGCTTGTTAAACTTTCTCTTATTGTCCAGTTTGTTAAACTTTCTCTTATTGTCCAGTTTGTTAAACTTTCTCTTATTGTCCAGTTTGTTAAACTTTCTCTTATTGTCCAGTTTGTTAAACTTTCTCTTATTGTCCAGCTTGTTAAACTTTCTCTTATTGTCCAGTTTGTTAAACTTTCTCTTATTGTCCAGCTTGTTAAACTTTCTCTTATTGTCCAGCTTGTTAAACTTTCTCTTATTGTCCAGCTTGTTAAACTTTCTCTTATTGTCCAGTTTGTTAAACTTTCTCTTATTGTCCAGTTTGTTAAACTTTCTCTTATTGTCCAGCTTGTTAAACTTTCTCTTATTGTCCAGTTTGTTAAACTTTCTCTTATTGTTCAGTTTGTTAAACTTTCTCTTATTGTCCAGTTTGTTAAACTTTCTCTTATTGTCCAGCTTGTTAAACTTTCTCTTATTGTCCAGCTTGTTAAACTTTCTCTTATTGTCCAGTTTGTTAAACTTTCTCTTATTGTCCAGTTTGTTAAACTTTCTCTTATTGTCCAGTTTGTTAAACTTTCTCTTATTGTCCAGTTTGTTAAACTTTCTCTTATTGTCCAGTTTGTTAAACTTTCTCTTATTGTCCAGCTTGTTAAACGTTCTCTTATTGTCCAGCTTGTTAAACTTTCTCTTATTGTCCAGTTTGTTAAACTTTCTCTTATTGTCCAGTTTGTTAAACTTGCTCTTATTGTCCAGTTTGTTAAACTTTCTCTTATTGTCCAGTTTTTAGACTTTCTCTTATTGTCCAGTTTGTTAAACTTTCTCTTATTGTCCAGTTTGTTAAACTTTCTCTTATTGTCCAGCTTGCTAAACTTTCTCTTATTGTCCAGTTTGTTAAGCTTTCTCTTATTGTCCAGTTTGTTAAACTTTCTCTTATTGTCCAGCTTGTTAAACTTTCTCTTATTGTCCAGTTTGTTAAACTTTCTCTTATTGTCCAGTTTGCTAAACTTTCTCTTATTGTCCAGTTTGTTAAACTTGCTCTTATTGTCCAGCTTGCTAAACTTTCTCTTATTGTCCAGCTTGTTAAACTTTCTCTTATTGTCCAGCTTGTTAAACTTTCTCTTATTGTCCAGCTTGCTAAACTTTCTCTTATTGTCCAGTTTGTTAAACTTTCTCTTATTGTCCAGTTTGCTAAACTTTCTGTTATTGTCCAGTTTGTTAAACTTTCTCTTATTGTCCAGTTTGTTAAACTTTCTCTTATTGTCCAGTTTGTTAAACTTTCTCTTATTGTCCAGCTTGTTAAACTTTCTCTTATTGTCCAGTTTGCTAAACTTTCTCTTATTGTCCAGTTTGTTAAACTTTCTCTTATTGTCCAGTTTGCTAAACTTTCTCTTATTGTCCAGTTTGTTAAACTTTCTCTTATTGTCCAGTTTGTTAAACTTGCTCTTATTGTCCAGCTTGCTAAACTTTCTCTTATTGTCCAGCTTGTTAAACTTTCTCTTATTGTCCAGCTTGTTAAACTTTCTCTTATTGTCCAGCTTGCTAAACTTTCTCTTATTGTCCAGTTTGTTAAACTTTCTCTTATTGTCCAGTTTGCTAAACTTTCTGTTATTGTCCAGTTTGTTAAACTTTCTCTTGTTGTCCAGTTTGTTAAACTTTCTCTTATTGTCCAGTTTGTTAAACTTTCTCTTATTGTCCAGCTTGTTAAACTTTCTCTTATTGTCCAGTTTGCTAAACTTTCTCTTATTGTCCAGTTTGTTAAACTTTCTCTTATTGTCCAGTTTGCTAAACTTTCTCTTATTGTCCAGTTTGTTAAACTTTCTCTTATTGTCCAGTTTGTTAAACTTTCTCTTATTGTCCAGTTTGTTAAACTTTCTCTTATTGTCCAGCTTGTTAAACTTTCTCTTATTGTCCAGCCTGTTAATCTTTCTCTTATTGTCCAGTTTGTTAAACTTTCTCTTATTGTCCAGTTTGTTAAACTTTCTCTTATTGTCCAGTTTGTTAAACTTTCTCTTATTGTCCAGTTTGTTAAACTTTCTCTTATTGTCCAGTTTGTTAAACTTTCTCTTATTGTCCAGTTTGTTAAACTTTCTCTTATTGTCCAGCTTGTTAAACTTTCTCTTATTGTCCAGTTTGTTAAACTTTCTCTTATTGTCCAGCTTGTTAAACTTTCTCTTATTGTCCACCTTGTTAAACTTTCCCTTATTGTCCAGCTTGCTAAACTTTCTCTTATTGTCCAGTTTGTTAAACTTTCTCTTATTGTCCAGCTTGTTAAACTTTCTCTTATTGTCCACCTTGTTAAACTTTCTCTTATTGTCCAGCTTGTTAAACTTTCTCTTATTGTCCAGCTTGTTAGACTTTCTCTTATTGTCCAGTTTGTTAAACTTTCTCTTATTGTCCAGCTTGTTAGACTTTCTCTTATTGTCCAGTTTGTTAAACTTTCTCTTATTGTCCAGCTTGCTAAACTTTCTCTTATTGTCCAGTTTGTTAAACTTTCTCTTATTGTCCAGCTTGTTAAACTTTCTCTTATTGTCCAGTTTGTTAAACTTTCTCTTATTGTCCAGTTTGTTAAACTTTCCCTTATTGTCCAGCTTGTTAAACTTTCTCTTATTGTCCAGTTTGTTAAACTTTCTCTTATTGTCCAGTTTGTTAAACTTTCTCTTATAGTCCAGTTTGTTAAACTTTCTCTTATTGTCCAGTTTGTTAAACTTTCTCTTATTGTCCAGCTTGTTAAACTTTCTCTTATTGTCCAGTTTGTTAAACTTTCTCTTATTGTCCAGCTTGCTAAACTTTCTCTTATTGTCCAGCTTGTTAAACTTTCTCTTATTGTCCAGCTTGTTAAACTTTCTCTTATTGTCCAGTTTGTTAAACTTTCTCTTATTGTCCAGCTTGTTAGACTTTCTCTTATTGTCAAGTTT
This sequence comes from Chaetoderma sp. LZ-2023a, assembly GCA_034401795.1. NCBI lineage: Eukaryota > Metazoa > Mollusca > Caudofoveata > Chaetodermatida > Chaetodermatidae > Chaetoderma > Chaetoderma sp. LZ-2023a. The sequence continues at coordinate 23,348,915 of CM067363.1, read as the reverse complement.
GTTAAACTTTCTCTTATTGTCCAGCTTGTTAAACTTTCTCTTATTGTCCAGTTTGTTAAACTTTCTCTTATTGTCCAGTTTGTTAAACTTTCTCTTATTGTCCACCTTGTTAAATTTTCCCTTATTGTCCAGCTTGCTAAACTTTCTCTTATTGTCCAGCTTGTTAGACTTTCTCTTATTGTCCAGTTTGTTAAACTTTCTCTTATTCTCCAGTTTGTTAGACTTTCTCTTATTGTCCAGTTTGTTAGACTTTCTCTTATTGTCCAGTTTGTTAAACTTTCTCTTATTGTCCAGTTTGTTAAACTTTCTCTTATTGTCCAGTTTGTTAGACTTTCTCTTATTGTCCAGTTTGTTAGACTTTCTCTTATTGTCCAGTTTGTTAAACTTTCTGTTATTGTCCAGTTTGTTAAACTTTCTCTTATTGTCCAGTTTGTTAGACTTTCTCTTATTGTCCAGTTTGTTAAACTTTCTCTTATTGTCCAGTTTGTTAAACTTTCTGTTATTGTCCAGTTTGTTAAACTTTCTGTTATTGTCCAGTTTGTTAAACTTTCTCTTATTGTCCAGTTTGTTAAACTTTCTCTTATTGTCCACCTTGTTAAACTTTCCCTTATTGTCCAGCTTGCTAAAATTTCTCTTATTGTCCAGTTTGTTAAACTTTCTCTTATTGTTCAGCTTGCTAAACTTTCTCTTATTGTCCAGTTTGTTAAACTTTCTCTTATTGTCCAGCTTGTTAAACTTTCTCTTATTGTCCAGTTTGTTAAACTTTCTCTTATTGTCCAGCTTGTTAAACTTTCTCTTATTGTCGAGTTTGTTAAACTTTCTCTTATTGTTCAGCTTGTTAAACTTTCTCTTATTGTCCAGCTTGTTAAACTTTCTCTTATTGTCCAGTTTGTTAAACTTTCTCTTATTGTCCAGTTTGTTAAACTTTCTCTTATTGTCCACCTTGTTAAACTTTCCCTTATTGTCCAGCTTGCTAAACTTTCTCTTATTGTCCAGTTTGTTAAACTTTCTCTTATTGTTCAGTTTGTTAAACTTTCTCTTATTGTTCAGCTTGTTAAACTTTCTCTTATTGTCCAGTTTGTTAAACTTTCTCTTATTGTCCAGTTTGTTAAACTTTCTCTTATTGTCCAGTTTGTTAAACTTTCTCTTATTGTTCAGTTTGTTAAACTTTCTCTTATTGTCCAGTTTGTTAAACTTTCTCTTATTGTCCAGCTTGTTAGACTTTCTCTTATTGTCAAGTTTGTTAAACTTTCTCTTATTGTCCAGCTTGTTAAACTTTCTCTTATTGTCCAGTTTGTTAAACTTTCTCTTATTGTCCAGTTTGTTAAACTTTCTCTTATTGTCCACCTTGTTAAATTTTCCCTTATTGTCCAGCTTGCTAAACTTTCTCTTATTGTCCAGCTTGTTAGACTTTCTCTTATTGTCCAGTTTGTTAAACTTTCTCTTATTCTCCAGTTTGTTAGACTTTCTCTTATTGTCCAGTTTGTTAGACTTTCTCTTATTGTCCAGTTTGTTAAACTTTCTCTTATTGTCCAGTTTGTTAAACTTTCTCTTATTGTCCAGTTTGTTAGACTTTCTCTTATTGTCCAGTTTGTTAGACTTTCTCTTATTGTCCAGTTTGTTAAACTTTCTGTTATTGTCCAGTTTGTTAAACTTTCTCTTATTGTCCAGTTTGTTAGACTTTCTCTTATTGTCCAGTTTGTTAAACTTTCTCTTATTGTCCAGTTTGTTAAACTTTCTGTTATTGTCCAGTTTGTTAAACTTTCTGTTATTGTCCAGTTTGTTAAACTTTCTCTTATTGTCCAGTTTGTTAAACTTTCTCTTATTGTCCACCTTGTTAAACTTTCCCTTATTGTCCAGCTTGCTAAACTTTCTCTTATTGTCCAGTTTGTTAAACTTTCTCTTATTGTTCAGCTTGCTAAACTTTCTCTTATTGTCCAGTTTGTTAAACTTTCTCTTATTGTCCAGCTTGTTAAACTTTCTCTTATTGTCCAGTTTGTTAAACTTTCTCTTATTGTCCAGCTTGTTAAACTTTCTCTTATTGTCGAGTTTGTTAAACTTTCTCTTATTGTTCAGCTTGTTAAACTTTCTCTTATTGTCCAGCTTGTTAAACTTTCTCTTATTGTCCAGTTTGTTAAACTTTCTCTTATTGTCCAGTTTGTTAAACTTTCTCTTATTGTCCACCTTGTTAAACTTTCCCTTATTGTCCAGCTTGCTAAACTTTCTCTTATTGTCCAGTTTGTTAAACTTTCTCTTATTGTTCAGTTTGTTAAACTTTCTCTTATTGTTCAGCTTGTTAAACTTTCTCTTATTGTCCAGTTTGTTAAACTTTCTCTTATTGTCCAGTTTGTTAAACTTTCTCTTATTGTCCAGTTTGTTAAACTTTCTCTTATTGTTCAGTTTGTTAAACTTTCTCTTATTGTTCCGCTTGTTAAACTTTCTCTTATTGTCCAGTTTGTTAGACTTTCTCTTATTGTCCAGCTTGTTAAACTTTCTCTTATTGTCCAGTTTGTTAAACTTTCTCTTATTGTCCAGTTTGTTAAACTTTCTCTTATTGTCCAGTTTGTTAAACTTTCCCTTATTGTCCAGCTTGTTAAACTTTCTCTTATTGTCCAGTTTGTTGAACTTTCTCTTATTGTCCAGTTTGTTAAACTTTCCCTTATTGTCCAGCTTGTTAAACTTTCTCTTATTGTCCAGTTTGTTAAACTTTCTCTTATTGTCCAGCTTGTTAAACTTTCTCTTATTGTCCAGTTTGTTAAACTTTCTCTTATTGTCCAGCTTGTTAGACTTTCTCTTATTGTCCAGTTTGTTAAACTTTCTCTTATTCTCCAGTTTGTTAGACTTTCTCTTATTGTCCAGTTTGTTAGACTTTCTCTTATTGTCCAGTTTGTTAAACTTTCTCTTATTGTCCAGTTTGTTAAACTTTCTCTTATTGTCCAGTTTGTTAGACTTTCTCTTATTGTCCAGTTTGTTAGACTTTCTCTTATTGTCCAGTTTGTTAAACTTTCTGTTATTGTCCAGTTTGTTAAACTTTCTCTTATTGTCCAGTTTGTTAGACTTTCTCTTATTGTCCAGTTTGTTAAACTTTCTCTTATTGTCCAGTTTGTTAAACTTTCTGTTATTGTCCAGTTTGTTAAACTTTCTGTTATTGTCCAGTTTGTTAAACTTTCTCTTATTGTCCAGTTTGTTAAACTTTCTCTTATTGTCCACCTTGTTAAACTTTCCCTTATTGTCCAGCTTGCTAAACTTTCTCTTATTGTCCAGTTTGTTAAACTTTCTCTTATTGTTCAGCTTGCTAAACTTTCTCTTATTGTCCAGTTTGTTAAACTTTCTCTTATTGTCCAGCTTGTTAAACTTTCTCTTATTGTCCAGTTTGTTAAACTTTCTCTTATTGTCCAGCTTGTTAAACTTTCTCTTATTGTCGAGTTTGTTAAACTTTCTCTTATTGTTCAGCTTGTTAAACTTTCTCTTATTGTCCAGCTTGTTAAACTTTCTCTTATTGTCCAGTTTGTTAAACTTTCTCTTATTGTCCAGTTTGTTAAACTTTCTCTTATTGTCCACCTTGTTAAACTTTCCCTTATTGTCCAGCTTGCCAAACTTTCTCTTATTGTCCAGTTTGTTAAACTTTCTCTTATTGTTCAGTTTGTTAAACTTTCTCTTATTGTTCAGCTTGTTAAACTTTCTCTTATTGTCCAGTTTGTTAAACTTTCTCTTATTGTCCAGTTTGTTAAACTTTCTCTTATTGTCCAGTTTGTTAAACTTTCTCTTATTGTTCAGTTTGTTAAACTTTCTCTTATTGTTCAGCTTGTTAAACTTTCTCTTATTGTCCAGTTTGTTAGACTTTCTCTTATTGTCCAGCTTGTTAAACTTTCTCTTATTGTCCAGTTTGTTAAACTTTCTCTTATTGTCCAGTTTGTTAAACTTTCTCTTATTGTCCAGTTTGTTAAACTTTCCCTTATTGTCCAGCTTGTTAAACTTTCTCTTATTGTCCAGTTTGTTGAACTTTCTCTTATTGTCCAGTTTGTTAAACTTTCCCTTATTGTCCAGCTTGTTAAACTTTCTCTTATTGTCCAGTTTGTTAAACTTTCTCTTATTGTCCAGCTTGTTAAACTTTCTCTTATTGTCCAGTTTGTTAAACTTTCTCTTATTGTTCAGTTTGTTAAACTTTCTCTTATTGTCCAGTTTGTTAAACTTTCTCTTATTGTCCAGCTTGTTAAACTTTCTCTTATTGTCCAGCTTGTTAAACTTTCCCTTATTGTCCAGTTTGTTAAACTTTTTCTTATTGTCCAGTTTGTTAAACTTTCTCTTATTGTCCAGTTTGTTAAACTTTCTCTTATTGTCCAGTTTGTTAAACTTTCTCTTATTGTCCAGTTTGTTAAACTTTCTCTTATTGTCCAGCTTGTTAAACGTTCTCTTATTGTCCAGCTTGGTAAACTTTCTCTTATTGTCCAGTTTGTTAAACTTTCTCTTATTGTCCAGTTTGTTAAACTTGCTCTTATTGTCCAGTTTGTTAAACTTTCTCTTATTGTCCAGTTTTTAGACTTTCTCTTATTGTCCAGTTTGTTAAACTTTCTCTTATTGTCCAGTTTGTTAAACTTTCTCTTATTGTCCAGCTTGCTAAACTTTCTCTTATTGTCCAGTTTGTTAAGCTTTCTCTTATTGTCCAGTTTGTTAAACTTTCTCTTATTGTCCAGCTTGTTAAACTTTCTCTTATTGTCCAGTTTGTTAAACTTTCTCTTATTGTCCAGTTTGCTAAACTTTCTCTTATTGTCCAGTTTGTTAAACTTGCTCTTATTGTCCAGCTTGCTAAACTTTCTCTTATTGTCCAGCTTGTTAAACTTTCTCTTATTGTCCAGCTTGTTAAACTTTCTCTTATTGTCCAGCTTGCTAAACTTTCTCTTATTGTCCAGTTTGTTAAACTTTCTCTTATTGTCCAGTTTGCTAAACTTTCTGTTATTGTCCAGTTTGTTAAACTTTCTCTTATTGTCCAGTTTGTTAAACTTTCTCTTATTGTCCAGTTTGTTAAACTTTCTCTTATTGTCCAGCTTGTTAAACTTTCTCTTATTGTCCAGTTTGCTAAACTTTCTCTTATTGTCCAGTTTGTTAAACTTTCTCTTATTGTCCAGTTTGCTAAACTTTCTCTTATTGTCCAGTTTGTTAAACGTTCTCTTATTGTCCAGTTTGTTAAACTTTCTCTTATTGTCCAGTTTGTTAAACTTTCTCTTATTGTCCAGCTTGTTAAACTTTCTCTTATTGCCCAGTTTGTTAAACTCTCTCTTATTGTCCAGCTTGTTAAACTTTCTCTTATTGTCCAGCTTGTTAAACTTTCTCTTATTGTCAAGCTTGTTAAACTTTCTCTTATTGTCCAGTTTGTTAAACTTTCTCTTATTGTCCAGCTTGTTAAACTTTCTCTTATTGTCCACCTTGTTAAACTTTCTCTTATTGTCCAGCTTGTTAAACTTTCTCTTATTGTCCAGCTTGTTAGACTTTCTCTTATTGTCCAGTTTGTTAAACTTTCTCTTATTGTCCAGCTTGTTAGACTTTCTCTTATTGTCCAGTTTGTTAAACTTTCTCTTATTGTCCAGCTTGCTAAACTTTCTCTTATTGTCCAGTTTGTTAAACTTTCTCTTATTGTCCAGCTTGTTAAACTTTCTCTTATTGTCCAGTTTGTTAAACTTTCTCTTATTGTCCAGTTTGTTAAACTTTCCCTTATTGTCCAGCTTGTTAAACTTTCTCTTATTGTCCAGTTTGTTAAACTTTCTCTTATTGTCCAGTTTGTTAAACTTTCTCTTATAGTCCAGTTTGTTAAACTTTCTCTTATTGTCCAGTTTGTTAAACTTTCTCTTATTGTCCAGCTTGTTAAACTTTCTCTTATTGTCCAGTTTGTTAAACTTTCTCTTATTGTCCAGCTTGCTAAACTTTCTCTTATTGTCCAGCTTGTTAAACTTTCTCTTATTGTCCAGCTTGTTAAACTTTCTCTTATTGTCCAGTTTGTTAAACTTTCTCTTATTGTCCAGCTTGTTAGACTTTCTCTTATTGTCAAGTTTGTTAAACTTTCTCTTATTGTCCAGCTTGTTAAACTTTCTCTTATTGTCCAGTTTGTTAAACTTTCTCTTATTGTCCAGTTTGTTAAACTTTCTCTTATTGTCCACCTTGTTAAATTTTCCCTTATTGTCCAGCTTGCTAAACTTTCTCTTATTGTCCAGCTTGTTAGACTTTCTCTTATTGTCCAGTTTGTTAAACTTTCTCTTATTCTCCAGTTTGTTAGACTTTCTCTTATTGTCCAGTTTGTTAGACTTTCTCTTATTGTCCAGTTTGTTAAACTTTCTCTTATTGTCCAGTTTGTTAAACTTTCTCTTATTGTCCAGTTTGTTAGACTTTCTCTTATTGTCCAGTTTGTTAGACTTTCTCTTATTGTCCAGTTTGTTAAACTTTCTGTTATTGTCCAGTTTGTTAAACTTTCTCTTATTGTCCAGTTTGTTAGACTTTCTCTTATTGTCCAGTTTGTTAAACTTTCTCTTATTGTCCAGTTTGTTAAACTTTCTGTTATTGTCCAGTTTGTTAAACTTTCTGTTATTGTCCAGTTTGTTAAACTTTCTCTTATTGTCCAGTTTGTTAAACTTTCTCTTATTGTCCACCTTGTTAAACTTTCCCTTATTGTCCAGCTTGCTAAACTTTCTCTTATTGTCCAGTTTGTTAAACTTTCTCTTATTGTTCAGCTTGCTAAACTTTCTCTTATTGTCCAGTTTGTTAAACTTTCTCTTATTGTCCAGCTTGTTAAACTTTCTCTTATTGTCCAGTTTGTTAAACTTTCTCTTATTGTTCAGCTTGTTAAACTTTCTCTTATTGTCCAGCTTGTTAAACTTTCTCTTATTGTCCAGTTTGTTAAACTTTCTCTTATTGTCCAGTTTGTTAAACTTTCTCTTATTGTCCACCTTGTTAAACTTTCCCTTATTGTCCAGCTTGCTAAACTTTCTCTTATTGTCCAGTTTGTTAAACTTTCTCTTATTGTTCAGTTTGTTAAACTTTCTCTTATTGTTCAGCTTGTTAAACTTTCTCTTATTGTCCAGTTTGTTAAACTTTCTCTTATTGTCCAGTTTGTTAAACTTTCTCTTATTGTCCAGTTTGTTAAACTTTCTCTTATTGTTCAGTTTGTTAAACTTTCTCTTATTGTTCAGCTTGTTAAACTTTCTCTTATTGTCCAGTTTGTTAGACTTTCTCTTATTGTCCAGCTTGTTAAACTTTCTCTTATTGTCCAGTTTGTTAAACTTTCTCTTATTGTCCAGTTTGTTAAACTTTCTCTTATTGTCCAGTTTGTTAAACTTTCCCTTATTGTCCAGCTTGTTAAACTTTCTCTTATTGTCCAGTTTGTTGAACTTTCTCTTATTGTCCAGTTTGTTAAACTTTCCCTTATTGTCCAGCTTGTTAAACTTTCTCTTATTGTCCAGTTTGTTAAACTTTCTCTTATTGTCCAGCTTGTTAAACTTTCTCTTATTGTCCAGTTTGTTAAACTTTCTCTTATTGTTCAGTTTGTTAAACTTTCTCTTATTGTCCAGTTTGTTAAACTTTCTCTTATTGTCCAGCTTGTTAAACTTTCTCTTATTGTCCAGCTTGTTAAACTTTCCCTTATTGTCCAGTTTGTTAAACTTTTTCTTATTGTCCAGTTTGTTAAACTTTCTCTTATTGTCCAGTTTGTTAAACTTTCTCTTATTGTCCAGTTTGTTAAACTTTCTCTTATTGTCCAGTTTGTTAAACTTTCTCTTATTGTCCAGCTTGTTAAACGTTCTCTTATTGTCCAGCTTGGTAAACTTTCTCTTATTGTCCAGTTTGTTAAACTTTCTCTTATTGTCCAGTTTGTTAAACTTGCTCTTATTGTCCAGTTTGTTAAACTTTCTCTTATTGTCCAGTTTTTAGACTTTCTCTTATTGTCCAGTTTGTTAAACTTTCTCTTATTGTCCAGTTTGTTAAACTTTCTCTTATTGTCCAGCTTGCTAAACTTTCTCTTATTGTCCAGTTTGTTAAGCTTTCTCTTATTGTCCAGTTTGTTAAACTTTCTCTTATTGTCCAGCTTGTTAAACTTTCTCTTATTGTCCAGTTTGTTAAACTTTCTCTTATTGTCCAGTTTGCTAAACTTTCTCTTATTGTCCAGTTTGTTAAACTTGCTCTTATTGTCCAGCTTGCTAAACTTTCTCTTATTGTCCAGCTTGTTAAACTTTCTCTTATTGTCCAGCTTGTTAAACTTTCTCTTATTGTCCAGCTTGCTAAACTTTCTCTTATTGTCCAGTTTGTTAAACTTTCTCTTATTGTCCAGTTTGCTAAACTTTCTGTTATTGTCCAGTTTGTTAAACTTTCTCTTATTGTCCAGTTTGTTAAACTTTCTCTTATTGTCCAGTTTGTTAAACTTTCTCTTATTGTCCAGCTTGTTAAACTTTCTCTTATTGTCCAGTTTGCTAAACTTTCTCTTATTGTCCAGTTTGTTAAACTTTCTCTTATTGTCCAGTTTGCTAAACTTTCTCTTATTGTCCAGTTTGTTAAACTTTCTCTTATTGTCCAGTTTGTTAAACTTTCTCTTATTGTCCAGTTTGTTAAACTTTCTCTTATTGTCCAGTTTGTTAAACTTTCTCTTATTGTCCAGCTTGTTAAACTTTCTCTTATTGTCCAGCTTGTTAATCTTTCTCTTATTGTCCAGTTTGTTAAACTTTCTCTTATTGTCCAGTTTGTTAAACTTTCTCTTATTGTCCAGCTTGTTAAACTTTCCCTTATTGTCCAGTTTGTTAAACTTTCTCTTATTGTCCAGCTTGTTAAACTTTCTCTTATTGTCCAGCTTGTTAAACTTTCTCTTATTGTCCAGTTTGTTAAACTTTCTCTTATTGCCCAGTTTGTTAAACTCTCTCTTATTGTCCAGCTTGTTAAACTTTCTCTTATTGTCCAGCTTGTTAAACTTTCTCTTATTGTCAAGCTTGTTAAACTTTCTCTTATTGTCCAGTTTGTTAAACTTTCTCTTATTGTCCAGCTTGTTAAACTTTCTCTTATTGTCAAGCTTGTTAAACTTTCTGTTATTGTCCAGTTTGTTAAACTTTCTCTTATTGTCCAGTTTGTTAGACTTTCTCTTATTGTCCAGCTTGTTAAACTTTCTCTTATTGTCAAGCTTGTTAAACTTTCTCTTATTGTCAAGCTTGTTAAACTTTCTCTTATTGTCCAGCTTGTTAAACTTTCTCTTATTGTCCAGTTTGTTAAACTTTCTCTTATTGTCCAGCTTGTTAAACTTTCTCTTATTGTCCAGTTTGTTAAACTTTCTCTTATTGTCCAGTTTGTTAACCTTTCTCTTATTGTCCAGTTTGTTAGACTTTCTCTTATTGTCCAGTTTGTTCAACTTTCTCTTATTGTCCAGTTTGTTAAACTTTCTCTTATTGTCCAGTTTGTTAAACTTTCTCTTATTGTCCAGTTTGTTAAACTTTCTCTTATTGTCCAGTTTGTTAAACTTTCTCTTATTGTCCAGTTTGTTAAACTTTCTCTTATTGTCCAGTTTGTTAAACTTTCTCTTATGGTCCAGTTTGTTAAACTTTCTCTTATTTTCCAGTTTGTTAAACTTTCTCTTATTGTCCAGCTTGTTAAACTTTCTCTTATTGTCCAGTTTGTTAAACTTTCTCTTATTGTCCAGTTTGTTAAACTTTCTCTTATTGTCCAGCTTGTTAAACTTTCTCTTATTGTCCAGCTTGTTAAACTTTCTCTTATTGTCCAGTTTGTTAAACTTTCTCTTATTGTCCAGTTTGTTAAACTTTCTCTTATTGTCCAGTTTGTTAAACTTTCTCTTATTGTCCAGCTTGTTAAACTTTCTCTTATTGTCCAGCTTGTTAAACTTTCTCTTTTTGTCCAGTTTGTTAAACTTTCTCTTATTGTACAGTTTGTTAAAGTTTCTCTTATTGTCCAGTTTGTTAAACTTTCTCTTATTGTCCAGCTTGTTAAACTTTCTCTTATTGTCCAGTTTGTTAAACTTTCTCTTATTGTCCAGTTTGTTAAACTTTCTCTTATTGTCCAGTTTGTTAAACTTTCTCTTATTTTCCAGCTTGTTAAATTTTCTCTTATTGTCCAGTTTGTTAAACTTTCTCTTATTGTCCAGCTTGTTAAACTTTCTCTTATTGTCCAGCTTGTTAAACTTTCTCTTATTGTCCAGTTTGTTAAACTTTCTCTTATTGTCCAGTTTGTTAAACTTTCTCTTATTGTCCAGTTTGTTAAACTTGCTCTTATTGTCCAGTTTGTTAAACTTTCTCTTATTGTCCAGTTTGTTAAACTTTCTCTTATTGTCCAGTTTGTTAAACTTTCTCTTATTGTCCAGTTTGTTAAACTTTCTCTTATTGTCCAGTTTGTTAAACTTTCTCTTATTGTCCAGTTTGCTAAACTTTCTCTTATTGTCCAGTTTGTTAAACTTTCTCTTATTGTCCCGCTTGTTAAACTTTCTCTTATTGTCCACCTTGTTAAACTTTCCCTTATTGTCCAGCTTGCTAAACTTTCTCTTATTGTCCAGTTTGTTAAACTTTCCCTTATTGTCCAGTTTGTTAAACTTTCTCTTATTGTCCAGTTGTTAAACTTTCTCTTCTTGTCCAGTTTGTTAAACTTGCTCTTATTGTCCAGCTTGTTAAACTTTCTCTTATTGTCCAGTTTGTTAAACTTTCTCTTATTGTCCAGTTTGTTAAACTTTCCCTTATTGTCCACCTTGTTAAACTTTCCCTTATTGTCCAGCTTGCTAAACTTTCTCTTATTGTCCAGCTTGTTCAACTTTCTCTTATTGTCCAGTTTGTTAAACTTTCTCTTATTGTCCAGTTTGTTAAACTTTCTCTTATTGTCCAGCTTGTTAAACTTTCTCTTATTGTCCAGCTTGTTAAACTTTCTCTTATTGTCCAGTTTGTTAAATTTTCTCTTATTGTCCAGTTTGTTAAACTTTCTCTTATTGTCCAGTTTGTTAAACTTTCTCTTATTGTCCAGCTTGTTAAACTTTCTCTTATTGTCCAGTTTGTTAAACTTTCTCTTATTGTCCAGTTTGTTAAACTTTCTCTTATTGTCCAGTTTGTTAAACTTTCTCTTATTGTCCAGTTTGTTAAACTTTCTCTTATTGTCCAGCTTGTTAAACTTTCTCTTATTGTCCAGCTTGTTAAACTTTCTCTTATTGTCCAGTTTGTTAAACTTTCTCTTATTGTCCAGCTTGCTAAACTTTCTCTTATTGTCCAGTTTGTTAAACTTTCTCTTATTGTCCAGTTTGTTAAACTTTCTCTTATTGTCCAGTTTGTTAAACTTTCTCTTATTGTCCAGTTTGTTAAACTTTCTCTTATTGTCCACCTTGTTAAACTTTCCCTTATTGTCCAGCTTGCTAAACTTTCTCTTATTGTCCAGCTTGCTAAACTTTCTCTTATTGTCCAGTTTGTTAAACTTTCCCTTATTGTCCAGTTTGTTAAACTTTCTCTTATTGTCCAGTTGTTAAACTTTCTCTTATTGTCCAGTTTGTTAAACTTGCTCTTATTGTCCAGCTTGTTAAACTTTCTCTTATTGTACAGTTTGTTAAAGTTTCTCTTATTGTCCAGTTTGTTAAACTTTCTCTTATTGTCCAGCTTGTTAAACTTTCTCTTATTGTCCAGTTTGTTAAACTTTCTCTTATTGTCCAGTTTGTTAAACTTTCTCTTATTGTCCAGTTTGTTAAACTTTCTCTTATTTTCCAGCTTGTTAAATTTTCTCTTATTGTCCAGTTTGTTAAACTTTCTCTTATTGTCCAGCTTGTTAAACTTTCTCTTATTGTCCAGCTTGTTAAACTTTCTCTTATTGTCCAGTTTGTTAAACTTTCTCTTATTGTCCAGTTTGTTAAACTTTCTCTTATTGTCCAGTTTGTTAAACTTGCTCTTATTGTCCAGTTTGTTAAACTTTCTCTTATTGTCCAGTTTGTTAAACTTTCTCTTATTGTCCAGTTTGTTAAACTTTCTCTTATTGTCCAGTTTGTTAAACTTTCTCTTATTGTCCAGTTTGTTAAACTTTCTCTTATTGTCCAGTTTGCTAAACTTTCTCTTATTGTCCAGTTTGTTAAACTTTCTCTTATTGTCCCGCTTGTTAAACTTTCTCTTATTGTCCACCTTGTTAAACTTTCCCTTATTGTCCAGCTTGCTAAACTTTCTCTTATTGTCCAGTTTGTTAAACTTTCCCTTATTGTCCAGTTTGTTAAACTTTCTCTTATTGTCCAGTTGTTAAACTTTCTCTTATTGTCCAGTTTGTTAAACTTGCTCTTATTGTCCAGCTTGTTAAACTTTCTCTTATTGTCCAGTTTGTTAAACTTTCTCTTATTGTCCAGTTTGTTAAACTTTCCCTTATTGTCCACCTTGTTAAACTTTCCCTTATTGTCCAGCTTGCTAAACTTTCTCTTATTGTCCAGCTTGTTCAACTTTCTCTTATTGTCCAGTTTGTTAAACTTTCTCTTATTGTCCAGTTTGTTAAACTTTCTCTTATTGTCCAGCTTGTTAAACTTTCTCTTATTGTCCAGCTTGTTAAACTTTCTCTTATTGTCCAGTTTGTTAAATTTTCTCTTATTGTCCAGTTTGTTAGACTTTCTCTTATTGTCCAGTTTGTTAAACTTTCTCTTATTGTCCAGCTTGTTAAACTTTCTCTTATTGTCCAGTTTGTTAAACTTTCTCTTATTGTCCAGTTTGTTAAACTTTCTCTTATTGTCCAGTTTGTTAAACTTTCTCTTATTGTCCAGTTTGTTAAACTTTCTCTTATTGTCCAGCTTGTTAAACTTTCTCTTATTGTCCAGCTTGTTAAACTTTCTCTTATTGTCCAGCTTGTTAAACTTTCTCTTATTGTCCAGTTTGTTAAACTTTCTCTTATTGTCCAGCTTGCTAAACTTTCTCTTATTGTCCAGTTTGTTAAACTTTCTCTTATTGTCCAGTTTGTTAAACTTTCTCTTATTGTCCAGTTTGTTAAACTTTCTCTTATTGTCCACCTTGTTAAACTTTCCCTTATTGTCCAGCTTGCTAAACTTTCTCTTATTGTCCAGTTTGTTAAACTTTCCCTTATTGTCCAGTTTGTTAAACTTTCTCTTATTGTCCAGTTGTTAAACTTTCTCTTATTGTCCAGTTTGTTAAACTTTCTCTTATTGTCCAGTTTGTTAAACTTTCTCTTATTGTCCAGTTTGTTAAACTTTCTCTTATTGTCCAGCTTGTTAAACTTTCTCTTATTGTCCAGTTTGTTAAACTTGCTCTTATTGTCCAGCTTGTTAAACTTTCTCTTATTGTCCAGTTTGTTAAACTTTCTCTTATTGTCCAGTTTGTTAAACTTTCCCTTATTGTCCACCTTGTTAAACTTTCCCTTATTGTCCAGCTTGCTAAACTTTCTCTTATTGTCCAGCTTGTTCAACTTTCTCTTATTGTCCAGTTTGTTAAACTTTCTCTTATTGTCCAGTTTGTTAAACTTTCTCTTATTGTCCAGCTTGTTAAACTTTCTCTTATTGTCCAGCTTGTTAAACTTTCTCTTATTGTCCAGTTTGTTAAATTTTCTCTTATTGTCCAGTTTGTTAGACTTTCTCTTATTGTCCAGTTTGTTAAACTTTCTCTTATTGTCCAGCTTGTTAAACTTTCTCTTATTGTCCAGTTTGTTAAACTTTCTCTTATTGTCCAGTTTGTTAAACTTTCTCTTATTGTCCAGTTTGTTAAACTTTCTCTTATTGTCCAGTTTGTTAAACTTTCTCTTATTGTCCAGCTTGTTAAACTTTCTCTTATTGTCCAGCTTGTTAAACTTTCTCTTATTGTCCAGCTTGTTAAACTTTCTCTTATTGTCCAGTTTGTTAAACTTTCTCTTATTGTCCAGCTTGCTAAACTTTCTCTTATTGTCCAGTTTGTTAAACTTTCTCTTATTGTCCAGTTTGTTAAACTTTCTCTTATTGTCCAGTTTGTTAAACTTTCTCTTATTGTCCACCTTGTTAAACTTTCCCTTATTGTCCAGCTTGCTAAACTTTCTCTTATTGTCCAGTTTGTTAAACTTTCCCTTATTGTCCAGTTTGTTAAACTTTCTCTTATTGTCCAGTTGTTAAACTTTCTCTTATTGTCCAGTTTGTTAAACTTGCTCTTATTGTCCAGCTTGTTAAACTTTCTCTTATTGTCCAGTTTGTTAAACTTTCTCTTATTGTCCAGTTTGTTAAACTTTCTCTTATTGTCCACCTTGTTAAACTTTCCCTTATTGTCCACCTTGTTAAACTTTCCCTTATTGTCCAGCTTGCTAAACTTTCTCTTATTGTCCAGTTTGTTAAACTTTCTCTTATTGTCCAGTTTGTTAAACTTTCTCTTATTGTCCAGTTTGTTAAACTTTCTCTTATTGTCCAGCTTGTTAAACTTTCTCTTATTGTCCAGCTTGTTAAACTTTCTCTTATTGTCCAGTTTGTTAAATTTTCTCTTATTGTCCAGTTTGTTAGACTTTCTCTTATTGTCCAGTTTGTTAAACTTTCTCTTATTGTCCAGCTTGTTAAACTTTCTCTTATTGTCCAGTTTGTTAAACTTTCTCTTATTGTCCAGTTTGTTAAACTTTCTCTTATTGTCCAGTTTGTTAAACTTTCTCTTATTGTCCAGTTTGTTAAACTTTCTCTTATTGTCCAGCTTGTTAAACTTTCTCTTATTGTCCAGCTTGTTAAACTTTCTCTTATTGTCCAGTTTGTTAAACTTTCTCTTATTGTCCAGCTTGCTAAACTTTCTCTTATTGTCCAGTTTGTTAAACTTTCTCTTATTGTCCAGTTTGTTAAACTTTCTCTTATTGTCCAGTTTGTTAAACTTTCTCTTATTGTCCAGTTTGTTAAACTTTCTCTTATTGTCCACCTTGTTAAACTTTCCCTTATTGTCCAGCTTGCTAAACTTTCTCTTATTGTCCAGCTTGTTCAACTTTCTCTTATTGTCCAGTTTGTTAAACTTTCTCTTATTGTCCAGTTTGTTAAACTTTCTCTTATTGTCCAGTTTGTTAAACTTTCTCTTATTGTCCAGTTTGTTAAACTTTCTCTTATTGTCCACCTTGTTAAACTTTCCCTTATTGTCCAGCTTGCTAAACTTTCTCTTATTGTCCAGCTTGTTCAACTTTCTCTTATTGTCCAGTTTGTTAAACTTTCTCTTATTGTCCAGTTTGTTAAACTTTCTCTTATTGTCCAGCTTGTTAAACTTTCTCTTATTGTCCAGCTTGTTAAACTTTCTCTTATTGTCCAGTTTGTTAAATTTTCTCTTATTGTCCAGTTTGTTAGACTTTCTCTTATTGTCCAGTTTGTTAAACTTTCTCTTATTGTCCAGCTTGTTAAACTTTCTCTTATTGTCCAGTTTGTTAAACTTTCTCTTATTGTCCAGTTTGTTAAACTTTCTCTTATTGTCCAGTTTGTTAAACTTTCTCTTATTGTCCAGTTTGTTAAACTTTCTCTTATTGTCCAGCTTGCTAAACTTTCTCTTATTGTCCAGTTTGTTAAACCTTCTCTTATTGTCCAGTTTGTTAAACTTTCTCTTATTGTCCAGTTTGTTAAACTTTCTCTTATTGTCCAGTTTGTTAAACTTTCCCTTATTGTCCAGTTTGTTAAACTTGCTCTTATTGTCCAGCTTGTTAAACTTTCTCATATTGTCCAGCTTGCTAAACTTTCTCTTATTGTCCAGTTTGCTAAACTTTCTCTTATTGTCCAGTTTGTTAAACTTTCTCTTATTGTCCAGCTTGCTAAACTTTCTCTTATTGTCCAGTTTGTTAAACCTTCTCTTATTGTCCAGTTTGTTAAACTTTCTCTTATTGTCCAGTTTGTTAAACTTTCTCTTATTGTCCAGTTTGTTAAACTTTCCCTTATTGTCCAGTTTGTTAAACTTGCTCTTATTGTCCAGCTTGTTAAACTTTCTCATATTGTCCAGCTTGCTAAACTTTCTCTTATTGTCCAGTTTGTTAAACTTTCTCTTATTGTCCAGTTTGTTAAACTTTCTCTTATTGTCCAGTTTGTTAAACTTTCTCTTATTGTCCAGTTTGTTAAACTTTCTCTTATTGTCCAGTTTGTTAAACTTTCTCTTATTGTCCAGTTTGTTAAACTTTCTCTTATTGTCCAGTTTGTTAAACTTTCTCTTATTGTCCAGTTTGCTAAACTTTCTCTTATTGTCCAGTTTGTTAAACTTGCTCTTATTGTCCAGCTTGCTAAACTTTCTCTTATTGTCCAGCTTGTTAAACTTTCTCTTATTGTCCAGCTTGTTAAACTTTCTCTTATTGTCCAGCTTGCTAAACTTTCTCTTATTGTCCAGTTTGTTAAACTTTCTCTTATTGTCCAGTTTGCTAAACTTTCTGTTATTGTCCAGTTTGTTAAACTTTCTCTTATTGTCCAGTTTGTTAAACTTTCTCTTATTGTCCAGTTTGTTAAACTTTCTCTTATTGTCCAGCTTGTTAAACTTTCTCTTATTGTCCAGTTTGCTAAACTTTCTCTTATTGTCCAGTTTGTTAAACTTTCTCTTATTGTCCAGTTTGCTAAACTTTCTCTTATTGTCCAGTTTGTTAAACTTTCTCTTATTGTCCAGTTTGTTAAACTTTCTCTTATTGTCCAGTTTGTTAAACTTTCTCTTATTGTCCAGCTTGTTAAACTTTCTCTTATTGTCCAGCTTGTTAATCTTTCTCTTATTGTCCAGTTTGTTAAACTTTCTCTTATTGTCCAGTTTGTTAAACTTTCTCTTATTGTCCAGTTTGTTAAACTTTCCCTTATTGTCCAGTTTGTTAAACTTTCTCTTATTGTCCAGCGTGTTAAACTTTCTCTTATTGTCCAGTTTGTTAAACTTTCTCTTATTGTCCAGTTTGTTAAACTTTCTCTTATTGCCCAGTTTGTTAAACTCTCTCTTATTGTCCAGCTTGTTAAACTTTCTCTTATTCTCCAGCTTGTTAAACTTTCTCTTATTGTCAAGCTTGTTAAACTTTCTCTTATTGTCCAGTTTGTTAAACTTTCTCTTATTGTCCAGCTTGTTAAACTTTCTCTTATTGTCAAGCTTGTTAAACTTTCTGTTATTGTCCAGTTTGTTAAACTTTCTCTTATTGTCCAGTTTGTTAGACTTTCTCTTATTGTCCAGCTTGTTAAACTTTCTCTTATTGTCAAGCTTGTTAAACTTTCTCTTATTGTCAAGCTTGTTAAACTTTCTCTTATTGTCCAGCTTGTTAAACTTTCTCTTATTGTCCAGTTTGTTAAACTTTCTCTTATTGTCCAGCTTGTTAAACTTTCTCTTATTGTCCAGTTTGTTAAACTTTCTCTTATTGTCCAGTTTGTTAACCTTTCTCTTATTGTCCAGTTTGTTAGACTTTCTCTTATTGTCCAGTTTGTTCAACTTTCTCTTATTGTCCAGTTTGTTAAACTTTCTCTTATTGTCCAGTTTGTTAAACTTTCTCTTATTGTCCAGTTTGTTAAACTTTCTCTTATTGTCCAGTTTGTTAAACTTTCTCTTATTGTCCAGTTTGTTAAACTTTCTCTTATTGTCCAGTTTGTTAAACT
The DNA here is from genome assembly GCA_034401795.1 of Chaetoderma sp. LZ-2023a. Taxonomy (NCBI): domain Eukaryota; kingdom Metazoa; phylum Mollusca; class Caudofoveata; order Chaetodermatida; family Chaetodermatidae; genus Chaetoderma; species Chaetoderma sp. LZ-2023a. Next base: position 23,331,418 of record CM067363.1, on the reverse strand, counting down.
TTCTCTTATGGTCCAGTTTGTTAAACTTTCTCTTATTTTCCAGTTTGTTAAACTTTCTCTTATTGTCCAGCTTGTAAACTTTCTCTTATTGTCCAGTTTGTTAAACTTTCTCTTATTGTCCAGTTTGTTAAACTTTCTCTTATTGTCCAGCTTGTTAAACTTTCTCTTATTGTCCAGCTTGTTAAACTTTCTCTTATTGTCCAGTTTGTTAAACTTTCTCTTATTGTCCAGTTTGTTAAACTTTCTCTTATTGTCCAGTTTGTTAAACTTTCTCTTATTGTCCAGCTTGTTAAACTTTCTCTTATTGTCCAGCTTGTTAAACTTTCTCTTTTTGTCCAGTTTGTTAAACTTTCTCTTATTGTACAGTTTGTTAAAGTTTCTCTTATTGTCCAGTTTGTTAAACTTTCTCTTATTGTCCAGCTTGTTAAACTTTCTCTTATTGTCCAGTTTGTTAAACTTTCTCTTATTGTCCAGTTTGTTAAACTTTCTCTTATTGTCCAGTTTGTTAAACTTTCTCTTATTTTCCAGCTTGTTAAATTTTCTCTTATTGTCCAGTTTGTTAAACTTTCTCTTATTGTCCAGCTTGTTAAACTTTCTCTTATTGTCCAGCTTGTTAAACTTTCTCTTATTGTCCAGTTTGTTAAACTTTCTCTTATTGTCCAGTTTGTTAAACTTTCTCTTATTGTCCAGTTTGTTAAACTTGCTCTTATTGTCCAGTTTGTTAAACTTTCTCTTATTGTCCAGTTTGTTAAACTTTCTCTTATTGTCCAGTTTGTTAAACTTTCTCTTATTGTCCAGTTTGTTAAACTTTCTCTTATTGTCCAGTTTGTTAAACTTTCTCTTATTGTCCAGTTTGCTAAACTTTCTCTTATTGTCCAGTTTGTTAAACTTTCTCTTATTGTCCCGCTTGTTAAACTTTCTCTTATTGTCCACCTTGTTAAACTTTCCCTTATTGTCCAGCTTGCTAAACTTTCTCTTATTGTCCAGTTTGTTAAACTTTCCCTTATTGTCCAGTTTGTTAAACTTTCTCTTATTGTCCAGTTGTTAAACTTTCTCTTATTGTCCAGTTTGTTAAACTTGCTCTTATTGTCCAGCTTGTTAAACTTTCTCTTATTGTCCAGTTTGTTAAACTTTCTCTTATTGTCCAGTTTGTTAAACTTTCCCTTATTGTCCACCTTGTTAAACTTTCCCTTATTGTCCAGCTTGCTAAACTTTCTCTTATTGTCCAGCTTGTTCAACTTTCTCTTATTGTCCAGTTTGTTAAACTTTCTCTTATTGTCCAGTTTGTTAAACTTTCTCTTATTGTCCAGCTTGTTAAACTTTCTCTTATTGTCCAGCTTGTTAAACTTTCTCTTATTGTCCAGTTTGTTAAATTTTCTCTTATTGTCCAGTTTGTTAGACTTTCTCTTATTGTCCAGTTTGTTAAACTTTCTCTTATTGTCCAGCTTGTTAAACTTTCTCTTATTGTCCAGTTTGTTAAACTTTCTCTTATTGTCCAGTTTGTTAAACTTTCTCTTATTGTCCAGTTTGTTAAACTTTCTCTTATTGTCCAGTTTGTTAAACTTTCTCTTATTGTCCAGCTTGTTAAACTTTCTCTTATTGTCCAGCTTGTTAAACTTTCTCTTATTGTCCAGTTTGTTAAACTTTCTCTTATTGTCCAGCTTGCTAAACTTTCTCTTATTGTCCAGTTTGTTAAACTTTCTCTTATTGTCCAGTTTGTTAAACTTTCTCTTATTGTCCAGTTTGTTAAACTTTCTCTTATTGTCCAGTTTGTTAAACTTTCTCTTATTGTCCACCTTGTTAAACTTTCCCTTATTGTCCAGCTTGCTAAACTTTCTCTTATTGTTCAGTTTGTTAAACTTTCTCTTATTGTTCAGCTTGTTAAACTTTCTCTTATTGTCCAGTTTGTTAAACTTTCTCTTATTGTCCAGTTTGTTAAACTTTCTCTTATTGTCCAGTTTGTTAAACTTTCTCTTATTATTCAGTTTGTTAAACTTTCTCTTATTGTTCAGCTTGTTAAACTTTCTCTTATTGTCCAGTTTGTTAGACTTTCTCTTATTGTCCAGTTTGTTAAACTTTCTCTTATTGTCCAGTTTGTTAGACTTGCTCTTATTGTCCAGCTTGTTAAACTTTCTCTTATTGTCCAGTTTGTTAAACTTTCTCTTATTGTCCAGTTTGTTAAACTTTCTCTTATTGTCCAGTTTGTTAAACTTTCTCTTATTGTCCAGCTTGTTAAACTTTCTCTTTTTGTCCAGCTTGTTAAACTTTCTCTTATTGTCCAGTTTGTTAAACTTTCTCTTATTGTCCAGTTTGTTAAACTTTCCCTTATTGTCCACCTTGTTAAACTTTCCTTTATTGTCCAGCTTGCTAAACTTTCTCTTATTGTCCAGCTTGTTCAACTTTCTCTTATTGTCCAGTTTGTTAAACTTTCTCTTATTGTCCAGTTTGTTAAACTTTCTCTTATTGTCCAGCTTGTTAAACTTTCTCTTATTGTCCAGCTTGTTAAACTTTCTCTTATTGTCCAGTTTGTTAAATTTTCTCTTATTGTCCAGTTTGTTAGACTTTCTCTTATTGTCCAGTTTGTTAAACTTTCTCTTATTGTCCAGCTTGTTAAACTTTCTCTTATTGTCCAGTTTGTTAAACTTTCTCTTATTGTCCAGTTTGTTAAACTTTCTCTTATTGTCCAGTTTGTTAAACTTTCTCTTATTGTCCAGTTTGTTAAACTTTCTCTTATTGTCCAGCTTGTTAAACTTTCTCTTATTGTCCAGCTTGTTAAACTTTCTCTTATTGTCCAGTTTGTTAAACTTTCTCTTATTGTCCAGCTTGCTAAACTTTCTCTTATTGTCCAGTTTGTTAAACTTTCTCTTATTGTCCAGTTTGTTAAACTTTCTCTTATTGTCCAGTTTGTTAAACTTTCTCTTATTGTCCAGTTTGTTAAACTTTCTCTTATTGTCCACCTTGTTAAACTTTCCCTTATTGTCCAGCTTGCTAAACTTTCTCTTATTGTCCAGCTTGTTCAACTTTCTCTTATTGTCCAGTTTGTTAAACTTTCTCTTATTGTCCAGTTTGTTAAACTTTCTCTTATTGTCCAGTTTGTTAAACTTTCTCTTATTGTCCAGTTTGTTAAACTTTCTCTTATTGTCCACCTTGTTAAACTTTCCCTTATTGTCCAGCTTGCTAAACTTTCTCTTATTGTCCAGCTTGTTCAACTTTCTCTTATTGTCCAGTTTGTTAAACTTTCTCTTATTGTCCAGTTTGTTAAACTTTCTCTTATTGTCCAGCTTGTTAAACTTTCTCTTATTGTCCAGCTTGTTAAACTTTCTCTTATTGTCCAGTTTGTTAAATTTTCTCTTATTGTCCAGTTTGTTAGACTTTCTCTTATTGTCCAGTTTGTTAAACTTTCTCTTATTGTCCAGCTTGTTAAACTTTCTCTTATTGTCCAGTTTGTTAAACTTTCTCTTATTGTCCAGTTTGTTAAACTTTCTCTTATTGTCCAGTTTGTTAAACTTTCTCTTATTGTCCAGTTTGTTAAACTTTCTCTTATTGTCCAGCTTGTTAAACTTTCTCTTATTGTCCAGCTTGTTAAACTTTCTCTTATTGTCCAGTTTGTTAAACTTTCTCTTATTGTCCAGCTTGCTAAACTTTCTCTTATTGTCCAGTTTGTTAAACCTTCTCTTATTGTCCAGTTTGTTAAACTTTCTCTTATTGTCCAGTTTGTTAAACTTTCTCTTATTGTCCAGTTTGTTAAACTTTCCCTTATTGTCCAGTTTGTTAAACTTGCTCTTATTGTCCAGCTTGTTAAACTTTCTCATATTGTCCAGCTTGCTAAACTTTCTCTTATTGTCCAGTTTGTTAAACTTTCTCTTATTGTCCAGTTTGTTAAACTTTCTCTTATTGTCCAGTTTGTTAAACTTTCTCTTATTGTCCAGTTTGTTAAACTTTCTCTTATTGTCCAGTTTGTTAAACTTTCTCTTATTGTCCAGTTTGTTAAACTTTCTCTTATTGTCCAGTTTGTTAAACTTTCTCTTATTGTCCAGTTTGTTAAACTTTCTCTTATTGTCCAGCTTGTTAAACTTTCTCTTATTGTCCAGTTTGTTAAACTTTCTCTTATTGTCCAGTTTGTTAAACTTTCTCTTATTGTCCAGTTTGTTAAACTTTCTCTTATTGTCCAGTTTGTTAAACTTTCTCTTATTGTCCAGTTTGTTAAACTTTCTCTTATTGTCCAGTTTGTTAAACTTTCTCTTATTGTCCAGTTTGTTAAACTTTCTCTTATTGTCCAGTTTGTTAAACTTTCTCTTATTGTCCAGTTTGTTAAACTTTCTCTTATTGTCCAGCTTGTTAAACTTTCTCTTATTGTCCAGTTTGTTAAACTTTCTCTTATTGTCCAGTTTGTTAAACTTTCTCTTATTGTCCAGCTTGTTAAACTTTCTCTTATTGTCCAGCTTGTTAAACTTTCTCTTATTGTCCAGTTTGTTAAACTTTCTCTTATTGTCCAGTTTGTTAAACTTTCTCTTATTGTCCAGTTTGTTAAACTTTCTCTTATTGTCCAGTTTGTTAAACTTTCTCTTATTGTCCAGTTTGTTAAACTTTCTCTTATTGTCCAGCTTGTTAAACTTTCTCTTATTGTCCAGCTTGTTAGACTTTCTCTTATTGTCCAGCTTGTTAGACTTTCTCTTATTGTCCAGCTTGTTAAACTTTCTCTTATTGTCCAGTTTGTTAAACTTTCTCTTATTGTCCAGTTTGTTAAACTTTCTCTTATTGTCCAGCTTGTTAAACTTTCTCTTATTGTCCAGTTTGTTAAACTTTCTCTTATTGTCCAGCTTGTTAAACTTTCTCTTATTGTCCAGTTTGTTAAACTTTCTCTTATTGTCCAGATTGTTAAACTTTCTCTTATTGTCCAGTTTGTTAAACTTTCTCTTATTGTCCAGTTTGTTAAACTTTCTCTTATTGTCCAGCTTGTTAAACTTTCTCTTATTGTCCAGTTTGTTAAACTTTCTCTTATTGTCCAGTTTGTTAAACTTTCTCTTATTGTCCAGTTTGTTAAACTTTCTCTTATTGTCCAGTTTGTTAAACTTTCTCTTATTGTCCAGTTTGTTAAACTTTCTCTTATTGTCCAGTTTGTTAAACTTTCTCTTATTGTCCAGTTTGTTAAACTTTCTCTTATTGTCCAGTTTGTTAAACTTTCTCTTATTGTCCAGTTTGTTAAACTTTCCCTTATTGTCCAGCTTGTTAAACTTTCTCTTATTGTCCAGTTTGTTAAACTTTCTCTTATTGTCCAGTCTGTTAAACTTTCTCTTATTGTCCAGTTTGTTAAACTTTCTCTTATTGTCCAGTTTGTTAAACTTTCTCTTATTGTCCAGTTTGTTAAACTTTCTCTTATTGTCCAGTTTGTTAAACTTTCTCTTATTGTCCACCTTGTTAAACTTTCTCTTATTGTCCAGCTTGTTAAACTTTCTCTTATTGTCCAGTTTGTTAAACTCTCTCTTATTGTCCAGCTTGTTAAACTTTCTCTTATTGTCCAGCTTGTTAGACTTTCTCTTATTGTCCAGTTTGTTAAACTTTCTCTTTTTGTCCAGTTTGTTAAACTTGCTCTTATTGTCCAGTTTGTTAAACTTTCTCTTATTGTCCAGTTTGTTAAACTTTCTCTTATTGTCCAGTTTTTAAACTTTCTCTTATTGTCCAGCTTGTTAAACTTTCTCTTATTGTCCAGTTTGTTAAACTTTCTCTTATTGTCCAGCTTGTTAAACTTTCCCTTATTGTCCAGCTTGTTAAACTTTCACTTATTGTCCAGTTTGTTAAACTTTCTCTTATTGTCCAGTTTGTTAAACTTTCTCTTATTGTCCAGTTTGTTAAACTTTCTCTTATTGTCCAGCTTGTTAAACTTTCTCTTATTGTCCAGCTTGTTAAACTTTCTCTCATTGTCCAGTTTGTTAAACTTTCTCTTATTGTCCAGTTTGTTAAACTTTCTCTTATTGTCCAGTTTGTTAAACTTTCTCTTATTGTCCAGCTTGTTAAACTTGCTCTTATTGTCCAGTTTGTTAAACTTTCTCTTATTGTCCAGCTTGTTAAACTTTCTCTTATTGTCCAGTTTGTTAAACTTTCTCTTATTGTCCAGTTTGTTAAACTTTCTCTTATTGTCCAGTTTGTTAAACTTTCTCTTATTGTCCAGCTTGTTAAACTTTCTCTTATTGTCCAGCTTGTTAAACTTTCTCTTATTGTCCAGTTTGTTAAACTTTCTCTTATTGTCCAGTTTGTTAAACTTTCTCTTATTGTCCAGTTTGTTAAACTTTCTCTCATTGTCCAGTTTGTTAAACTTTCTCTTATTGTCCAGTTTGTTAAACTTTCTCTTATTGTCCAGCTTGTTAAACTTTCTCTTATTGTCCAGTTTGTTAAACTTTCTCTTATTGTCCAGTTTGTTAAACTTTCTCTTATTGTCCAACTTGTTAAACTTTCTCTTATTGTCCAGTTTGTTAAACTTTCTCTTATTGTCCAGTTTGTTAAACTTTCTCTTATTGTCCAGTTTGTTAAACTTTCTCTTATTGTCCAGCTTGTTAAACTTTCTCTTATTGTCCAGCTTGTTAAACTTTCTCTTATTGTCCAGTTTGTTAAACTTTCTCTTATTGTCCAGTTTGTTAAACTTTCTCTTATTGTCCAGTTTGTTAAACTTTCTCTTATTGTCCAGTTTGTTAAACTTTCTCTTATTGTCCAGCTTGTTAAACTTTCTCTTATTGTCCAGTTTGTTAAACTTTCTCTTATTGTCCAGTTTGTTAAACTTTCTCTTATTGTCCAGTTTGTTAAACTTTATCTTATTGTCCAGTTTGTTAAACTTTCTCTTATTGTCCAGTTTGCTAAACTTTCTCTTATTGTCCAGTTTGTTAAACTTTCTCTTATTGTCCAGTTTGCTAAACTTTCTCTTATTGTCCAGTTTGCTAAACTTTCTCTTATTGTCCAGTTTGTTAAACTTTCTCTTATTGTCCAGTTTGTTAAACTTTCTCTTATTGTCCAGCTTGTTAAACTTTCTCTTATTGTCCAGCTTGCTAAACTTTCTCTTATTGTCCAGTTTGTTAAACTTTCCCTTATTGTCCAGTTTGTTAAACTTTCTTCCATTTTCTATCTTTTTAAGGTTTTTCTCATTGTCCAGATAGTTAAATGTTTTCTCAATGTCCAGACTTTTAAAATTCCTCTCCTAGTCCAGCTTGTTAAACTTTCTTCCATCGTCCAGCTTGTCAAACGTTCTTCCATCGTCCAGCTTGGTAAACATTTCTCATTGTCCAGCTTGTTAAAATCTCTCTCCTTGCTCAGCTTGCCAAACTTTACACCATTGTCGAGTTTGTTAAACTATATTCTATTCTCCCATGATCTGGCTTGTTAAACTTTTTATTGTTTTATAGTCCAGCTTGTTAAACGTCTTATAATACCCAGGACGCGTGGCTGGGAGGAAGCTATCGCGAATAACGTACTCTCTTTGCACTAAATAGGGCATGCATTTGTATGCCGTGGAGCTCCCTGCCGGTAGCGTCTATATTAGGGCAATTATAACATCTATTAATAATTCGTGTTTCCTTATTAATACGCCATTGTGAAACGGCCTTACATTTTTATGGTACAAAATTGTCCGGACTTTGCGAATCTGAAAACTGTTCTTTTCAGAATCAGCTTAGTATCAGCTCAGTTATTTAGGGTTGATGATTCGCCAATCACAGTACGATGGAACTTGTCCATTTCGGGTTAATGTTCTTTCCGCATAGACGCTCGTCAGGTGGTTGACTTTTTGACAACTTAAGTGGCTCTATAAACGGAAATGCTACGCGGTCTCCACATGTGCATTTAAACTAACTTTCGACTGTGAGGGTTAGGTCCTCTGCCTGGAGCTATTTGTTAGCTACCCGCTCATCAGAAATTTAAAAAACGATAATTAACGTTCCCAGCTAATCTTTCGAGGCGAACACCAATTGTTCACCAGTTTCAGTTATTCGAAATATTTTCTCAAAACTTGAACTTGATACATCGGTGGGTCAAATTGACCAATTGGACTCTTTTCGATATAGAAAGAAGTATCTCATAGTTTAGTTGGTTCATCAGTGAACTCACCATTTTCAGTGGATGCTGTATTTTCCACCAACTTTCTGTTAGTAGACTTTTCTCCGATGGATTAACTTATGTCCCTGGACCCGTAGAGTTCATGCCGTGCCGTCAACACACACGATTCTATTCAGGACATTTCATCTCCAGCTGCTCGCCTTTCTGGGCTGTACTCTAAAAACCAGTGAAGAATTAACTACATATCCTGTATGTTCCAGTACCGTGGAAAGTAGGACTTTCTGCACGATCTGGACTGTCTTCTGCATATAGCTCTAAGAGACACTCACCAAAGGTATCGCTGTATTTTCAACCTCACCATTAACCAGATTCGTTATGCTTCTGAACGTCTTTAAAGTAGCAAATCTTGAGACAGAAACCTGTTTCTGCAATCACCTTCGGAACACTAGTGGCATATTGTGAATTGCGCCGGCTTCTGCCAGCAGAGAAACTGTATTTACACAAATGGAGAAGTCTTTGTCTGTGCATGTCCTACTATCACATCCTGTCATGCTGCAGATTTCCACATCCGTAACTGGATCTAAGATAAAATTGTCAGCGCAAATCGATTCTGGGCCTTCCCGATGAATCTGAAAATACAGCGATACCTTTCTGGAAACCGTCATTAATTTAGTATCCTATTGCCTCACAGGAAAATTTCCATTGTGCCAAACCCAACCGTTTATCGTTCATTTGCCGTTGATTTGATGCCCAGCTTTAGCACGCCTTAAATGAACTTCAACTTAACTAACACCCAACGACCCCCACCCCCACCTGAGAACAGCTGTGCTCTTGTATAATATCCCGGAAGTTACATTTAATTTCTATTTAATAGGATCGAACAATATTTACGGAAAGAGTGTTCTTTTATATAATTTAATAGAATTATTATAACTCCGTTTTACAAATATTGTATTTTAAAGGTAATAATGTTTTTCAGATCATGTTTAAGGACTATGATAGTTCAAACGCTCACAGTTCCTAGATGTACTACGCCAAGCCAGTTGCAATGAAGATGAACTACAACTAGTGAGACTACTCCTTGCAGACATCAAGTTGAGAGTACGAGTCAAGTCAGTGAAGTCTGTAGAGTTTGAAACATCAATCGCCCCCCCCCCCCACCCCCACCCCCCCCCCCCACACCCCCCCCCCACCCCTTACAGGGAGATGGTCTATCTCCGGTGCTTTTCACTGGTTACCTTGCTGCTGCATTGAAATCCGTGCGGGAAAGTTCCACAAGACCAAATCCCCCCAAATCCAGTGTCAATACTGGGGATGCCGCTAGAGATGGAATATGTCGACGATGTGGACTTCCTAGACCAGGAAAAGAAACCCCTTGACGAACTTCTCCCAATAGCTGCAAGTAAACTAAAAATTGAGAATCTCTATGAATCCAAAACAGAGTTCATCCACATATACCAATCTACAAAGCATGAAACTAAAGAAAATGACGATGCACTTCCTGGCGGCGAACCATGGAGGAAAAGTAAAATCCTGAGCCAACTGCTTTGCAGTACTGCTGACACTGCTGCATGCTGCATGCTGCATGCTGCAGCATGGGGAATATAACTTCCCAGTCCTTCTAGAAGCCATTGATTCGTAGATTACAGATGCCCTTGATAAAAAGGTTACGTTTATACAATGCAACCTGCGTATCCATGATGCTGTACAACTGTAACAGTTGGGCAGCCCCAAGGGCAGCTCGAGACAAACTCGATTCCTGCCACCGCAAACACCTACGCACCATCACTGGACACCGATGGGCAGACGGCATAATTTCCAATGATGCACTATTCAAGATGTGTAATACGTCGCTGCTGTCTGTCGCCCCGCAAAGATGGTGCATGTTTGGCCATGTACTAAGGATACCAGAAGAGACACCAGCACAAAGGGCCTTGGAATTCGCTCTGCACGGAGCCAGCAAATACAAAGCCAGGAGAGGACGTCATTGCATACATCTGCCAAGCGTGCTACGAGGTGACCTCAAGAAAGGCGGACTGGGTACACTCAAGTCAAGAATGGACCTGCAGAAGCTAAGGATTTGGGTTTGAGGACAAGACACAGTGGGCAAAAAGGAGGAATGAATGATTGCAGCTGTAGGAGGTTTCTACAACCACTACAGCTGCTGAATACAGTAATCATGCATACATTGTGATAGTCTGCTTTTTCACAATTGTTTACATTTATGTACTGAGTCACCCATCCCAGTCCGGAACATATTTTCTTCTTGGCTTCTCGCCACTGGCGACGAGTTTTCCGTTAGTAATGATCTAGAATGGTCATATCTTTTATGTAGCATCACTTCTTACTTCTTCACACGTTTGCAAGGTTCATTGAGATCTGTCTGAATTAGTTGTCTTATTCAAGCAATAGATTTACCTGTTCTACATACTAAGAATGCACTCTCACCGTTTCTACGAATCAGTACTCGAACACTGACTGATGGGACGCAGGATAATACAATCGAACAAGATTGTTACCATATTATGCTCTGTAATAGTTGAGTGACAGATATCTCCAAATTACCTCCCCGTGTATGTATGTGTGAGACGCTCAGTTTACCCTTCTGACAGAGTGTTTTAGTATATGAGTATTCCAATCAAACAGGTTTAGAGATCGGATAGTTACCGTATATTAAATTGTTGCCATGTAAAGATATTATTGTATTATCTTAGGTTGATATTATCGCAACTCGTTGGTAGCCGTTCTCAGTCGGTCTTCTCAATCTTGTTACTAATTTGATTGGACTAGATAATGCCCCACCAATCTCTAGCTGAGCTCCACCCACACCTCGCTAGCGTTTGGATCGATCGATCCCGGGACTCGCTGACTATCAATTTCCAGAAACCTATACTGGTAAGATGTTGAATACTTTGGAACTAATGTGACTGGGCGCTGTTGTTGCCTAAAATTCGTACAGCGCGTTGGACTATTAAGAGTTAAAGACAGCCAAATAGAATCATGTATGACGTCATGATTATCATGTCATCCTACACGTCGCTTTGCTGATTATGACGTCATATGACGTCAGATGATAGATGGATACTCTGAAAAGGTGACTTCCTGTTTCGACATTAGTATCCATTGGAAGCTATTGGGGGTTTGTGCAGAACAGACCCTCTTCACGGGCTTTAATCTCCCCATGCCCTGCGCACCCCCAGACCTGTCACTTTACGAACAAACTATTGAAATGAATCTATACTAACAAATGTTGGAAATCTGTTTCAATGTAGATCCTTCACGAATCAAACGTGTCACATCACTCAAGTATCTGGATTATTAGTATGTTGTGCGTCTTCCTGTTGCTTAACTATTCCACTTAAAATATATCACTCGAGTATGCTAGTCACATAGAGGTCTAGTCACTCAAGTATATCTAGTAAATCAAGTAAAGTACTTTGCGATATTTGTATTACCTCTAAAACGTGCGATTGAGCAATATGATCATGTCAAAATAGTGTTGTGTTATCCACAACCTCTATTGCATAAATCCACAGAAAGTAACTTCATGAAAGCATTTCCTCCCAAAAGACTTATGCTTTCGGAACTTCCGCAGGGTATTAGCGTAAGCTTGGCATGCCATTAGAATAGTATTCAAACCATAGTGAGTGTTTGTAAGTTCCAAAACTTAGTAAATGGAATCAAATGACAGCTTATGGGTTGAATTTTCCTTAAGATCCTTAATAAAGGACTCGCTTCGGTCAGTCAATTACGGAAGCGTCATCTGCTACATATAATTGCTAAGGTGAATCTTATTGCATGTTATCTAGATGCCGAGTTAACCATCCCTATGACTTGTCCGGTAAAATACTTGTCCAGTGCTATGTCGTACATGACTCTTTATAAAAGCTTAATTTCACTTATTTTAGTTCTCAGTAATTATCCTATAGACAAATAAATGGTCGCGGTCAATTTCTGCATTTGTTATACCGTTTAAATTCTGTTCACGTTCCTCATTTCTCGACAGGGTGGGCCTTTTCTCTGACTCGTCGGACTCTGAGGAAAACTTTCACCTCACTATGCATCCCACCGCACTCTGTTGTGACTACACGTGTTCTACTGCAAGGGAGGGCGTCCGGAGCATAGGCTTGGATGCCATAATTGACATAAACCCTTGTGGCGTGAATGCATGCCAGGGCCCATAGGAATGAAGTTGTTCAGTCGACTCGCTGCACACAGTCGACAAGATTTCCTCGTAGCCGACCCAGCCCCGCCACCTTGCGAGACCTCAAGACACGCCACCCCGGCTCGTGTCGAGTGGTGGAGGGTGCGCAGGCCAGACACGTTGTTGTCATCCTCAGATGATGGTGGGGTGCCTTCACCACACGGTCGAAAAGCGACGCGTGTAGAGGCGCTGCTGGAGCGGTGTGTTAAATTAGCTTGCACCTCCTATGCGAATGACGAATCCCATAGACAAGCCTGCTTACCGTTAGACAGTCTGACTAGATAGCTGTTCCTGGATGAATGTCACGTCCCATAGCCCGGCTTGCTAACATTTCCTGAGCGAATGTCACATCCCATGGTCAGACTTGTAGTCAGGGATCCAAACTCGATAGTTTTAAAAGATACCGTAAAACCTTACAGCCTCTGACACAAACTATGTGACATGATGCTATCACAGAGAGGCCATGCCAAATCATAAGAAATCCAATGGTGGACGTCATACTATAATACTCTTGCACTAGTAAATCATTAGTAATTTGTCAGGTCGGTATACACAACAGCAAGGCTTACTCTATCAAGTGGTGTGTGCGTGCGTGCGTGCGCGCGTGCGTATGTGCGTGACCAAAATGGTCATAACTTTGGATACAATGCCAGTAGACTAGCAAATGACCATTCAAAGGTTGTCTTTATGCCTACCATTTCCTATGTGATATATGAAAATCTATTAAATAATTAGGTCATAAGATATCAACAGCCCATCGATTTTAAAATCTAGCAACTGTACATTTTTGTGACTGACAAAGTGCTAATAAAGGAACATTTTGAAATTAACATGTTCAAAGGTAAGTGTTGGACACAGTCTGACAAATCTCATGGGCTAATAACTGACAAACTGGAGAATAGCAAAAAATGAAATTATGATGAATTGAAAATTTGAATGAACATGACATCATATCTACATAGCCAAGAGTAATACCTGCATAATCAAAACGTTCCTTATATGTGCCACTATAATTTCCTACATGTTATATGTACATCAGTCGAATAATTAAGTCACTATATGCCAAAATGTCACCAGTTTTACCCGAGCTGCTTAAATCTGCTTGAAATGTCCCTTCTTTTGGCCTTTACAATTTTAGACGCAACAGTTGAATAATTAGATCGCCAGATGTAAGGAGGCAGCATTTTCCCCCATTGCAATGCTGAAAAATCGATATATTGGTGCTTAGAGCTTTAAAATTGAATGATAGGCATCATTTGACAAATCTAAAGGGCAAATCTTCTTTTTTATTTTTTTTGGACTGCGTCACTATTCTAACTGTCAGAATGTTAATCTTTTTTAAAGTAGCAGAAAACACAATTATGAAGTAATGAAAACCGAAATGAACATAATAAGACATCTAAATAAAATAGAGTAAAATAACCATTCAAATTTTTGTTGTATATTTGTCCTATAATTACCAGATAATAAATCTTGTAACACCATTTGAGCATATCATCTCACAGTTAGTCATTGCCACCATAGGCTGATTTATCAGCTCCATTCCTACTATCATCGTCGGGTGAACAGATCATTCTCTACCTTGTCACGTTCATTATCTGCAATACCCGCCAGCATATAGGATAATAACTCACCCTCATACCACTTGTGTTTCAATCTTTCTTCACACCATACAGTCAAGCCTTTATCCTGAGTTGGTGCGGGGATATCTGGTTTTGGCACATGGATTCGCTTTCAAAAGCATACCTGATAGATAGTCATATTTTAAAATAACAAAACTCAGTATCTGCACTTGGGATGATAGTAGTGGAAAACTAGAGAGCTAGAGACCTCTACATAATGAACGAGCACGAGGATGTTTGTCTTGTTGGTCTCCAGAGAGAGATAACATGATGAAGACGACGATGACGGTATCGTCGACGGCGGCGGCGATGACGACGAGATGGTGGTTGTGGTGGGGATGGTGGTGGAGGTGGTGATTGTGGTGCTAATGATGATAACGATGCTATGCAACGCGCAAACGTGGTACGCCTGTTTTTTCTGACAGCTCTGCTGGGATATGTTTGACTTGGAATCATAGGAGTTCCATCTTTATTAATCTGCCATTATCAACAATAATTATCCCGTCGATGGAAAAAACCTTGTCTAACACATTTCAGCACCTAGGTGTAAGAGTGTTCAGTGGTTTTGGAAGATTCTGCAGTAAGAAAATTCTCAAGTTCAAACACAATAATTCAACAATTTAGGTGAGTGGTATTACTTTACTGATTCTAGTACTCGGCCACGCGGTGGGAGGCAGGCTCGACTTAACACACATGTATGGAAATGTATGGATCACATATTCCAGAGATCCAATACTTTATAAACAAAAGATACACTCACAACCACTATTCGAAAATTCCAAGTCAATAGCCTAGTGATGTGTTCCTGTTACGTTGCCAAGTCCATCCAGGGTGGATCCAGGAATTTTGTAGCGGATGGGTGCAGTGATCAAAGGGAAATATACCTGAGTTGGGTCTTGTATTGGTGTCCCCCATCCTGCCGGTTGTTGGTAGGGTGCTTGTTTGACGATCCGGAGAACCTGTGAAATGGATAAGTCCCATCTGTCGATCGATAAATAACGTCATAATCAATTACATCATAAATAATCGTATCGTCATTGACAGTAGTGTTGGGAATTGGTACTATTTTTGTGATCGATGATTGGTTTTGTATACTAACCTATGATCAATTAATGATTGATCATAACAGGTTCTCATTTTTTACCCATTTTGAATGCAGTAATTATAGCATGTTCAAGGATAATTATCCCTTTCAAACCAAGTTGCATGTATCAGAAATAATCTGTTGAATATTTTGAAACTAATTTGACTGGAAGCTGTTGCTGCCTTAAGCAGCAACAGCTTCCAGTCAATTAACCTTCAAAATATTCAACATGTTATTGGTATGGTTGCTTTGAACCTAACACACTATATCAGTGCTGAAAGAATTAATGCCTTAGACTAAGGCGTAATACTATATACGTAATTAAATTTACCAGTAAATTCTTTTCTAAACAATATTCGTTTTATTAGCTTGACCCGTTAACATATATTAATAAAGTCAATTTATAAACAACCACAATCAATTCCTGAAATCATGATCGATCGGTTGGCTGAACATGCACATCAATCAATCATCGATCAAATCGATTAATCGGAACAACACTAATTGACAGAAATACTCAATCGTGAAGCTGGAATAGTTAGTCAGGTGCACGAATTGCATGTCACTGATGGCTTTACTATTTATTAGTATTTAATAAACATTCGCTTGAAAATTGTGAATCTAATTAGACTGGGCGCAGTTGCCGTAGATGAATCCCTTTATTGAGATGCTATTAGAGATTCGCACGTGTATCTTTTGAGGTAATCTTATTTGAACTCCTTCTTGAATACACGTACGCGTTGAATGAGAATGTGTACACTGATCCTTTCGTGGAAAATTCCTGAATGTAGATGCTCTCATAGTTTCCCCCTCCTTTGATTATCTGGGGATAATATGAGTCAAAATCTACCGGGCTTATAGGAAGATATTTGAAGAGAAATGGCAAGCAAGTCTAACCAGTGAAAACTTGTGTACTTTATCTGCCAACAGTGTGTGTCTCCTGCACTTCTGGAGGTAATATCGGTCCACATCTTACTTGTATAGGTGTCATTGATTTAGGGGCATTAGTCCTCGCACGGAGAGCTATTGAAATTAGTATTTGTATGTGTTGGAGGAGGAACAGGACACATATTATATCCTGGAAATGACAGTTAAATGCTATTAGAGTTAGTGTTCTGCATTTCTGAGGAAAATTTAGTTTGCATTTTATATGTATATGTGTAGGTGTTAAAGGAGGACTGTGCGCGTAGAAGATATTTGAAATTTAGATCGTCTCCAAAAGTGTCTCATGCATTTCTGGAGACAATACAAGTCGATGCAAGCTTACTCGAATATATGCAGGTGCTGAATGCGAAAGAGCACATTGGTCCTCCCACGGAAAATCTTTGAGATTTAGATCGCGTCAGAGAGTATCTCCTGCATTTCCGGAAGTAATATCAGTTGAAATATTAAAGACATGTGTGTGTGTGTGTGTGTGTGTGTGTGTTGGGAAAAGAAAGGGAACAAACTACGAGGGGGGTGTCTAAGCTTGTGTGCGCACGTGTCTGCCTGTATGCGTATGTGTGTGTGTGTGTGTGTGTGTGTGTGTGTGTGTGTGTGTGTGTGTGTGTGTGTGTGTGTGTGTGTGTGTGTGTGTGTGTGTGTGTGTGTGTGTGTGTCTCAAGAGTCACACAGTGTAACAAATTTGGACAATTTGTGAACACCCTACCATGATTTATGGGAAATGTTTGGTGCAACACAAAGATCTTATTATGTGATAATATTTATGGAAAATTTGATCGTAAATTTCGATATTTAAATTAGCAATTCCTTTATAATTGTGATATCTTGGGAATGGACCTTTCCATTTTTAGCTATGGCCCGCCCATCTCTAGCTGAGCTCCACCCACACCTCGCTCGTATTGGGATTGATCGGTCTCTGGTCTTTCTCATTATTAATTTCGAGAAAACTGTACAGGTAAACTATTGAATATTTTGGAACTAATTTTACTGGGCGCTGTTGTTGCTTATGGCAGCAACATCGTCCAGTCAAATTAGTTTCAAAATATTCAACATCGTGTTTATTATATAGTAGAGACATACAATATGTACAACGTGTCGGACTAGTAAGAGCTAAGGACGGACCAAATAGAGTCATCTATGACGTAACGATTATGACGTCATCCTACATGCCGCTTAGCTGATTATGACGTCATATGTCATCGCATTGATAGATGGATACTCCGGAAAGGTGAATTCTCTCTATCTAAAATGAATATGGATGAGTATGTGTATATGTATCCGATAAAATTGCATTCTCTCGATATATTGAATACAAAAGTTGACATAGTTAACGATTTTTGATCGTTTGGAATTGCTTATATGTGTCACCTATCGACCTTTGAATACAGATACAGATACGAACAATTCATAGGTGACAATATTGATAATGCCAGAGATAGTAACCCCAATACAAGCATTCTTATATTAGGGGGCCATGACGATGACCTTCTTAGCCCAACAAAACCTTATCTGCAGGATATAAAAAACAAACATGTTTTACCAGTTGATCACAGAACCAACAAAGCCAGACTCAAACATACCACTCGACTCAATTGCCGCCAAGAACATCAGAAAGGTTAAAGACATTATAGTCGTAGCACCTTTTCGTTTAGGACCATACCACTGTGTGTTTGAAGCTAATATGAAGAGTATCCAAACATAAACTTTACACACTACGGCTACGCCAATCCTGAATAGGACCAACAAAGAACTGTCCTCGCAAATGAGAAATCATACCGACGACTATGTCACTGATAGTTGGTCCCAAACAGTCACGACAAACATTGTTGCTGCAGCAGAGTCTAGCATGTCAAACATAGTACCCATTAGACAAAGCGATACACCGTGGATGACAAACTGAATAAGGTACGATATGAGGTTAAGGGACCTCAGATATAACCGAGATAATCAAATGAAGGGGAAATTTCGAGATCATCTACATTCAGGAATTTTCCACGAAATGACCAGTGTGCACATTCTCATTCAACACGTACGTGTATTCACGAAGGATTTCAAATAACTTTACCTAAAAAAAATCGCACGAGACAATCTCTGATTGTATCTCAATAAAGGGATTCATTTATAGCTAAGCCACGCCCATTTCAAGCTAAACCCCACCCAACATTTTCCGTTTTGGAATCGATCGAACCTTCAGTTCCTTATAAAATTTAGGAAAACTAAAGCTGACCATGAGATAGCTGAACCATGTAGCAATCAGTGCAAATGTAGCCTACTTGTTGAACAAAAACTGTATTTCAACGAAAACGTGACGGAGAAGATAAAAAATGAATGCGCAGGTTCCAAATTATGGTAAAACTGAGAACATCACTATTATCTGATACAAACTCAAACCGCGATAACACCCACCCACTACCCCCACCCACCCCCACACCCACACCCACATTTAAAACGAGCACTTGATTGAGAAATGGCAGGTGCGTAGACCTCTAGCTGATTTTTGAAATTTTTGAAATTTTATAATTCTCTCGAAAAAGGTGACCAGCAAAATTACTGAAAATAAAATTGTTTAAATTATACTTTAAGGGGCTTAAACTGTGAGTCTATATGTAAAGAAACGAAATAAATCTTAGCATATGATGATTTCATTCCATATAAATTAATATAATTTTTTCAGTTGCGAAATTTAAATAGAGGCACGAGCCGCTATTTCAATTTCGCAACTTAAAACATTATATTAATTCATATGGAATGAAATCATCATATGTTAAGATTTATTTCGTTTCATTACAGATAGACACATAATTTAAGCCTATAAAAGAATATAATTTTAACAATTTTAGTTTCAAGCATTCTAGTGTGAATATGCACTTTTAACACATATTTTTGTGATGGGAAATCTCTTGGTTGGTTGAATTTGATGTCGCACTACCTCCATGCTCATCTTCTTGCGTCCCGATCTTACCGTGTTTCCGTCACTTTTAAAAACTACAAAATATCCCTCAAACAATGACAAACACATTGGAATTACCTTTACACGCAAAGCCCAATCGCTAACCCATGCGAAATCCATAATACCCAATGCCCAAAAGCAAATTGCCTATGCTCAGAGGCCTACAATATATACTTGATGCGGACAACCTCCAAACCCTGTACAGAAGCGTCGTTAGGCCATCTCTAGAATATGCAGACGTGGTCTGGGACAATATACCACAATGTCTTGTGGACAGATTGGAAACAGTCAAACTACGGACTCGGAACAATCAGCAGGTAATGATAAATGCTGACACATACGTCGTACCGCAAAATTCACAGACCCACAGATTAATTATGCTCTACAAGATTAACAATGGAATGACTTCCAAACCGTTAGGTGATTATCTTCATCCACTATGTCAAGCACAGAATCCATTTAGTAAACGCCATTCAAATCTCATTCCCCCGTACTGATGCCCAACCAACATCCATATCAGGTCATTCTTTTCAGAAACAATCCCTGCCTGGAATATTCTACTACAACGCGTTGGCAACCTAACAGACAGTTAGTCCACAACTTTCTGTCTGAGCCTAGTCAGTGTAACAGGTGGGGTGGGGTGTGGGGTATGGGGTTGTGGGGGGGGGGCTGGGTTGGGGGTCAGGGGAGGGAGGGGGAGGGTACACTGACGAATCCATCCCAGGGCTCGAAAGTTTGAAAAATATTGTATTTCCCCCAGGGCCAAGTATGCCATTTAAATTAGGTTGCCCGACTGTACTTACAGGTTTCCCCATTTCTGTAAATTCTGTTGAAAATATATATTGGTGTAAGGTATACAGACTACAGAATCCTTGTAAATACCGACTCAATCATATTTAAGCGCAATCTAATTTCAAATTTCATAATTTAACCCTTTAACACCCATATTAGCCAAAAACGGATTCTACAGTGGTATTGAGAAATGTCTATTTGCAGACCAAGTGAAGGTTATTTTTGAAAATTTACCAATGGAATGACTGGGTCGATAACCGAGCCAGTCATTACAGTTGTAAATCTTCAGAAATAATCTCAAATTGAGATAATCTTTGAGAAAATAGAAATTTTCTTGAACAAATTTAAGACTTAAAGAGTTATGGTAATCAACACCATTGTAGTCTTACCATATGGCACGTCGTCGGCGGCTTGAAAGTGATGAAGAACTCCCCATATCCCGAACCCCGTCGAGAATTTGTTTTATCCTACTAAGTCTAGACTTCCAGAATCTCAATATTAAAATAATCATGCCAGCAAGTTGTTAAATATTTTCAAACGAATTTGACGGTTAAATTAATTTGAAAATATCCAACACAATATAATTGACATCATAAGATTTTATCTTATTTTGGTTGTTCTGGGTAAAGCGTTAACCCGTTAACCTTTACAGACCAGAAACGACTCTTCTTGGAATAAGGAATATTCTGTTGACTATTTTGAAGCTAATTTGACTGAGAGCTGTTCCTGCCAATGGCAGCAACAGTTTCCCGTTAAATTTGATTCGAAATCTTCAGCAGCTTATCTGAATAGTAGTGTTACAATCGATGCAATCTTTTAGCTATGCTCAGCCAACTCTAGCTAAACTCCGTCCATGCTTTGAGGGTCTTGGGATCGATTTGTATACGTTGAGCAATGAATTCTCGGGTAACTATTCAAGCGCGCTGGCGAATATTTTGAAACTAATTTGATTAAGTGCTGTTGCTGCCTAGGGTAGCAACAGCACCCAGTCAAATTGGTTTCAAGATATTCAACAGAATGTTTATTAAAAAGTAAAGAAATACACTTCGAACAATCGACGGACTTTTAAACGTTTTTGACGGACTTAGCTACGTCCTTCATTTCGCATTTTGATTGTGACGTCAGCCTACATATGGCGTAATTCATTATGACGTCATATACTTGTGTGACAGATCGGATTCGTCAATTTAGGTACTTGAATATCAGGGATTGCAGGGTTATCTTCAAATGCAAATATTGCCCATTCTTCACCAACTACTGAATGGTCAGATCGAGGTACGTCAAGCCGCAAACATTTAGCAAATATATGTATATTTGATTAATATTTTGGCCGGGGAGAATGAGCATACCGATATTAAATACGACCTTTTTGTGAAGCAAAGATGGAACATATTACAGCTTCGATAGATATGTTGTTGGTAAAGCGTCAATAAAATGAAAGGCGCAGAGACAGCATTACAAGAAGCGTCGTTGGTGTGTGCCCAGTCTGTCTATGTCATCCTGCCTTCAATAATAACGGTTTCAAATTCGGCACTAAATTTCCTTCCACAATGTTCTCCAAATCTTGCAAACTATGTGGAGCAGTAAATGCGCCACCGGTAGCTCAAACTGAGTCATGTTTTCTCCGATTGGACCATTGTTGACATATGTCGGCTTTAATAGGGCGCCTCCAGGATGGAATTGTTGCAGAAGCGGTCAGAACATCTAGCGGAGAAGACGCTACCTGGTCGTAGAGTCCTTCACTGCAAGAAGTCACATAACCAAAGAAAACAGAACCATAGAAGACTTGTCAAGAATCCACAGTGAAAATTCACAGCCAACATTAAGCGGTATGTAAAATAGTGCGTTTATTGTATTTAATTTAAAAAAAAAGTATTTACACAGTTTACACGTATGCGAGTTATGTTGGATATATAGAGGGTCTTAAACGAGTTTACATTTCGTATCGTATTTATCGCACGAGACATATCTCAATCTAAAACATCCTGCAACTGTGAGCTTGAAATCTCTATATATACTATTCCCTTACGTAATGAAAGGGGATAGTATTTCGATCTAACGTCTCTTTCTCTTTGCCTAATCCTCTTTAACTATTTCGTTTACTATGTAGGTTAATAATTAGCCGACATATCGTTTTGCATTCATACTGCTGGAAGATAGTCCCGGACTGGACGGCGGTGATATCCGGCGGAGAATGACATAAAATACTGATCGTAGCGCTACCTGGCAGACAGTGAGAGAAAATGCTGACAGTAGCCCTACCTGGCAAATTTTGAGGGAATAGGTTGCATTCACATAGGGAAGCAATACCGATATATCGGAAAATAGGATTAAATTTCAAAATTAATGACGTATTTATTCCGGTACAAGCGCCAGTTCAATGAGAAAGTTAGCCGATGTACCTGGTATTTACCGAGATAATGCCTGTACGAGAACACGGCCTCAAGCTCAGAGATCGAGGCTGTTTGATGTTGTGACATACTAGTACATACCGACACTAATATCATACATTTTTACTCATTACATCATTAACAACTTTACGGATAAATTCTTGGTATGAAAGAAAACAAAATTCTGTTTAAGTCAGATATTTAGAATATAATTTGATTTGCTACATAATAGCAAAAGAGTCATTCAAGGGAGGTAATTTGAAACGGCGTCGGCTAACATTAATGAAGCACAACACGATTTTAAAGCTTAATTTCATATTCGTTATGAAATTTGACATTGTATTTGCTTTGTTTTATTGACTCTCAATGCACGCAAATTTCCATTGCAAATTGAAAATTTTGAAATTATTATTACCAATACGACAAGGGCACGCAAATGGGGCCGTGGGAAGTCAGCGGCTCTGGGCCTGGGCACCGGCAGGTTCTTGCATTAAAACACATAAGGTATTAATTGTGACGCTCACGTTAACCATTTACGTACCAAGTTTACGTTACATTGGCTTATGTCTGTTAATCCTTAGTACTCTGATGTGAACATACTAAATTTTCAAATTAAATTAATAGATGAACTGGTGTTCATTTTTCAACAAATTTGGTGTAGACAGCAACATCATCAACCAAACTTGTTGAAAAATGTACCCCAGTTTCTTTGTTATTGGCCCAATAAAGGATAGAATATTGACATCAGAGTGGTAAGGGGTAACCGGTCTAGCTACGCGCCAACCTAACCCTATAATAATCAACCCGGCCAAAATGGCCTCTGCAGTCGTCCTGAAGAATACTCATTTGCAGGCCAAGAGAAGACTATTTTTTAAAATTTACCACTGGAATGACTAGCTCGGTCTACGATCCAGTCATTCCACTGGTAAATCTGCAAAAATAGCATTTATTTTGCCTGAAAATGGACATTGATTGCACAAAAGATTAGATTTTCACGAACATTAACCCGGCACTTGTAGGATGGAAGAAATTTCCATTTGTAGAATAATAGAAATTTTTTTTTATAAATCCCAGTGGCAAATTTACAAAAAAAATATAACCTCTTGGCATGCAAATGAATATTCACGTAGCAAAACTGGCAATTTTCTTGAAAAATCTTGGCCATTGAAGAGTTAAATGCCATAGCTTAAGCATAATTTTGATCGCTTTGGTGCAATGTTAGCGCACGAGAGGTGATGTGTCACGTGTCAGTGTGTAGGGTTTCGAATACATGATTTTACGAGACAACCATTTAACCCTTTAATGGCCAAACTTTGCGAAGAACGTCAAAATATTTGCTTATTAAAGGTCCATTTGCAGGCAAAGAAAAGACCATTTTTTGAATATTTACACTACAATGATTCCAGTTGTAAATTTTGAAAAATATTCTTATCTTCCCCTGCAAATTGGCATTCCTCTAGACCACTGCAGAAGCTGGGTCTGGCTGACTTCGCCATCGACGAGGTAAAACAACGCATTGGTCTAACTCTCTAGCATTTAACCCATGGTTATTGTAAGCTTACATCAAGCACATTAGTGTAGTGGGAAGAAATGGATATCGTGCACCCCCAACACCCCACCCCACCGGAAATCAACTTCTAATCAACATTTCTAGATCGAAAAGAATGCGTAAAAAGCGATAAGCTATGTTAAAAAGTTGTCCGGATGTCCCACGTACCCATTTCAGGCTCCTGAACTCCCCGGATGGGGCTCCTAGGGCCCCAAAAGAGGATGCGCCTACATAATCGAATGACACACTTTCTAAGTGGTTTCTGAGGTAGATGAGTCAGATAATGGTTTTATTTGTATGATTAGAGGTCATGGTCACGTGATAACGGCCAATTCAATGTCGTTTTAGGTCATTTCAGCCCGAAAGTGAGAATTTACGCCAAACTCGTCTATATACATGGATCATACTGTTTATAAAGGGGGTTTGAAGGCAATGATTAAAAAAAATGGTGCTATTTTAATGTATTATTATTATTATTATTATTATTTTTATTATTATTATTATTATTATTATTAAATTACACATAACCGGTGGTGGTAAAGGCGGGCCATTATGCCCAAAAGAAAACATGGCCAGACCATTGATCTTGCAGCCCTCAAACATTCTCTGCATACATGCATCCCTCATGTGCTATCCATGTCTGATCACAGTCCTTTTACATTCCTCATTAAAATGAAAGGAACTGCAATTGTAAAACTCCAGCAGCCTCATAAGATCCATTACCGACGACTATGCCAGTTCCCTAAGTCCCCATATCGTATGCAAACAGTATGCGACCGGATTCCAGAAACTCTCCCCACTGACCTGGAAAGTGCTCTGTATCATTGTCAGTGTTATCAGCGCTTTACTGGCAACCTTCATCTTCTGGAAGATGATACAAAACCAGAAGCATCAATCTCCGAATGGCATCACTCCTCTCATAAATCACCTTCAGGCGGTTCCGAAGGATCCATCCTCCCACAAAATTTGCATTTTCTGTGGAAAGGTAGAGATTAAAGGTGGAGACCGCAAAACTGAACGAACTGCAGATTTCTCATCTTGGAAAAAACAAAAAATGCATGGATACAAATCGGATCCCGGCCGAGAAAATGGGTCTAGTTCGACTTCATAGACTGGTGAAAGACACCGACATCTTTGTTCAACAGCAAGCACAATTCATCAAGCTTGAGATCTTTCGTCACAGTATTCGCCAACTATGAACGTGGAATTCGCAAGGCCAAAAGCGCATTCTCATGTGTTAACTGCCCAGGAGAGGGCACTCGTCTCGGTATTGGAGCACATTCAAACTCATGTCGTCCAGCAGAATGCGGTTCTATGACCATCTTCATTGCACATGCTTTATGTCAAAGAACTGAAATGAAATAGGTACAAGACCTCGAAATATCGCGCTGAAAAACATAGGAAACGCCTACAGAATTACCCAATCAACGATCATGTTTACATCACGAGGGTTAATCGTGACGATGCTGATGTCATTTCATTCTGGCTCGTGTACAGCTCGAATATCACCGTTTCTCATGCTCTTGCACGAACTAACACTTTCGGAAGTGCAGACAAGTACCAAGACGGCACTCCGTCTTGGTATTATTCTATGGATTTTCAGATAGCTCAATTGGCTACCCTGGACACCTACAGCCGACGACATGTAGCCTAGTTCTGAAAAGCTACTACCTCCAGACCTAATCCGGTTCCTCAGCATGGTCATGACTGGTAAGGAGAACGTGGATACGAGCGAAAAGATGACTCGTCTGGTATTCTCCATCACGCAAGACCTGTGCCGTGCACTGTCAGATGGAGAATAGACGTTACCCACGTCAGCGACTGTCAGGAACTTGTTCCCAAGCAAGCAGCTCACCAGGACAAAGTATCGACAAAGTCTGAGACACCAAATCTTGACATGAAAGGTCAACATCATATTCCACTGCGAGTGGGACAACTTGAACGAAACCACTACGAATGTCCTTGGCAGCAACATTGCCAATAGCGCTGGTGGAATTATGGTGCAGGAGGTCAAGCCTTGGTTTGAGAGTCCCAATGTCTGAAAACTGCCTATCGTAGAAGCGTCGCAACAGCGTAACATGAAAGTCGACACGCCAGAAACTATCCCAACCGTGCATTTCGCTCGTGTTTGACCAAGGTTTCCCGATGGCTTAGCAGTAACAACCCCTTCAGAGAGCAATGCCGTCTATGTAGCTCAGATGCAAGAGTACTACGTCTGGCTCTTCAGCAGATATATCAGAAGCAGCACCAAGCAACCTGTGTCTGTACTGAAAGGCTTCACTTCTGCAACCTGGATGCTTCCGCCTTTAAAATCAACAGTGGACTACTTCACACCACTCCATCAACCAGTGATTGACAACACAGTCCTTCATGAGCTACAGAAGCGCTCGGAGGTAGCCACCGCTGAACTGGGTCCTGAATACATTTGATCTGGGGTCTGTTTGAAAGTGTTACTCATCATCTGGCGATGATCAGATGAATTCGCCAGTCATGTGGTTATGATTGGACCCTTTCACACATCCACGAACTATATCGGAATGCTAATAGGTCACACAATCTGCGGCTCTGTGTATACAGACATTCTGTTTAAGGCACAGCTGGAGATAAGTGGATCGCTCAAATGTGTTCTTAGCGGAAAGGCATATGCAAAGTCTCTCGTTTGCCTCAAAACTGTGTGTGAGGCAACGGCGAGGTTATTGATGGAGCAATCGGCTGAGGAGTAGAACACCCCCATTGCCGAAACCGCAAGCGAGAGTACCGCGACGTAGCCCTCGGAGATCCCTCCACTCTAATCTGCATCACAAAGTATCACACCTATGGGTAGAAGGTGCACAATGGCCATTTGAGGAAGACGTCTGCATTTTGGATGTCCTTCATTGACCACTGTCTTTTCGTATTCATGCTCCTTCATTCTGT
Organism: Chaetoderma sp. LZ-2023a; assembly: GCA_034401795.1. NCBI lineage: Eukaryota > Metazoa > Mollusca > Caudofoveata > Chaetodermatida > Chaetodermatidae > Chaetoderma > Chaetoderma sp. LZ-2023a. Next base: position 23,304,929 of record CM067363.1, on the reverse strand, counting down.
TAAGACCTACATCATGCAGCTGTTCCAGAAATGCAATGGAGAGATGGTAGCACTATGCATTCGATGGGTACAACTACGCCATTTTAGTGCAATTGGCATGCCTAAATTGAACATTTATTGAGGAAATGTATATAAAAGTATATAAAAATGTATATATAAGTTTGTGCTTCATGTCGAGATGAGTCAACTCCCCACAATCTGCAGCAACCAGAAAGATGCTGATACGAGTGTGGTGCTGTGTCTCCATCATGCTGTCTCCCTCGGATACAAAAATGCTGTCAGAACCCCTAATAGATATCTCGGTGATTCTTCTCTAGAACGCTGACGCCATCCAGATGACTGTATAGCTGGATACGGGGTCAGGAAAACATCGACAACTACTCAACCTCTCTGAGCTTGCAGAGTCCCTGTGAGAAGACAACTGCACCACTCTTCTTGGGCTCTATGTATTCAGCAGAGAGAACTGCACCAGCGCCTTAAAATGGAAGTGAAAGTTGGATCGCTGAAGAAGCTGGATATGAAAACCAGGTTTCACAAGGTAGTCATACAACTTGGTGAAAACGGAAACGCCAAGCCTCAGGTGCTGAAGCAGTTGGAACAGATCACTTGCCTGATGCACGGACAGAGTTGCAGGTCTTCGGTGGGCGTGGTCCGTGTCAATCTACTCCACAAGGTGGTGGTGGGTGTGTGTGTGTGTGAAAAAGTCACTTCCAAGTCTAATGTCGACCTGACTGGCCTCCCTCCATACCACTCTGCTCTGAAGTCACATGTCCAGCGTGTGATCAGCCTTGTGAAAGCGAGCTGACGAATCCATTCAGGAAAAGCCAAAACCATATGATGGTGGAGAGGGATGGATGAAGACTGGCGGAGGAGTGATGGAACTGGTGTGGCTTTACACCACCAACCTCGTTGATTGATCTCCTGGACACTGGTGATCGTGAGGAGGAGGAGGAGGAGGAGGAGGAGGATGAGAAAGAGGAAGAAGAGGACGAGGTTGACTTTGACAGTTTCATTGAAAACGATTATGAGTGATGGATCTGATAGTGAAGAAACCTTCCCTTGCAATGTCTGAAGACGTCTTATATTCTGTTACTATTACTTCAATATATAATGTAATAAATGATTTTAGTGGAATTTCCGTTTTCGAAACCCCCTCGAATTGACCGATAGTACATGACCTAAACCTTTGATCACAAGAATAAGACCAATTTTTTTAAAAATCATTGCACTCATGAAAACCATATCGAAACAGTATGATCCAACTATATAGATGAATTTGGCTCAAAACATCGATTTTCGGGCTAAAATGACATGAAATGACCATGAATTGACCATTATAGCGTGACCATGACCCCTCATCGTAAAAATAAAACGATTTTCGGACTCAGCGACACCGACCCCCCACCCCTTGGAAAATGTGTTATTCGACTATGTTGGTGCATCCTCTTTTGGAGCACCAGGGGCCTATCTGGGGAGTTCGGGAGCCCGGAAAGGGTACATGGAACATCCGAACAACTTTTTAACATAGCTCATCGTTGTCATAATGATAATAATAATAATAATAATAATAATAATAATAATAATAATAATAATAATCACGTCACAAGGTATGAATAAGTTTGTGTTGTTTCAAGCGCTCAGGTCAAACACACTATATATTTGAAATTGTCTGCGATGGTGTGAATTAGACATAGCATCAAAGTCATTATTACTCTGTTGGTGAGAATGTCAGAATGATGTTCTAGTTAAGTTGTATTGATAAAATTTGCAAACTGATAGCTGCCTATTAGGCCGTGTTCTCACTAGCAACTTAATCCTGAGTAATGCAAAACCGAGGTATATTCAATGAATTCGTTGCGATTTCAATAATATCTATAATTCTTCTACATTGGTTTTAAAAATTGTGATTGCTTTGTTGCATTGATGTTCTAGTCGAAAGGTGATTGAATTCTTTCAGGATAGTATAATTATATACGGGTAAAGGCCTTAGCGCACCATACGTAGCAACTATTATTGATCTCGTTATTCATATTATTTTACGATGAATTTTGACCAGGCCAATATAGACTGAGCAAAAATAAAGAGATCCGATTTGTTGCTCAAGTCTTCGATGAATTTACTACTTAATAAATATTATGTTCAATATTTTGAAACTAATTTGACTGTCTTGAAATTGGGAGTCTGTGAATTCATGTTTCATAGGATATAAATCGATTACAACGCGTGTAAATCATGGGCGGAGCTTACATGTAAATGGCCGGTGTATAGCTATATATGGGCAGGGCATAGCTATATATGGACAGGGCATAGCTATATATGGGCAGGGCATAGCTATATATGGGCATGACATAGCTATATATGGGCAGGGCATAGCTATATATGGGCATGACATAGCTATATATGGACAGGGCGTAGCTATATATGGGCAGGGCATAGCTATATATGGGCATGACATAGCTATATATGGGCAAGGCGTAGCTATATATGGGCAGGGCATAGCTATATAGGGGCGGGTTAATGCTATATAGGGGCGGGCATAGCGATATATGGGCGCGGCGTAAATATATATGGGCCAGGCATAGCTATATATGGGTGGGGCAAAGCTATTTATGGGCGGGGCATAGCTATATATGGGCTGGACATTGCTATATATGGGCGGGGTATATCTGTAAATGGGCTTGAAATAGCTATTTCATATGTGATTTTCTATATTTCAGTCGGATGGTGTGAATAAATTTAAATAGTCCGGTATGTAGTATGCCTTTAGATTGATATATGTCTAAGGCCGTTATGGAAAGAATGTACCTATGGACCCCCTGACATTGATATTTAACCATTTAACCCAGACCTCAAGGGCATTCAAACGAGCTCAATGTGAATGCATTTGACAAATTTGATTATTCTACCTTCTTACATTCCAAATTTAGGACCAGAAACGTGTATTCCGCTGTGCATGTGATGACCCTTGACATAGAAAGTAACCCTTGACCTGAAACTCCAAGTACTTCTAAATAGCTCCACTACGAAGACATGTGCAACAGTAGGTAATTGTACATTCTTGCATTCCAGCGTTATAGCCATAAACGTATGCACTTAGTAACACAGTGACATAGATACTTGACCTTTTGATCTGAAACTCAAATTACATCTAGACAGACACAAATGAATCGATATTCTTTCAGTCGAGAGTTATGGACAAAAAGCTGTATTCCGGTATCACTGAGTGACATTGTGACCTGTTACCTGAGCTTTTGATCTGAAGGTCGTTCAATTTCTATCCAATTGCTATCCAGACAGGCACGCAGGCAGGCAGATTATTCATCCATCAAACATCCATCCATCCATCCATCCATCCATCCATCCATCCATCCATCCATCCATCCATCCATCCATCAATCCACCCAGCCAACCAGCCAGCCAGCCACCCACCCATCCATCCATCCATCCATCCATCCATCCATCCATCCATCCATCCATCCATCCATCCATCCATCCATCCATCCATCCATCCATCCATCCATCCATCCATCCATCCATCCATCCATACACACACACACCAACCTACCAACCCACCCGTGTCGATCCCTGAACTCGTGACTATCAAATTTCAGAAAACTATACAGCATACAGGTAGGCTGTTGAATATTTTGAAACTAATTTTACTGGGTGCTGTTGCTGCCAATGGCAGCCACAGCGCCCAGTCAAATTAGTTTCAAAATATTCAACAGCATGTTTATTAAATAGTAAAGACATACATTTCGTACAACAGCTTTAGTCCGTCACCAATTACACGTTCGTGACGAACTTAATAACGTAATTCATAACGTCAATGATTATGATGTCATCCTCAACGTTAATTAGTTGATTATGGCATCATGTGATGGATGGATAAACTGGAAAGGTCCATTGTCTATAGGCGTGTGCATAGAATATAAATTTAAATCGTTAGAAAGGGTATATATCCTGTTATATTCACTTTTCTTATGAATTTGAGTCATGCTGTGGGTTCCCTAACGTACCTTAGTCTTGCAGGTGTGATACCCCGGCAGGTAACTTGAAGTTACAAAGAGCCCCAAGAATAACCACCTAAACTTATTTGAGGTGTTACTTTTGGCGAACCTTGTAGCTTGTGGCTCATATCCAAGGGCATTTTTGTGCTCTGCCTATATCTCGACCCAGAGGATATATGCCAATTGATAGGGGTCTGAGGGAGTGCGTGTGTCCATGCGTGCGTGCGTGTCTGTGTTTGTGTGTAAATTCTAGAAATTAGATGCTCTGAGAAACCATTTTCCGCATTCTGATTTGTTCTCTCACCCAATTGCACTTTACACCAAATTTGTTCAAAGTTGTGTGTAAAATTAAGAATTATAAGCGTCACCTAATCGAGGTTTCCAGTTCATCCATCAACTACGTGACGTGTAGGATGATGTCATAATCAATTACGTCATGAATGACGTAGCTAAGTTCGTCACCAACGCTTAATTGATTACTAAGCCTTGTTATACCAATTATATGTCTTTACTATTTAATAAACATGCTGTTGACTATTTTGAAACTAATTTGACTGGGAGCTTTTGCTCCCATAGGCAGCAACAGCACCCAGTTAGATTAATTTCAAAATATTCAACCGCTTATCTCTATAGGTTTCTCGAAATTGATAGTCAGAGAGTTCAGGGATCAATCGGTCCCAACGCGGGCGAAGTGTGGGTGGAGCTTAGCTAGAGATTGGCGACCATAGTTAAACTGGATTCCTCCATTCATATTCGAAACCGCAATGTTATCGCTGTTATGACGTAATTTCCAGTCAGTCAAGTTGGAGAGAATGACAAAATGGCCGCTAGCAATCACGCTTTATATTGATAACAAAGTACGCTATTATTGCTGCGTGGATTACAATAGTAGCAGGTGAGGATATCAGAACAGACATCACATATGTCTGTCTGTCTGTCTGTCTGTCTGTCTGTCTGTCTGTCTGTCTGTCTGAATTTTTTTCGCCGTCTTGACCATTAAAGGGGTAATGGTAAAGAAAATTACAGTTTTTACTTAGCTTGTGTCTATCTGCAGGCCGAGTGAAGAGTATCTTTGAAAATTTACTACTAGAATGACTGGCTCGGTTACCGAGTCAGTCATTCTAGTGGTAAATGTTTAAAATTGTCTCCACTCTTACCCCTTTAATGGTCTAGCCGGCGACGAAAAATTCAGTGGTAAATTTTACAAAAATTAGTCTTCTAAAATTAAAATATCTTGAAAAATATTGACCATCAAAATGTTTAATTGATATATCGAGTAGTATTTTGAGCGCTTGGAGGCGCTTGACACAGGAGAGGTTAAAACAGGCTAGTTATTAATTATTATGTCTGCAGATGTCCAACAGTGGAAGGCATTTTCTTAGGCCTCTCCGAAGATGGCGCGTTCACTTACGATTCTTCTACCGATGGAAATGACTATGTTGCAATAAGTGCGCTGTTTGATAGCTTTACATTCGAGTTGGAAGAGGGTCAGACAGCGTCCAGTCTTATATGTGTGGTAGAGTACTGTAACAGCGACAACGGTCAACCGGGAGAGTGCCTTCCAGTAAGTTCATAATAAGAGATCATAATGTACTTACATTCAAATTGTACATACCCCCACCCCACCCTACTACACACTCACTCACGAACGCACGTACGTACGTACCCAAGCACGTATACACGCACCCAAGCACCCACGCGCCCACGCACGAACGCACACACGGATGCACACATGCAAGTGTGCACGCACGCTATATTATAATGAATATATCTTCTGGACTACCCACAGCTTTGCCATTGTCTCCTCTGATCTATCACATATGTGATAAGAGAACAAAGGCAGCAATGGCCGCCAATCAAAATTAATTCCAAAATATTCGGCAGAACATTTCTTACATAGTGTTCAAAATTGTACTAAATACGATTATTTTGTTTTTGTTTTGGAAACATCTCAAATGTATTGCACTGATAGATTATGGTTTATAGATTCCATATCGTTCATATAATGTCACATTCCCTTATCTGTACCACAATTATTTGCTTTGAAATATCGCGTAAATATTGAACAACAACGAGTGTCACCATTTTGTCTCCTCAAGCGAAAGTGTGTGATGTCACATAAAAATATAAAATACGCGACAATTTCCCTGTATGATTGCCTTTGCACTGCGTGGACAAACTATAGCTTGGCACCTCTATGCCTGAGAGTGTATACCGGGGCAAACACGCTCGTTTTTTTCTGATTGGTTGAAACTAATTCACGGCAGCCATCGTAGGCTGTAGAATGTATTAACATTTAGCTACTAAAGCCTGGATATCTTTCTTTGACGGGTGGCCTATTAGATCATCTGTATAGATATTATGAGATTAGATTAATTATCATTTAACTGATATCTGAGATGGACTGCAGGATCTCATTAATCGGAAACTAAATCGCCGTGTTTGAATTGGACGGTCCATTGTTTTAGTGAATCTGATTTTTAATGCGACTAGAATTAGTCTGTCTGTCCGTCCGTCCGTCCGTCCGTCCGTCTGTCCGTCCGTCCGTCCGTCCGTCCGTCCGTCCGTCCGTCTGTCTGTCTGTCTGTCTGTCTGTCTTTACATTGAAAAAAACCGCATTGGCACAGGAATTTAATTAAAAATTTCTTTACCTAAATTTGTCCTATCGAGACCAAGTTTAGATTTACTGAGAGTGGTCCCCCCTTCAGATTAGTTGGGGGTAAAGTGAACTTATCAGTAGGTCGCTTTAACAGGTAAAGGCTGGGATTGATCCTACATTATAGAGAAATCACACACACACGAATGCACACACACGCACGCACGCACGCACGCACGCACGCACGCACGCACGCACGCACGCACGCACGCACGCACGCACGCACGCACGCACGCACGCACGCACGCACGCACGCACGCACGCACGCACGCACGCACGCACGCACGCACGCACGCACGCACGCACGCACGCACGCACCTAAAGTTGTCCGTCCGTCGTCCGTCCGTTCGTCTGTCCGTTAGTCCGTCCGTCCGTCCATATGTCTGTCTGTCTGTCAAATACTTGATCTCATGTGATTGTAATTATACTAATTTACCTTTGGGAAATCACAGCGCTCGCTATAAGTTGTCGTTAATTAGGGGCCTATAAACCCCTCATGTGTCAACAGCGCGCCAAAGCTCTCAGAATGCTACCCATATTAATTAACCATTTAATGTCCAAGATCGTTTCCAAGAAAATTATAATTTTCACACTCAAATTTCCTACAAACCGGACTTCCTCATAGCCACTACAGGTGCCGTTTTTGGCGGGCCATACGATTCATGGATTAATAGTCAAGAAAATCAAAAATGCAGCCTAGCCAGTGTCCATATGTAGGCTAAGAGTGTCCTATTTTTGAAAATTTATCACTGGAATGACTGGCTCGGTTAACGAGCCAGTCATTCCAGTGGTATATTTTCAGAAAATAGGACACTCTTGGCCTACAAATGGACGTTTTCTCAAAACACATCATAGCCTTTTTGGCCAGCTTGACATTTAAATGTTCAAGTTAACACAAGAGCGGGTTAATAAGTGTTTGTTTGCTTATTTCTTTAGGTTCCATCATGTGATGCAAATGATGACGCTGCTGATGACGCTGCTGGTGATCACCACCACGATCACCACCACCACCACATTATTATTATTGTTATTATTATTATTATTATTATTATTATTATTATTATTATTATTATTATTATTATTATTATTATTATCATTATTATTATTATTATTATTATTATTATTATTATTATTATTATTATTATTGCTTATCCTTTAGACCCTGGTCAGAATATTGCCCAAGCAGAGACGTGTGAAGTACAAGCAACTACTGGGTACATGATCGGCCTGATAGTTCTGGCACTTGCCTTGGTCCTCACTATGGCTATGGCGCTTTTCATCTTCTTCAGAAGCTGGTCACACCGAAAATAACAAGACACGCGCATAAAACCTAAGACAATCAAATCAGTCTAAGCCCTTTAACCCTTTAACACTCATATCAGCAAAAAACGGCTTCTGCAGTGGTTTGAGAAATGTCTATTTGCAGACCAAGAGAAGCCTATTTTGAAAACTTACCACTGGAATGACTGGCTCAGTTATCGAGCCAGTCATTCCAGTGGTAACTTTTCAAGAATAATATTTTCTGATCAATATTATCCTGATAACGCAGGGTACTGGGCCATAACTGGGCCAATACCGAGTCAATGCGACCCGGTATTGGCCCAGTACCGCCCCAGTACCACGTGTTATCCGAGTATAGGCAAAGATTATAATCACACCACCACCCCCTACTATGTACAATTTACATACGAGCCTGATTGATAGTCTTTTCTATAGTATGCAGTCTATTGTATTCTATACACAATGGCCGTTTCCAGTTTATCCATAAATCTTATGACGTCATAATCAACTACGCGACGTGTAAGATGACGTCATATTCAATGGAGTAATGAATGATGTAGATAAGTTCGTCACGACCGCTTAATTAATGACGGACGAAGTGCTGTTGTACGAATTGTATGTCGTTACTATTTAATAAACATGCTGTTGAATATTTTGAAATTAATTTGACAGGGCGCTGTTGATGCCAAAGGCAGCAACAGCGCCCTGTCAAATTGGTTTCAAAATATTCAACAGCTTACCTGTATAGTTTTCCGGAAATTGATAGCCATGCAGTTCAGTGATCGATCGACCCCAACACGTCGAGGTTTGGGTAGAGCTTAGCTAAAGATGGGCGGAGCATGGCTAAAACTGGATCCCTCCATTACAGTCTATAGAACAAGTATGGTACAGTATACACTACCAATGATGAAAATAATCTTATGTTATCTTATTACTAAAACAGTAGGAATGTGTCAAAGAATTTGATTGCAAAACTTTTGCAAAAAGTTTGTTTGAATATATGCAACAGCATGTTATTATGATTATTTTATGATCGCAATAATTCAGGCTTTTGGAAATCATGAAATAACCATACTGATCAGGGCGGAATTGTAACTCCTTAGTTTACTGGATGCATCCGATCTGTAACTCAAGTTTATGACGGCATAATCAACTAAGCGTAGGCTGACGTCACGATCGTATTTGTCAGTAAATACTGCGTCATGATGCTGGAATAGTCCGTTAAGTGTTCAAATTGTATGTCTTTGATGGAATTACCATTTATTAAACATTCTGTTGAATATTTTGTAACTAATTTGACTGGGTGCTATTGCTGCCATAGCTTCAATTTGACGTTATAATATTAAATTGTCACCGTATTGAATCGCTGTTATGATCACAGATGCTAAATAATAGGTCTATACCAGTTATCTGAGAAAACAATTCCATTTTTTTTACATTTCTGTCTGAGAAAGCAGACGAGATCGGATTGCCATTAACCCATTCATGACTAAGCCGCTGAAAAAACTAGCCTCTGTTGTGCCACACCCCCCCCCCCCCCATGAGTGTCCATTTGCAGGCCCAGAGAATAATATTTTTGAAAATTTACCAGTGGAATAAGTGACCCCGGAACCGAGCCAGTAATTCGAGTGGTAAATGTTGAAAAATACTCTTCTCCTCACCTCCAAATGGACATTTAATCAAATAAGCAAATATTTTGATATTCTTGACCAAAATTAGGCGCTGAAGGGTTTAACGAGTATTTGTTAACGCAACGAATCGGAGTCTGTTAACACGTGATATATCAAGCGTATTTGAGCGGCTGACAGGTTAAAATCAGCCTACTAATCAGTGCTACTCACAATGGCAGTTCACATGGGCATGTTACCAGGGCACATAATCGGGGCATCTGGCAGGGAGATATTACTGGGGCACATACATTGAGCACGCCATTGCGGCACGTCACAGATGCGTGCCAGTATGAGAGCACCTCTTGGAGGACACCGCTGGGTCACAGTTCCAGGCACTTAGTCTTGTTAGCCGGGTGGATCAAGTTGAGATTATCACCTAGGTTACAACACTGGACATTTCCACTGGGGTACATCATTGTGATATTGTCAATAGAATACATCAGTAGTCAAGGGGTCCGCTGAGCGTGAGTATTCTAAATCACTCATGCGTGACAATGCTAATTAATGCATAATTAATTTTAATTAATGGATTTTTAATGGGGTTTGACAGATGTAATGCGTAATGAGGTCGTGTAGGTCATATGTGCGTCTGTGTGCTACTGTTCTGTTGTCAGAATAATTGGTGTATATATGTCAGGAGGTCAAGTGCAATTGGTCAGTTGTCAGAATGATTGATGTGTATCTGTCAGGTTATGATGAGTTGATCAATATGAGTACAATGGCCGTCAGCGTGCACCTAGTGTAACGCTATTGGTGTTGGCTCTGCGTTATTGTTTTGGTGAATCTGGGAATTTCATGGTAGCTATACCGCTAACCTGTTTACTATTTTGAAACTAATTTCACTGTGCCTGTTGCTGCCTATGGCAGCAACAACACCCAGTCAAATTAGTTTCAAAATATTCAACAACATGTTTAATAAATAGTAAAGACATACAGTTCGTACAATTGGCGGACTATTCCATGTCCACGAGTGAGTATTTCCGAGATCATATACTTGACAGACAGATCGGATTCTTCCATTATCGAGATAATAATATATTTGCGTGGAAAATGAGAATCTACTTAATATAAATACATAAAAGCAACTAGAGCCGCTATTCCATCTTATTTATTCAAAATCCTTTCTATGTAATGATCGTACCATAATAACTAAGTTACTGATCTGGCAGTGGGCTAACACTGAGTCACTCAATTGGTCATCCAGGCGGGCAATCCATCAGGTTAGTCAGTATCTCGGAAACTGAGTCTGATTGCAATATAAGCATTTCAATGTAATTCAATTAAATTCAATTTATTTACACCCGGGCCACAATGTGACATATGGTGCTTATATTGCAATTAGATAATTAATCTCCGAGATAATGACTGGCTGGCTGACTAACAGACTGACTGACTGACCGACCAACTGACCGACCGACCGACCAACTGACCGACAAACCGATCGAACGAACGACCGACTGATTGACTGACTAATTTACCGACCGAGCAAGCAACTTCCCGATCAACTGACTAACCCACTGACCGATCGACTGACTGACTGACAAACCAACTGACTGCCTGACTGATCGAGCGACCAACTGACCAATGAACCATCCGACCAATTGACAGACAAACTGACAGACAGTCTGCCCAATAGACTACCTGACCGACTACCTGACCAGCTCAGTGACTGCCTGGCTGACAGACTGATTGACTGATTGTATCAACTGATTAACTGACCAACTAACCGATTGATTGACCGACCGACCAACCGCCTGACCGAGACCCCATTTGGTCGAATAATGCCATATTGTGGTTGTGAATAAGATGCACTCACTAAATATATAGAATATTATTTAAAGCCAAATAACAACAAACACAAAACGGTTGATAAACACTGAACCTCTGCCTTCGAAACTGTCTGAAACAACAATAGGAAAAGATGCACATCCGGTAATTTTAGACATATATCCTAGGTATCCCAATATCGCAATTGATGCTGGGTGAATGCCGTAAAATACATTTAGCAGAATTCCTGATCCTGATGGAGCAGAACTCCTTTTTAATTTCTTGGAGTTTAGTACAAGAGGAAAGGACTTCCAATTTCATGTAGGGGATTGCATGTGCTGTCAGCAAACGATTTAGTAAAGATTTGGTAAATTTATTTTGCTGAATGTGAAGCGGACAGTCTAAATAAATCAAACATTAAAACTATTTTTACATCAAATATCTTGATGACATCTGCGTGAAACCATCAGAATCAGACATGTTATTTTTAAATGGTCAAGATCGAAACATTTAACTACAGGCCGCAATCAGCCACAATTCAAATGCCATCCTAGACATCACAATCAATAAAGGATCACATTTCGAGTCATCTTAAAAATTAGAATAAAAATTGTCAACAGCTTCATAAAAAGCATTTCCTCCACCACAGACAATGGCGTATTCAAGTTTATCCATCAATCATACAACGTCATAATCAACTACGGGACGTATAGGCTAACGTCATAATCAATTACGTAGCTAAGTTCGGCACAGACACTAAATTGAAGACGAACGAAGCTTTGTTGTACGAATTGTTTGTATTTACTATTTAATATGTATGCTGTTGAATAATTTGAAACTAATTTGACTGGGCGCTGTTGCTGCATATTCAACAGCTTACCGGTATAGTTTTCTGGAAATTGAGATTCAGAGAGTGCAGGAATCAATCGATCCCAAAATGGGCGAAGCGTGCTCGATTAAATCTCAAGTTATAACATGGTATGGAAATAGTCCAGAAGCCAGTGGCTATTTATTTACCCGACAATGGCCAAAATGGCTTGAGTATGGTTCTTAGGGGGCATGTCTTAGAACAATCGAATTCGCCGTTTTTTAGTAAGCCGCACTTGAATTACCCTATCCCCGTACAATTTTTAGTGGTACTTCGCTTTAATTCATTATCCTGTGCACTTGCTCATCTTTCATATAGAAGCTATACATATTATTTTAACGAGCATATGATTGCCTTGCCACCGATGTAAAGTGCCAAAGGGTTCGAAAGATGTTACTATTTTAATGGTATGCACCCTAAGGAAAAGTTGTTATTTTTAGCCCTAAACAGTATTATGCCAAATGTAATCATTTCTAACACGACGGTAAACGTTCCCACCTACTGTTATGTATATCACTGCAAAGAGAATTCAATTATCTTTCCAGTGATGTATAGAGCATCTCGGTAGACTACACACAATTTCGTGGATATATATATGAGCCCATAAAAGTAATATTATTTTTATAAAATATGGACCTGGGTAATTTTTAAAAGTCACATCGAAAGTAAGGCTAAAACATATTTTATCCATAAAAATTCATCGTGAGGCAAAACATGTGTCGTATGCTCAAGAGCTGTCTCATTTAGTCATAAACACGTCATTCAATGGCCGCTTTTCTTACACAAAGCCCAAACATTATAATTGTGTTTAATCTTTTTTTTTGTAAATGGATCTTCCTGTCGATTACCCCGGTGTATCTGGTCATAAACATCCACATTCGAAAGATAAGCCAATTATAAAGTGTATTGTGCATGTTGATAACACATTTCTACAGGAGAAGCTGTTGATGAAAATACTTGGCATAAAGTTAAATGCATAGCTACCGTGAGACAGTACCGTTTCATATACGTCTAAATACACAATCATTTGTCAGAACCTGTCTAAAAATTACAGCAGGACCGATGGATACCATCGTGCATGCTATAGAAATTTCACTGCGATTTCATCTGCCTCTGTAGATGACTCACAACCTGAGGCTCCTCAGCATGTTAAAAAAGGCCATGTTCTTCGATCTGATTTGCCTCGTCAAGCTACATCATGTACTACTGAAGTAATTGAAAGTGCATGTATTTTTTGTCAGAAATATCTTAGAGACAGTAAAAAGAGCCTTGGATCAAGTGAAACTGAAGATGCTGAGTTCAAAGAGGCAGCATCAGCTTTACAAGATGATATATTGTTGGCCAAAATCGGCAGTATTATCAGCTTCATCACTAAAGAAGTTAAATAGCACCATAGTTGTCGTGAAGCATATCTGAATAAAGCAAAGCGATATAAACCTGTGTCTTTAACAGATGAAGGGCATCTTCATGAAATCCGTGAAAATGTATTTCATATCATAACAGATTAAGTGCGAATTAAGGTCGTTGAAAATCACTGTGCAGAGTTAATACCTTTTGTTCATGCACAATATTTATTTCTTCGTAAAGGTCGAGGCATTATCAACAATTTAAAGGTGACATTGACATTGATCATATCACCAAAAAATTGGGAAACATTATCTTTGACACTGAAATCACAAAAAGGAGGCCCTCAAACATACCTTGCAAAAACGCTCCCCGTAATCATATGTTAAAGCAGCGGCATTATACCTTCGCAGATGTGTACTTGCACTACAACACAACTGCGGTGAACTTCCTTATCCGCTCACAAGTGACGCCATTTCTGAAGGTTATGTGAAATCTCCTGATGTTTTGATAGACTATATCGTATCTTATACACAGGATCTACAAGTCTTAAAGAAGGCTGAGAATTATGCCAAATCGTCTACAGATGATGTCACTTTTGCAATAATCCGAGGAAGCCTTAAGCCAGCTAAATATCTTCAAATCGGCCTTTGCGTAAAGAGCATGCCAGGAAGTCGTAGAATTATTGAAATTCTCAACAAATTTGGGCATTCCATCAGTTATCATGTAACAGAGAGTCTGGAAACAGAATTGCCAATGTCTGTATCAGAAAGAAAATATTCTACGCCTCATGGTCTGCAACTGAAAGCTGGGTTGTGTACAACGTTAGCTCAGGACAACTATGATGAAAATTCGGAAACACTCAGGCGCAGGGGCGTTACACGATATGGTCAGTATATGTTATCAGAATGCTGTGTATGAACCGGAAGGTTAAAAGAGTACTCCACAAGAGTAACATGCCAGCATCAGCTGACGCACTCAAAATGTTAAGGAAGAGCTTTTGAGGTAGGGGAGAGCCCACTTTCATCCTACCGGAAAAACAATGATAAAGGCGTTTATGTACGATCTAAGAACGCTTCCAATGCACCATGTGCAAGTGAAGCAGAGAGCAGAGATAGAGAGTGGATGTTAACATTTTCACTATCTCAAGAAACTCCTATGCGGGTAAGATGGAATTCCAAGGTAACTGAAGACGTTCTTCCAGTGCAGAATCGGGAATGTATGGAAAACCGTAGCCTACATACACACACGCGAGCGCCCGCGCACGCACACAAACACACAGACACACACAGACACGCACCCAGACACGCACCCAGACACGCACCCAGACACGCACGCACGCACGCACGCACGCACGCACGCACGCACGCACGCACGCACGCACGCACGCAACGCACCGCACGCACGCACGCACGCACGCACGCACTCACGCACGCACGCACGCACGCACGCACGCACGCACGCACGCACGCACGCACGCACGCACGAACGCACGCACGCACGCACGCACGCACGCACGCACGCACGCACGCACGCACGCACGCACGCACGCACGCACGCACGCACGCACGCACGCACGCACGCACGCACGCACGCACGCACGCACGCACGCACGCCGGCCCAACTATGCTTGAGGTTGTCACAGAAACATGACAATTATCACAAAATGTAGCTAATGAATGTGAAGAGCCATAACCGATTGTTGCATATGACCTTGCTATTGATAACCCAGCAATGCAGGCACAGGAGGCACCCAGATTTGATAATGTTTTCATATGCTTTGGTGGTTTTCATAGATATTTCAAATAAGGTATTCAGCACATAGTACAAGTAATTTTTCACCAAAGTTCCTGGCGCTTAGATAGAGATGGGCGGGGCAAAGCTAATAGTGGAAAGGTCCATTACCATTATCAAATATGATATGTGCGAGGAGTAGCTAGAGATGGGCGGGGAGTAGCTAGAGATGGTCGCAGATTAGCTAGAGATGGGCAAAGATTAGTTAGAGATGGGAGAGTTTTAGCAAGAAATTGGTGACTATTAGCTAGATATGGGCAGGGAGTAGGTCGAGTTGGGCGAAGATTAACTAGATATGGCTGAAGATTAGCCAGAGATGGGCGAAGATTAGCTAGATATTGTCAGGGAGTAGCTAGATATGGACGAGAGGAGCTAGTGATGGGCCAAGATTAGCTAGATATGGGCGGGGAGTAGCCAGAGATGGTCGGGGTGTAGCTGGATATGGGCAGGGAGTGGATAGAGATGGACAGGGAGTGGATATAGATGCGCGAAGAATAGCTAGATATGGGCGGGATGTAACTAGATATGGGCGAAGATTAGCTAGAGATGGGCGAAGATTAGCTAGATATGGGCGAAGGTTGACTAGATAGGGAGAAATTACCTAGAGATGGGCAAAATTAGCTAGAGATGGGCGGAAATTAGCTTGAGATGGGCGGGGAGTAGCCAGAGATGGGCGGGGATTAACTAATATGGGCGGGGAGTATATAGACATGGGCGGGGTGTGGCTAGATATGGGCGAAATTTAGCTAGATATTTACGGGGAATAGATAGAGATGGGCGGGGAGTAGATAGAAATGGGCAAATATTAGCTGCATATGGGCGGGGATTAGCGAGATATGGGCGAAGATTAGCTAGAGATGGGCGGGGAGTAGCTTGATATGGACCGGGAGTAGCTACAGATGGGCACGGAATAGATAGAGGTGGGCACGGAATAGATAGAGGTGGGCGAAAATTAGCTTGATAGGGGCGGGGAGTAGCTAGAGATGGGCGGGGAGTAGCTAAGATGGGCGGGGGTAGATAAACATTGGCGGGGAGTGGCTAGATATGGGCGAAGATTAGCTAGATATGGGTGAAGATTAGCCAGAGATGGTCGAAGATTAACTAGATATTGTGAGCGAGCACATAGATTTGGGCGCGAGGGGCTAGTGATGGGCGAAGATTAGCTAGATATTGGCGGAGAGCAGCTGGAGATGGGCGAAGATTAGCAAGAGATGGGCGGGGAGTAGCTAGATATTGGCGGGCAGTAGATAGAGATGGACGGGGAGTAGATAGAGATGAGCGAAGAATAGCTAGATATTGGCGGGGAGTAGCTAGATATGGGCGTAAATTGGCTAGAGATGGGCGAAGATTAGCTAGATATGGGCGAAGATTAGCTTGATATGGACGGGGAGTAGCTAGAGATGGGTGGGAAGTAGCTAATATTTGCGGCGAGTATAGAGAGATGGGCGGGGAGTGGCTAGATATGGGCGAGGAGTAACTAGAGATGGCATTGAGTAGCTACCATATAGATATGGGCGGGGAGTAGCTACATATTGGCGGGGAGTAGCTAGATATGGGCGGGGAGTAGCTAGGTAATGGCGGGGAGTAGCTAGATCTGGGCGGGGAGTAGCTAGAGATGGGCCAGGAGTGGCTAGATACGGACGGGGAGTAGATAGAGATGGACGGGGAGTAGATAGAGATGGGCGAAGAATAGCTAGATATGGGCGGGAAGTAGCTAGATATGGGCGAAATTAGCTTGAGATGGGCGAAGATTATCCAGATATGGGCGAAGCTTAACTCGACAGGGGCGAAATTTAGCTTGATATGGGCGGGGAGTAGATGGAGATGGGCAGGGATTAGCTAATATGGGTGGGGAGTAGATAGACATGGACGGGAAGTGGCTAGATATGGGCTGGGAGTAGCTAGAGATGGCGGTGAGTAGCTACTAGTTACATATGGGCGGGGAGTAGATAAAGAAGAGCGGGGTGTTGCTACAGAGGGGCGGGGATGAGCTAGATATGTGCGGGAATTAGCTCGATATGTGCGAAGATTGGCTAGATATGGGCGAAGAATAGATAGATATGGACGGGGGGTAGCTAGATGTGTGCAGGGAGTAGCTAGAGATGGGCAGGGAGTAGCTAGAGATTGTCGCAGATTAGCTAGAGATGGGAAAAGATTAGTTAGAGATGGGCGAGGATTAGCAATAGATGGGCGGAGATTATCTAAAGATGGGCAAATATTAGCTAGATATGTGCAGGGAGTAGCTAGAGATGGGCGTAGATTAGCTAGAGATGGCCGAAGATTAGCTAGATATGGGCGAAGATTAGCTAGATATGGGCGAAAATTAGCTAGATATGGGAGAATATTAGCCAGAGATGGCGAAGATTAGCTAGATATTGTCAGGGAGTAGCTAGATATGGGCGGGAGGAGCTAGCGATGGGTGAAGATTAGCTAGATATGGGCGGGGAGTAGCCAGAGATGGGCGGGGTGTAGCTGGATATGGGCGAGGAGTAGATAGAGATGGGCGGGGAGTAGCTAGATACTGGCGGGGAGTAGCAAGAGATGGGCACGGAATAGATAGATATTCGCGGGGAGTAGATAGAGCTGGACGGGCAGTAGAGGGAGATGGGCGAAGAATAGCTAGAGATGGGCGTAGATTAGCTAGAGATGGGCGAAGATTAGCTAGATGTGGGCGAAGATTAGCTAGATATGGGCGAAAATTAGCTAGATATGAGAGAATATTAGCCAGAGATGGTGAAGATTAGCTAGATATTGTCAGGGATTAGCTAGATATGGGCGGGAGGAGCTAGCGATGGGTGAAGATTAGCTAGATATGGGCGGGGAGTAGCCAGAGATGGGCGGGGTGTAGCTGGATATGAGCGAGGAGTAGATAGAGATGGGCAGGGAGTAGCTAGATACAGGCGGGGAGTAGCAAGAGATGGGCACGGAATAGATAGATATTCGCGGGGAGTAGATAGAGCTGGACGGGCAGTAGAGGGAGATGGGCGAAGAATAGCTAGAGATTTGCGAAGATTAGCAAGATATGGGCGAAGATTAGCTAGATAGGGGCGAAATGAGCTAGAAATGGGCGAAAATCATCGTGAGATGCGCGGGGAATAGCCAGAGGTGGGCGGGTATTAGCTAATATGGGCGGGGAGCAGATAGACATGGGCGTGGAGTGGCTAGATATGGGCGGGGAGTAGCTAGAGATGGCAGTGAGTAGCTACTAGTTAGATGTGGGCGAGGAGTAGATAGAGATGGGCGGGTGTAGCTACAGATGAATAGCTACTATCTAGATATGGACGGGGAGTAGACAGAGATGGGCGGGCAGGAGCTAGATATGGGCGAGGATTAGCTCGATATGGGCGAAGATTAGCTAGATACGGGCGAAGATTAGATAGATATGGACGGGGAGTAGCTAGATATGTGCGGGGAGTAGCTAGAGCTGGGCGGGGAGTAGCTAGAGATGGTCGCAGATTAGCAAGAGATGGGCGTAGATTAGCTATAGATGGGAGAATATTAGCTAGATATGGGCGCGTAGTAACTAGAGATGGGCGAAGAGTAGTTAGCTATGGGCGAAAATGAGCTAGTTATGGGCGAAGATTAGCTAGATATGGTTGAAGATTAGCCAGAGATGGGCGAGGATTAGCTGGATATGGCCAAGGAGTAGCTAGATATGGGAGGGAGGAGCTCGACATGGGTGAAGATTAGCTAGATATGGGCGGGGAGTAGCCATAGATGGGCAGGGTGGAGCTGGATATGGGCGGGGAGTAGCAAGAGATGGGCGGAGAGTAGCTAGATATTGGCGAGGAGTAGATAGAGATGGGCGGGGAGTGGATAGAAACGGGTGAACATTAACTGGATATGGGCGGGGAGTAGCTATATATGGGCGAAAATTAGCGAGAGATTGGCGAAGATTAGCTAGATATGGGCGAAGATTAGCTTAATATGGGCGGGGAGTAGCGAGAGATGGGCGGGGAGTGGCTAGATATGGGCGGGGAGTAGCTAGAGATGGCGGTGAGTAGCTACTATCTAGATATGGATGGGGAGTAGATAGAGATGGGCGGGGGGGGTAGCCAAATATGGTCGGGGAGTAGCTAGATATGGGCGGGAAGTACCTAGAGATGGGCGGGGAGTGTCTAGATATGGGCGGGGAGTAGCTAGATATGGGCGAAGATCAGCTAGAGATGGGAAAAAATTAACTAGAGATGGGCGAAGATTAGCTAGATATGGGTGGGGATTAGCTAGATATGGGTGGGTAGTAGCTAGAGATGGGCGAAGATTAGCTAGATATGAACGGGGAGTAGCTAGATATTGGCGGGGAGTAGGTAGAGATGGCGGTGAGTAGCTACTATCTAGATATGGATGGGGAGTAGATAGAGATGGGCGGGGATTAGCTAGATATGGGCGGGAAGTAGCTAGAGATGGGCGGAAAGTAGCTAGAGATGGGCGGGGGGGGGGGGTAGCTAGAGATGGGCGGGGAGTGGCTAGATATGGGCGGGGAGTAGCTAGATATGGGCGAAGATCAGCTAGAGATTGGCAAAGATTAACTAGAGATGGGCGAAGATTAGCTAGATATGGGTGGGGATTAGCTAGATATGGGTGGGTAGTAGCTAGAGATGGGCGAAGATTAGCTAGCTATGAACGGGGAGTAGGTAGATATGGGCGGGGAGTAGGTAGAGATGGTCGAAGATTAGTTAGGGATGGGCAAAAATTAGCTAGAGTTGGGCGAAAATTAGCTAGAAATGGGCCAAAATTTGCTTGGTATGGGCGGTGAGTAGCTAGAGATGGGCGGGAGATTAGGTAATATGGACGTAGAGTAGCTAGAGATGGGCGGCAAGTAGCTAGATATGGGCGGGGAGTAGCTAGATATGGGCGGGGAGTAGCTAATATGGGTGGGAGTAGATAGAGATAGAAGGTGAGTAGCTAGATATGGGCGGGCATTAGCTAGAGATTGGCTGTGAGTAGCTAGATATGGGCAGGGAGTAGCTAGATATGGGCGAAAATTAGCTAGAGATGGACGGGGATTATCTAAATATGGGCGGGGAGTAGATATGTTCGGGATGTAGCTAGAGATGGGCGGGGAGTAGCTATATAGGGATCCTTGTATGGTAAGTGACCCATATAGTCATTTTGTGCCGCGCAGTTGTCATAGAAAATGTCTCCCGATGAAACAAGTTGGTTGCTATTCTGATTACGTGTCCGAATTTGTGACCATACTTGACGCCATTAGACTAGTATAACTTTGCATAAATAGATCACACATGTGTCAATGTTTCAGGGAATACAAGCCGATTCGCTTGAAGCGTTCTCAGTTAATAACAAAATCAAGTTTTATTCAATATCTGACAGCCTGACAGCAACGCGCTGATCGATTCCCAACTCAAAATGTATTACCTGTAAGGGGCGTAAATCAGGCTAGTTTATTTGCTCAGATGGTTATTATAAGACGACATTTATCTCCCTTTCACCATAATTTCAATGAAAATTAGCCATATTTGCGGGATTTTCAAATACCTCAATTTAGAAGAAAGCAGTCTGTGTGATAAGAAAGATTCGGCGAGACCGCTTTCGATATCTGCCTTGTTTACTATTGATTCCTATATGCAGGGCTGTTAGTCGTCACTGAAGTTGGTTTATCGATTGCCGAAATTGAAAATGTTGACATCTGAATTCCCGTTTTGCACGTTTTCAAACTTGTATTTCTTGCTCATTTCTTACTGTATGCACAATTTATATGTGCAAGACGGATTTTGATTGTGTTTCAAATATATTGTATAAATGGCTATTGAAATTGTGTTTGCATATGGACTTTAAGTATACAAATTTTAACCTGAGAATTGGACAATATTAAATTACCTCTGCGCGGTTCAAAAGATAAGCCAGTGAAGAATACTTGCCTAGGGCGTCATATAAAAAAGTATATTGAATTAGTTTATCAGTGATTTTCATTCTGGCATATTTGCATTAAAATCCTGGGGAATTTGTAACGGAATAATATTCTGAAATGTAACCAAAATCAGCATGACATATTCAATGAATAATAACAGAAGGATCCAGTTCTAGCTATGCCCCGCCCATTCCTAGCTAAGTTCCGCCCACTTGTACACGTATTAGAATTGAGATGAAACATCGAAACCTGAATTCTCAAAATCTATCTTTCAAGGTCCGTCCTGTGATACAGGCAAGCTGATGGATACTTTGAAACTAATTGTACTGGGGGCGGGGTGGGGGGGGGGGGCGCTGTTACTGCCTATGGCAGCAACATCCCCCAGTCAAATTAGTTTCAAAAATATTCAACAGAATGTTCATTAAATTGTAAACTCATCAAAGATATACAATTCGTAAACCCTCCTAACAACATGTCCAATCTTTTCTAACGGAACTATTGCGAATATGATTGTGATATCAGCTAATGTGTGGCGTATTTTATTGTGACAGATATATGAGTGACAGATAGGATCAACCATTATGTTTATCATGTGATAGAGTTTATTTATTAGCGATTGGTAGATGACACCACTTCTTTTAATAGTCCGGGAGCCAATTTTCAAAAGGGGTCTAGAAGAATGGTTTCGTAGCACACCCAGTATTCAAAAGGTTTGTCTCTATATTATGCTAGACCGATGTCTTGGGTATATTCTGAGCCGTGTTGTACAAGAAAATTGTAGTATCACTAACCCGTGAGAAGCCCATTTACAATAGGTGTTGAATGTAGCTCTCAAACAATTTTCACAATGGTAAATTTTTCACAAACTTAAGCGCATGTTATATCAATACAATCTTAACCAAAATGGAAAGGAGTGATCGTATATCGCAGATTTATACATAATCAACCTCGTTTAAGACACCCGTATGTTGCTTTGTACATATTGGGGCACTTAGGTCTTGTTGTGACTAGCAATACCTTAGCTACAACAATGCCCATGTTTTCTACATTTTTCATAATTAAACTTTTAACTGACATGCAGTGCATGTCTACACAAGCTGGCAGGACATATTTATCACGTGACCAAATGAGAGAATGTTACTCATCCGTGTCAGAGTCATCTTCGACAATTGTATGCTGAACATTGTCACACATTTCACCTCCCATACAAAGGCATGCTTCAGTGGCGAGTAGATTGTTAGCCTTGCATTGACAGAGATCTGTTCTTTTGCAGGCAGACTTTTGACATCTACATGATGTGAGTTCAATTAATCCAAATGGAGCAGGATCCTTTGACATTAGAACAGGCTTAAGTAGACCATCCACTATACGCCAGCCATGTCCATTTGGAGATGGAAGATTCTGAACAGCTTGCAATGAACGTCTCCAAACAAGAGCTTGAAAATTGGCCCTTTCGGTGTGATGCTTTAGACTATTCGATGTAGGTGGAAGATTTTCATTTCTTTGTCTCTTTTGACAAAAGAGCCAATAACGGATTTCATCAGCTGTCTTTCCCACATCCCTGGTGGTATACAACTCACAGACAAATTTCTCACATAGAATTGCAGTATTCGGTGATAAGTCAACATGTTCGCCGAGTTGGGCTAAGCTAAGCTGATGACATTCAGATGACTTTAAGAGATTGAATGCTTTTCTCTTAGCGACTCCAAATAATGCACTAGTGCTATCACAACCTGTAAGAGAATGAAACCCAGGCAAAGACAGACAGATAGCTGGGCCCAGTACTTGAGCAACTGTATGTATTGGTATGTATCGCAATTTGTCCTTTGTGCCCGTACGGAACCATAGTTCAGAACAGTGAGGCGAACGATACGTTACGTATATATACTAAGTACTGCCACGTCTGTATCAGGAGACTGTATAACAACACGTATGTGGTTTTTTGAAGCGTGTAGCGCGTGCAACATCATACGCGTATCTGCTTCCTCGTGATCTGATCGAAGTTCTTCCAAATACGACGAATTGTTCGCTGAAATGACAACAACATCCATTCCATCGTTAAAGCCACCAGCAAGAATGACGCAATTGTCGGCAGATAGCATATTTGGACCAGTATCACGCCACCGCTTGCTGAGAAATGCAACCAGGTTACTTTTGTTGCTTGGATTGCTGATGTACTTGGCCCATTGCTTTGGAACGGGAGTATTTTCTCCAGCAATCTTTACTTCCAATGCTGTTGATGACCCACGTTTTAGCCGCTCTTCCGCTTTGAGAGATTCCAGTCTATCATATCTGTCAAAAACCATATCTACTCTGTTGCAGTCGTCTTGATTCAGTGGAACTGTAAAGATGTGCCAGTATTTATCAGCCAATTCTCCAAATGTAGACGTACCTCCAGTTTTAACCATTTGCACAATTGCCATGCCATCTACTACATAAGCTGTTGCGCCTGTCTTGTCAACAGGTGGAAGCCGTCCATCAACATTTACTTCCTTTTCTAGTTCACTTAACAAAACACTTTTCACATTCCTTCTTAGAGTCCCATCCGTATGTGACAATGATAGTGGAACAGCAGACAGTTCATACGTCATCACTAGTTTTAAATCAACATCTCTGGACCTTGCGGCAATAATTAATCGAGCAAATAGTTCGCGGTCAGATCTCACATTGTGAATCTTTTCATCATTTGTTTTGAGTTTTTTCTTCTGTGCTAGGCTGGCAAATGTTTTAAGTTTTAAGTGTGGCAACGTGTCCCAAAAGCTTCTCGTGTTTGTGTCCAGCCGCTCCTGAACAAAATTTTCCATAATCTCCTTACCAATGTCACAGGCGGAAACAAGTCTCTTTGCGATTTCACTAGGCAATACCACGCCAGTTGCAATGTTTACAAGCGGAAGACACTCGCTGTCGTCGTTTTCCGCAATATTAAAGGGATTGGTCATTATATCTGATGAGAACATCGAAAGTATTCATTTTAATTTGTTTTTCCGCACCGATTGCCACCACATCCATCTGTCTCATTCCAACCACCATTACCTGGGTGCTTTGTCAACAGTGGTACAGCTGGATATACAGATTCTATGATGGAGTTAGTATACATACATAAATATAACCTTCACATTTCACCCTCGCCTTTGGTATATGCATGCAAAATGTATGTTGGATATATGTTAGGTCGATATCCGTCTAAATATCATATATGGTGAATCTAATACGATATTACTTTGAGTTATGACACGATCATGCTTATATCGTTGTGCACTGTGGATACAGCCAAAGCCTAGACCCCCTAGGCAAAGAAATCAGGATAACTAATTAGTGCTACCACAATTTGTTTGTACAACAGGGCTTAAAATGTGTGGGACATGTCCCCCAAGCCACAGCAAGTGTTAGACCTTCCGAATACTGGGTGTGCTACGTCACGATTCTGACCTAGCTTTAGCTCCTGGACTATAACAATGGGTATTGCTTCACCTCGAGGCCACCTAGATCAACGAAACACAACCATGTGGCTATAATAGCGTGTCTACCGGTACGACATATTAAACTCCTTTATGTTTTGTAACCTAGTTCTCCCTTTGTTGTTTTGGGTCAGATAAATGTCACAGTGGGTCATGTGTTGTCTTACTTGACCCTTTTATCCCCATCTTGTGACAACAATGCCACTACGCGCTCAAAATCGTACATAAATAAATTAACCATTAATGGAAAGGATCAGGGAAGTGACATATGCTCTTGAAAGATAGCTTTATATAATAATCAACCAACCAGTGAAAAACTGAAATAAATCAGAATAATTAGAAAAAAGCAGCTCTCTCTCCCAATAGTTGATTATGACTTCATATGATTGACTGAGACACTGGATTCCTCCCATTTGAGGACATAATGTACAAGTTTACCACAATGTTGACGTTGAAGAACTACCATGTATCGATACTGATTCACAGCTTCATTTCCATTCTCATCACATACCATATACGTGATATATTTAGTCTGTAAGCCTAGGGAAGTGAGGGGAATTGAGGATTCCAGTTTTTCAGTCAGTCACATCACGTCATAATCGACCATGTAACGTGTAATCAATTGTGACATGCATGGCATAGCTAGGTTCGTCACGAACTCTTAATTGATGACTGACTAGGGGCTGTTGTACGAATTATATGTCTTTACTGTTTTATAAACATGCTGTTGAATATTTTGAAACTAATTTGACTGGGTGCTGTTGCTGCCTATTAGTTTTAAATTATTCAACAGCTTACCTGTACAATTTTTGGGAAATTGATAGTCAGGGCTTTCACGTGTCGATCGGTCTCAACACGGGCGAAGTGTGGGTGGTGCTTAGCTAAAGATGGGTGAGTATAGTTAAAATTAGATTTCTCCATTGCTGCTCTTCCACTATGTCCACTGCTACAACTCACTAATGTGTGTGCATGAATAACATACTGATCACTAGCGAT
Organism: Chaetoderma sp. LZ-2023a; assembly: GCA_034401795.1. NCBI lineage: Eukaryota > Metazoa > Mollusca > Caudofoveata > Chaetodermatida > Chaetodermatidae > Chaetoderma > Chaetoderma sp. LZ-2023a. Next base: position 23,279,216 of record CM067363.1, on the reverse strand, counting down.
GCTACTCTTCAAGCTTAGAATGGACTAATCATCGCCGCTTAATTCATAGCCACCTTGCGGAGGAATTGAAACAAATATTATACGTGTAACCGCTCTACAGTAAAATACTCGTAATACGAAGGATAACAATTCACTATTCCTTTGTACTCGGACAATCTATAACCAGGACCTTGTGGGTGCGCCTCAGTGAAAAGGCGGGATTTCCATAAGAGAACAGAATGGTATCCACTTATTATTATTATTATTATTATTATTATTATTATTATTATTATTATTATTATTATTATTATTTTTATTATTATTATTATTATTATTATTATTTTATTATTGATCAGATTTATATAGCGTTCTATTAAGCAGGTTCTAAAACCGTTTACAAATAATATTATTAAATGAAAAATCCAACCAAAACCTGTAAGTAGAAGTTTAAAAAATCTTCAATAGCCATAATATAATATATAATAATATATGGCAATACTGCTTCTCACAGCTTTATGTATCGGGCTCTGATAACTCTACAATCGTTATTAATTTACAGCTGTATATTCACACCAAAATGCTTGAAAATTAAATTGTTTAAATAATACAATTTTAAAGGCTTAAATGTTGTGGCTAGATTTAATGAAACGAAATAAATCTTAACATATGGTGATTTCATTACGTAGAAAACAATAAAAAAAATTTAACTTGTGAAATTGAAATAGAAGCACGAGTCCCTAAGACAACCTCGCAACAAAAAAAATTATATTAATTTATATGGACTGAAATCATTGTATGCTAAGATTTACTTCGCTTCATTGCACCTAGACACTCAATTTAAGCCTTCAAAGGTATACAGGTTTAACAATTATTTTATTTTCATGCATTCTGGCGTAGACGGCTATCTTACGGACAATCAAAACGTGGTAAATACAGATATTATGCGAAAGCATGGAACTATTCAAATATAACCACTCGCTTTCGCACAGTTCTAGGCCAGCCTTCATAGTTCATCTCCATATTTGACCGCAAACAGATGGCCGCTTCACGAAATGCATTGTCAGTATTAACTTTCTTGTGCCTAAATTGTACATATGTTCATACACCTATGCGTCAATTTCCCAGTGTGTCAAATAAAGGAATGTCGAAATTTAACTATGCGCTTAGTAATGAGCTTCTTGTTGTCAATATATGAATAAACCAAGCGAAGGTGCGAAATTAAATATTAGTTCTTCAGCTCGTCGACGTATCCTCGCAAATTAGAGCGCCGTGTTGTGCTGGATTTTATGATAAGATTATTGTGACCTCTAAATACAATATGGCGTCGAAAATGGCCTCAGTTTTGGCCAACATATTATTTTGAACTTATTCTCTAACTCTTTAATGACAAATCTTTTCAAGCAAATTCAAAATATTTCCTCATTGAATGTCCATTTGCAGGGCAAGAGAAGACTATTTTTGAAAATTTAGCACTGGAATGCCTGGCTCTGTTACGAGCCATCCATTCCTGTGATAAAGTGAATAATAGTTTTCTTTTGGTCTGCAAATCGTTTCAAGCACATTCAAAATATTCCATCATTGAATGTCCATTTGCAAGGCTAGAGAAAACGATTTTTGAAAATGTGGCACTGGAATGGCTGGCTCTGTTACGAGCCAGCCATTCCTGTGGTAACTTTAAAAATAGTTATCTATTCTTTTCTTTGGCTATCGATACCACTGCAGAGGCCGGCTTTGGCCGGCTTAGACATTAAAGGATTAATTAAAAGCTTAAATCAGAATTTGTCTTGAGTCATTTTAAAGGGAATGTTTTTTACAACATGCTGATAACACGTTTGATGGACTAGAGAGTGAATTCACAAGGATATTTCGGGCAAAGAAATCGTTTTCACCGTTTTTCCCCAAAGATTAACTTGTCATGTTACATTTTGGACACAGAAATGTGAGTCAACAGAGTCGCCAAATTAGGGGTGGGTGGGGGTGAAGGGGTGGTAGAGGCGATAGTCGATATCAGCATGCGTCCTACAGCAACACGTACGTGGGAATTCTTCTCAACTCACAAAGCTGAGTTTGTCCATTGTGCCGTATTTCACCTGGTGGACAGACATTTAAAGAAGTGGCAAATGGTATGAGGAATGCCATTGATATTATCCTCACACCTGCAGAAAGAAAGTACAGACACCATGTTCTGCAAGTGAAGAACCAGCCCACCGTGTTGAGATTACTGAATCCATGCTTGTTTCTGAGGAAGTATAAAAACGGCAGACTAGAGAGGCTCAAACCAGGTTGCATGATACCTGCCCAAAAGGTTTCCTCCACATGATTATAATCATAGCTGTGAAACTAGACTCGGAACATTGATGAAGTGCTTGATTAGCCTTGATTGGGCCCTTGCATTGTATTCTAGCAAGGGAATGTGATGGTGTTGAAATCTACGTTTGATCTTATGAGATGGACAAGTTGGTTAAACCACACGAGGCACTACGCCTAAGCCTCATGTTTCACCGAGTCATTAATGTTTTAATATAATTGTCGTACGTCATGCCGTGATGGAGGAATAGTTAGCAGTGGAAGTAAGCAAATTCTACGTCGAGAAATTGCAGAATCGGAAACGCCAATCCGAAGATTAGGTATTCTTTTCGACTTCTTCTCACATAACTTGGCAGACATGTTTATCCATGGATATAATACAGATTTGGACAGTATTGGAGATGCAGCTTAAATCATTGGATTAGATAAGAGTATTTATGATATGAGAAAACTGTTTTCACGATTCTTACAAATTTATTATAGGATGAAATAATATCAGAACATTTACGCAGTTCTAAAAAAATTAATTTAAAATGTACTTGAATCATACTAGGCCAAACATTTTTCATCCGTATTTAATGAAAAAGAATAAGCTCAGATGATTGTGGGAATTACAATGAGTAAAATAAGTTTGACACAAAATGTTCCATGGCGAAAACTAACTAACCATAGAAAGATCTGAAAATTTTTGGAAATTCACCTTTCCAGTTTATCCATCGATTATCTGACGTCATAATTAAATAAGTGACGTGTATGATGACGTCATAATTATTAGGTCATGACTTATTCGATATAGTCCGTCTTTAATGCTTAATAGTCCGACACGTTTACGAATTGTATGTATTTACCATGTGATAAACAGTTTGTGGAATATTCTGAAACTAATTTGCTTAGAAGCTGTTGCAACAGCGCCCAGTAAAATTAGTTTCGAAATATTTAACAGTTTACATGTATAGTTTTCTGGAAATTGATTGCCAGGGAGTTCAGAGATCGATCGATCCCAACACGGACGTGGTGTGGGTGGGGCTTAGATTGAGATGGGCATGGCATAGCTAAAAGGGGAAAGTTCCATTGGTGTGGCGGTTAGAAATGGAATTAGACTTAAATCTTTTAGTATTTTGTTGATCCCATTATGCAAAAAAAAATTTGAATCTCTATCATCAGTCTGACCTTGTTTGTCTGACACGTGAAAAGTATAACATACAATGTCCCCAACGCATTTTCACTTGCGTTTTGTATATCACTAATAACCACGCTATTTGTATTTCCTTTTTACATGTCTGCTGAACATTGATGCTTAGTTCATTTTATCAATTAACATTAGAAGAACTGGAATACATCATTAGAAACATATACGTGTTTAAACATACCACTATGTCTAATTTCCAAATGATTGTATTAAACATTTCAATTATTAAAATATGGTTTACGCATTTTTAGTAATTTACTTATATATTTCCTAATACATATTGTCATTTCGGATACATAACAAGAATGAACATATATTACGCTTTCTAATGGTGTTTTCCCTTTACAGATGTGATATATAGTCAGAACGTTATCATTAATTTGGTGAAGCTAGGTTCGTAAATTTAGATAAGAGTGCATCTTTCGCTGTGGGATATCTGATCTTGGGATTGGACAAAATAGGATTGAGGAAAGTGTCACATCGATCAAAACTCATTATGCATGCTTGTTACGCATGCCCTCACTGGTCCCATCCAGGTAGTATTTTCAAAATGCTTAACAGTTTAACTGCATAGCGATTTTGAAAACTGGAATCAGGGAATTCAGGATTCAAAGGGTTAAAATAGAGGCTTATATGGCTATTAAGTCTGACGCCCTACACGTGTAATCGAAAAGGACGTGCAGTATTTAGACTTTAGTACGCAATGGCTATGTATTTATGACGTCATCATGTGTCGTTGATCAACGTCATTGTTTGGCGTTGAAAGACCACAACGTTAATTAGATTTTAATAACCATAGCAATTATTCATGTGATGACGTCACTCCTTGATTATCATGGGAAATGAAAGAAAATGATTCGGTGGCGAAATTTCCTATTTTGAAATTCGAAAATATGCGAAATTATATTTATTTAAATTATACGAAATCATCATTTGGCGTGCTTTGACCCTTTGTCGCTTTTGTTCCACTTTAACAATCGCTTATCTTTTTAACTCGTACATCCTCGTTTATCCATCCATCATATGATGTCATAATCAGCCATGTGATGTGTAGGATGATGTCATAATTATGACGCCATGGGTTAATCGATATAGTCCGTCTTTAACGCGGAATAGTCCGACATGTTGTCTGAATTGTATGTATTTACCATGTGATAAACATTCTGTTGAATATTTTGAAACTAATTTGTCTAGACGCTGTTGCTGCCATAGGCAGCAACGGCGCCCATGGCAGCAACAGCGCCCAGTCAAATTAGTTTCGAAATATTTAACAGCTTACCTGTATAGTTTTTCTGGAAATTGATAGCCAGGGAGGTAACATTCTGGCAAGTTAGAACGATTGTCGGATAGAAGATGTAGACGTAGTCGCAATTTAGATTTTATCCTCAATGCGGTGGCAATGTGGTGACATTGACCATGACGAGATGGCACGGGGTTTCTTCTCGTATGCCCATTGAACTCATGCCAATGGAGTTAATTTTGGCCAAAATTCAAAACTGGTGACGTAAGCTGGATCGTTTGCCCGAAATAAGGAAACGGCATCGGGACCACATGGATAGCTACTTGCCTAATCATTGTTGTAATCTGATCCATTCAGGCTGCATCGTGGCGTCTTGGAAGATAATACACATGCATCGATCTAAGATAGGGCTCCGTGAAGTTAAAATTTATTTGTGTGCCTAAACCTATATTTGCATAGTAATGTATCTCCGAAGTTGTGTGTTGGCATTAATCTTAAATCCGTTTAGGCACACATATATTTCACACTATAATGTAGTCCACAATGGCGTCACAGATAATTATTATCTGACTTCATATGTTGTCACAATGGACTAAGTGTCTTGTAGGATGACGTCATAACTTGTTATGGCATGAATGACTATATTTAGTCCGTCTTTAACGCTTATTAGTCCGACATGTTGTGTGAATTGTAAGTCCACAACTTAATAAACAATATGTCGACTATTTTGAAACGTGTTTGACTGGACGCTGTTGCTGCCATAGGCAGCAGCAGCATCCAGTAAAATTAGTTTCAAAATATTCAACAACTTACCTTTGTAGTTTTCTGGAAATTGATACTCAGGGAGTCCAGGGATTGACCGATTTCAGCACACGCGAGGTGTGGATGGAGCTTAGCTAGTGATGGGTGGGGCATAGCTAAACTGGAAAAGTCCATTGGCAAACTAACCTGGAATTATCTTTACTTTGATTCAGTTAATATGTTATTCAAACATGTGGTGCCTGCATTCAGTATACATCCACCTAAAACAGTGCGGAAGAACGTATTTTGTGGTTCTAATAGTGGTGAAAGCAAATTCGAAATGGGTGCGTTACATATACCCAGTTTCGCGCTGAGAGAAGATAATGTTTCTGAATCCATCTTAAATCAAAGTTACCGGTATTAAAATATGGTTGATTTCCATTGATTATGCTTTAAAACAAGAGAATACGGTCCATGTATAAGGTGAGCTTGGCATTGAATGATGACCCAACTTTTATCATTGATAAGTTATGTACCCTCTTGATATGAAATCTAATAGCATTACGTGTCCGGCGCATTGTTTCTGTGGTACCAAACTTTGCTAATAAGATCCTCCATGTGTTATTAACCCCTCTTTTGTCAACAGCGCTTTAAAGCGCTCAAAATACTATTTATTTCAATTAACCATTTAATTGCCAATACTTTTCAAGGAAATTTTGATTTTTGCAGCCAAAAAGAGTATTTTTGCAAATTTATAACGAACATTTACATAAAAATAGATTTCTGTTATCCTTCAAATGGGCATTCATCAAAAGTGTAATGGTCACGAAAATTCAAATTTCTGCTTAGACAGTATCTAATTGCAGACCAAGAAGAGTATTTTTGAAAATTTACTACTTGAATGACGGGCTCGGAATGACCGGCCCGGTTACCGAGCCAGTCATTCCAGTTGTTAATTTTCAAAAATATTCTTCTCTTAGTCTCCAAATGGACAATTTTCAAGATCACTGTAGAGGTCGTGCTTTGCCAACTTGACGAGTTAAATGGTTAAGTAGACACAAGAGAGGCTAACGGCTTGTACATCATAGAACTTCCAGACACATTTCAACCAGATTTGTATCCACTTCTGTTTACGTCTTTGAGCCATCTATCAATCATAAAGCTTTCCGTAGAATGTGCCGATGACAAAATAACTGGAATGCAGGTTTCATGCTGTGCCAAGACAAATAATATGTAATATCACAAGCTATTGAGAGTCTCTTTATGAATGAATCAAAAACAGAGTTCACCCACATATACCTATCTAGAAAGCATGAAACTAAAAAAAATGACAAGTCACTTTGTGGCGGGGAACCATGGAGGAAACGTAAAATCCTGGGCTCACTGATTTTTAGTACGGCTGACATTGCTGCAAGCTTTGTTTTGGGGAACATAGCTTTCCAGTCCTTGTGAAAGATATGGATTCGTAGATCAAAGATGCGCTTGGCAAACAGACTACGTTTATACAATGCAAGCTATGTATCCTTGATGCTGTATAACTATAATAGCTGGGTTGTTCCAAAGGCAGCTCTAGATAAACTGTATGCCTGCCACCGCAAACCTATGAACCATCCCTGGACAGCGATGGCCAGACAGCATGATTTCCAATAACTCACTATATATACAAGATGTGTAATACATCGCCGTTGTCCATACAATTCGCTCAGCAAAGATGATCCATGTTTGGTCATGTGCTAAGGATGTTAGGGGACACATCAACACAGACAGCCTTGGAATTCGCCAGCAAATACAAAGCCAGGAGAGGACGTCATTGCATAAATCTGTTAAGCGTGCTACTAGGTGCCCTAAAGAAAACAGCACTCGGTACAGTCAAATCAAGAATGGGCCCGAGGAAGCTAAAGATTTTGGACACAGTCGGCAAAAGCGAAGAAGGACAGATTGCAGCTGTAGGATGTTTCTACAACTACAGCCGCAGAATACAATAATCATACATACATTACAAGCTATATAATCATGACAATAGAGAGGTGTATCTACTGATTCTGTTAGCACGCACGCACACACACACACACCCACACACATTCCAGGCCCTGTCTGATCAGATAGACCATACTAGACCAGCTTCGAGATTTCCCAAAATGTTCACATATTCCAACACAAGTTAATCCGTGGATGTTTATGTGTAGTTTTCACAGTAAAATGTCAATTGATAGACTATTTGCTGATGACCTTTTGACGTTTGCTGACATGATTACTCGACTGATATGCCTATGTCATATAAACATGGCAGAAGACCACAAGAGCAACGTTTTGATTGGTCGTTTGTTTGGTTACTATACTTGTATCCAAAGTTATGGCCTTTTTGGTACCCCTCAGACTTAACATCTCTTGTGTCAACAGCGCCTCAAAGCGCTCAAAATACTACTTGATATATCAATTAAACATTTTGATAGTCAATATTTTTCAAGATATTTTAATTTTAGAAGACTATTTTTGTAAATATACCACTGAATTCTTTTCGGCGGCTTGACCATTATAGGGGTAATGGTAAAGAAAATTAAAGTTTTTACTTAGCCAGTGTCTATCTGGAGGCCGAGAGAAGAGTCTCTTTGAAAATTTACCACTAGAATGACTGGCTCGGTTACCGAGCCAGCCATTCTCGTGGTAAATTTGCAAAGATACGCTTCTCGTGGCCTTTCAAATAGGCATGTCTGAAAACCACTGCAAAGTAGTTTATTGGTCAGTTTGACCATTAACGGGTTAAGTTAGCAGAAGAGGGTTTAATATGGTCGCGTTGTTGTGGGTCAAACACATAGTGACTCCCATTTATCTAATGTTAACATATATATTATTAATTAGCATAGTTCAAAGTAGCAGAAAAATATAGGTTGGCTGATTGGTGCTGGGGGGGGGGGGGCGTTGCAGGGTTGCCGATTGTAGCCCATGTCTTTATTAAGGTGTAACTTTCGTCGTTGATTCTCTTTTTCTAACATTTTCTATTTTCGATAGTACAGATATTGTTTTACTGAATTGACACAGCTAGCATATTGTATATTGCATTATAAAAGGTCTCTCGTTGCTTATAGGCAAGTGATATGTCTGATAATTCTGTTTTCACATCAACCACTGCATTACTATATTAACCATTGCTGATGAAGTAAAGCCAAAAATTCAAGCGGCAGAACTGTAGCATGGTACATAAGAGGTCAGAATGTCACTCAAACTCACCTATACATTACATAAATGGGTAGTATGACTAGTTCTAATGGATGAATACACGTTAAACTATGCCAGCCAATCACTATCTAAGCTCCACTCGTGCGTTTATGGAGTCGGGATCGATTTATATACTTTATATATACTATATACCCTGCGTTCACAGAATCTCATACCCAAAGCAACTATACAGGCGGGATGTTGAATATTTTGAAACAATCTTGACTGGGCGTTGTTGTTGCCTACCAACGGCGCCAGGTCAAATTCGTTTAAAAACATTCAACAAAACGTGTATTAAATAGTAGATATGCAATTCGTACAACTGACATACTTTTAAAAGTTCATAGCTGACTTAGGTCATCAGACCAGGATCCAATACACTCTGATCTGTAGCACGACTGGTTCCCTCTTCTCAGAAGTAGTTCCCACAGGGTTTGCTTTTAATATGCAGAATGGCTGCCTTGTTGGTGCTCGTGCTCGCAGTTTTCCTCTTAGAAGCTGTTTCACTAAGTAGTAAATTAGACTCCTACCTATCGCATTGTGTACATCCATCCCATCCACACCGCCAAACACTGAAAGTACACTAGAGGGATAAAATCTGTCACTCAAATATCTGACATCATAATCAAATACGTCACAATGAAAATGACTTAGGCCCGTAACAAATGTAGCAACGTCCCAGTGCAAAAGTGTCTGAATTATATGGCTTTGATGAATTTACGACTCAATAACTAATTTGATGAAGATTTTACAACTATATTGACTGGGAGCTTAAGCTGCCATAGGCAGAAGCAGTCCCCATTAATAATATGTAACAACCCACATGTATCGTTATTAACTTGAAAGTTAAATATGGGCGAGGCATAGCTAGAAATGGATCCACTTCATTACGATGTCGCTCTCAATCGAAACTCTGATACAGAAGGCATATGCGATGCAGTCATCTCCAAATGTCATATTTAGGCACAATATATGGTACTGCCTCCCCTAAGTACAACAATTGTGTATCCAGCGCCCCGTCTCGAATCCCCTTTCACCTTGTCGATACTAAGTACAGCCATGGCTGAAACACCAATGCCACTGGAATACCGTGTTTGTAAGGGGTTCATATACATTTAAATGGACACTAGTTCCATCCCTTGTTGTGATTCCTATTTGAGCGAGTAAATAAGAGCTGTTGATAACAGCTGCACGTTGATATGGGTAGATTGCCTTCGTGCGCTGATTGTGGTGTCCCAACTCGCTCCGTATGGTACTCGGTATTCAATGATGGTTTGAGTCATATCATGTTCGATAGCATCTCAGTAGCTCCAGGTGAAGTGTGAAAGGTAAGTCATACAGAGGGCACACTCACATACACTTGTTACGCTGCATACAATGAATGCAGAATGCATACACCACGTTTGAATACTCTATATGAAAAACTCTGAAACGACAGCCAAGAATAAGCTTTCATAACTGACTGACTGACTGACTGACAAACTAACTGACTAACGAAGGGACATCGTGTTATATTGAGCCGTTATACGCATGACCAGTGGAAGACCTTTCTAACGCATTCAACGAACGCTCTATGTAGGTAAACAAGTGCGAAGTTGTCTATTGCCTATACCCCTCCCGTCACTAGCTACGCTCCACTCACGCTTTGCCGGTTTTTGGGATCGATCGATCCCTGCACTCCCTGAATCTCAATTTCCAGAAAACTATACAGGTATGCAGTTGACTATTTTTTAAATTAATTTGACTCGGTGATGCCTATGACAAACTGATTTCAAAATACTTAACAGAATGTTTAATAAATAGTAAAGCCTTACAAATTCGTACAACTTGACAGATATTAAGCGTTTTTGACGGACTTAATAATGTCATTCATGACGTATTTGATTATGACGCCATGTGATTGATTGAGAGACGACATTCCTCCACTGCAATCTTAGTCATTCACAATACGATATTTACTGTGTCAATGTCATCGGCCAAGGACAATAAATTTCCTATCATGCAATGTACGTATTGGTGTGTTTCGGAGTTATTACCCTCACCCGTAAAGGGAAGAGCCTGTCTATGTTTGAGTGGCTGTCTGTCTTTGTGTTCCGAGTTGTATCTAAAAAAACCTGCTGATCCGATTTGGTTCAAATTTTAACATTACAAAGGAACTTGCCGAGCAAGAGGATTTCCAGGCATTGACCGTTATCTGGATAAAAGACCCAAGATCCGGATCGGATAAATACTCGGCCCACTGACGATCGCTGGAAACATAGGCAATCGCCTTCACTACTCGTTGCCTCTCTCCGCACAGGAGTATAAATGGGTACCAGTGTAAAACTGGGGACGTTACCAATAGTAGACTGGAATATAAACCAGCCTATATATGGTGTCAATGAATCAGTGACTCGATAGACGCCAATCAAACCAATAATTTCGGATAAATACATTCTGGATCTGCGGATATCTCGGAAACTACTGGTTCGGTTTGGATTAAATTTTAATCCAGGAAATGGGTGCCCATACATTAGGATGTACACTACTATGCCAATACAACGCTGTCCGTAATCCAAAAATAAAGTCAGGAAAATCCGAAAAATCTGGATAATCCTAAAAATGCGACAAACACGGAAGTGCGAGTGTCTGAAATCTCTAATGGACGATTCCAGTTTTAGCTATGCCACGCCTATCTCTATCCAAGCTCCATCCACACCACGCTCGTGTTGGCATCGATCGATCTATGACCTCCCTCAGTTTCCAGAAGACTATGTAGGTAAGCTATGGTAGCAACAGTGCCCAGTCAAATTAGTTTCATCATTTTTCCTCTGTATGTTTATTTAATTGTTGAGACATACAATTCGTACAACGTGTCGGACCATTAAGCGTTGAAGACGGATTATTTCGATCCATTCATGACGTCATGACGATATTCTAATGCAAAAAATTAAATCATGAGAGGGATCCATTTGTAGCTGTTCCCCTCCCGTGTTTAGCCATGCCCCGCCCATTTCTAGCTATGTCCCACCCCCGTTTTTAGCCGAGTTACCCATTGCACGTGTTGAACCGATTTGAAACGTTAACGCCTGAATTCCAAGAATTTATATTTGAAGCTACCTATAATACTGAAACTAATTTGACTATAGGCAGCAACAACACCCAGTCAAATTAGTTTCAAAATATTCAACAGCCTACCTGTATAGTTTTGTCGAAAAATGATAGTCACGAAGTTCAGAGATCGATCGATCCCAACACGAGCGAGGTGTGGGTGGAGCTTAGATAGAGATGGGCGGGGCTTAGCTAAAGATGGAAAGGACCGTTGTCTGTATCAAACTTATTCGCTCGATATCTAACACACATGTTACCTGTATTACTATTAGCTGAACGACATCCCAATATCATGTTAACATACCATAGTGCTATTGCGATCGTAGAGATTACAACGGTTGACAAAATAATTTATAAACTTTAGTTTTGTCATTGATCTTGCCATTCATTTTTGTCTCGCCTGCGAAGCAGGATCGAGACATAGGTATCACCTTTCAGGCGGCGGCGGCAGCGACGGCGGCGTAAACTTTTAAGTTAAGTTTATATCTCAGCAATGCCTGATCAAATTGGAACCAAACTTGGGTGCATGGTAATATACATCAAAGGAAGCTGCCCGCCGATAAAAAGGCTATGAGGTCAAGGTTACAGGGGTCAAAGGTTACAGTATAATCTTTGTTAATATCTTACGATAAGTTTTTGCGTTAAACAAAAGTTATTGCCTTATATCTCAGCAATTCCTGATCCAATTGGAACCAAACTTGGGTACATGGTGATATACATTAAAAGGAAGCAGCATGCTGATGCAGACATCATGCGGTTAAAGTTATGGGGGTGAAACGTCACGGTAAAATCTTTGTTAATATTTTACGTTAAGGGTTTGCATTAGACAAAAGTTATTGCCTTATATCTCCCCAATGCCTGATCCAATTGGAACCAAAATTGGGTACTTGGTGATATACATTGAATGCAAGCAGCCCACTGATAAAGCGGTCATGACGTCAAGGTTATGGAGTCAAAGGTCACGGTATAATCTTTGTTAATATTTTACGTTAAGTTTTTGCGTTAAACAAAAGTCGTTGTCTTATATCTCAGCTTTCAAAATGTTATGGCAATTTTATGAATAATGACGGGAAGCATTTATTGCCTTAAGCTTGCTAGACATTTATTTCAATAAAATCAGGTAACCTATATTACACTTAATTGCTAATGTTTATATCGCAACAAAATATTGCCACCCAAGTCCTTTCTAGATGATAAACCTCCTAGTATTTATCAGATTTCTTTGAAACCTCAGAGGTTGAATTTACTAAGTAATCAAAACCAAGTTACAAAACCTTAGTGACAATGCAGAGTGCAGGCAAGACATTTAATTCCGCGGAATTCTTGTTGACAATTACTTGGACGACCTCTAAGGAATATGAGGTGTAAGGTCAATCAAACTTTTAGCACCTCAAGTTTATAATACAACAGGCATCCCACTGTTATACCAACAATGTTAAAATTTTATTTAAATGAAAATATTGACAGCATGTTTCATATACATATCTTTAGTGCTTTCACAATCTCCAAAAGTTATGGTAATATTATTAGTGTGCCCAGTCTCCATGTCAAAATCTTATGGTAATTTGATTAGCTGAGTGCCTTGCTTACATGACAAAAAGTTGTGGTATTGGCAGTGCCCTAATCTAAAAGAAAATTGACTGATAGAGAGACCAAACTGCCACCAACCGAGCTTATTCTAAGTGCTAATAACAACTTAAAATTAGTTTAGCCTGACGTCACTTATTTATTACACGATTGAATTTGTTACAAGGTGTTATCCACAAGATTAAATAGCTATTGCTTAACGTGTACCACCTGAATCTACCTTTCCATACTGAGCATGGTAAAATATTTTAAAAAGATCCAAGGTCCATAACTCTATATCTAAATATACCCACTCATCTAGTTAAAAGTCAACAGTTCTAAATGGATAGATCTGATCTGCCAGACAAATATATGATATCCTAATGAGCTACCGCACATGTACGCTGACGTCACAATCGAAATGTGTAATGAATGGCGTATCTAGGTCTGTCGTTGGCATTGAATAGTCCGTCGGTATGAATTTTATGTCGGTAGTGTTTAATACACATTCTGTTGAATATTCGGAAACTAATTTGACTGGGCGCTCGCTCTGGCAGCAACGGCACCACGTTAAATTAGTTTCAAAATAGTCAACAGGCCACCTGAATAGTTACTTGAAATTGGAATTCTGGGAATACACGATTAAAAGTACATAAATCGACTGCAACACGCGTAATGCATGGCCGGAGTCTAGCTAGAAATACGCGTGGCATAGCTAGAAAAGGATTCGTCTATTTATGAAATGACCTACAAAAGTATTGGTATTCAATGGAGGAGTCCAGTTTATCCATCACTCATATGACGTCATAATAAACTATGTGACGTCATAATAAACTATGTGACGTGTAGGATGACGTCATAATCTATTACGTCATGAATGACGCAGATAAGTTCCTCACGAAGGCGTATTTGATGACTGGAGTAAGCGTTGTCATTGTATGTCCTTACCATGTAATACACTTTCTGTTGAATATTTTGAAACTAATTTGACTGAACGCTGATGCTGCCATAGGATTACGCGTGCAGTTTTCTGGACATTTAGATCCAGATATTGATCCCAACACGGACTTGGCTAGAGATGGGCGGGGCATAGCTAAAACCGGAAAGGGTCATTAAATTTAAGCCTTTTTCATTGATCCATCGCATCAAAATGTGTAAATGTTTAATGGGTTTACGTAAACTATATAAACTTTTAAATTGTAAGTGAAACGGATTTAAACAGTCTGCGTTGATCTTTGTGTACGTGAGTATGTGTGTGAGTGAATGTGTGCGTGCGTATACACAATTAAATTTGATACCTTGTATAATTCTGCATATATAGTTTTTATACTTGTAAAGGCAATACTGTGAGCAGGTTTTTGTATGTTATTGACTATTCACTGACTACACTATTTTCGGAATATGAATAACTCTGCGCAGAAATGTACAATACTAATATTTAATAATTGATCTTTCCAGTTTATCCATCCATCATATGATGTCATAATCAGCTACGTGACATGTTCTCGCCTCTATGCACGTATGTGCGTGTGCACGGTCAGACACATATTGATATCCCAACAGTAAACAGATGATTTTCTTGTACAGTGCGGTAAGTGATCTGTACATCTTGAATCAGTGCACAATTTTATCCGACATAATATACTGAGCCAAAAAGGTTTAGCAACAGTGAAGTTTGGTTTGTTGTATTAAAACTATGCGTCCATTTATAACCAAATTTGCAGGCATGTTTCGTCAATCTAATTTCTCGCTGATCATGAAGAAATGCAAATCATTTCTTGCATTTCTCGGCCGCACACTTACTGCATGTGAAAATGCATTTTTCATGCACTTTCCCACATTGGCGGGTAGCGAAGGCAAAAATTCACCATATTGCAAAAGCAGATAACGAACGTTAACAGAAAACGCTTAAAAATTGTGGTAATGGCATCGGCCTAGGATAGGATTAGATATGGGATATAGGAAGAAGAAGATTGTATTGTGGAGAAGTTCGTCCATCTTTCCATCCATCTTGTTGACCAAATATGCATAAATTATCGGGGTTTTGTTTGATAATTTAGCTTCAATCAGGAGCTAAATTATAGGATATATAGAAAGATTTTCACATTATTACAAGAAATATTTGATGATAGAATCGTGTAATATTTTGTACAGCACTATTGCATAGTAAGTTTTAGATGGTATTATGTTCAAAAGCCTGGTGAGAAAACCGAATACAGAGATTCTGATACCGAATATAGTAAATTACTAGCACGCATTTTGAAAACTAAGTTGCGACTACATTGCGTTTTTCGAAACTGCATGTTAGAAATTTTTTAACTCGATACGTTATTAGCACATTCACACGCACGTACGCACACAAACACGCACACGCGCGCGCACGCACGCACATAACACACACGGACGCAACAATTGACACCTCACACCACCCACCCATCAACACCCCCACCCCCCCCCGCGCCCGCTATCGATTCTTGTGTTCGCTGTATCTGCGAATCATGCAGGTTTTCAAGTTTCAAGTTTAAATTATTAGGCCCAGACGTCACATGAGGTAAACCCTACGCAGGGAAATCACGTTGCAATCAAAATTCAGATTTTGTTTTGAGCAAGTAGAGTACGAAAGGCCCATATAGTAGAGTGCTCCATTTCTACCTATATCCCACCTATTTTGCGGGTGTTGGAATAGCTAAAAAAACATTTTGACTTGACTTCCCAGAATCTAAATTTCACGATAGCTGTATAGGTAATTTGTTGAATATTTTGAAACTATTTTACCTGAATGCTGTTGCTTCCTATAGCAGCAACAGCTCTAAGCCAAATTAGCTTCAAAGTATTCACTAAAATGTTTTTAAAGTTGTAAATTCATAAAAATAACATACAAATTATACACATTCTTGGCGGAATTGTCGTGTTTGTGATGGACCTACCTCATTGACGTGTAGGATGACGTATAATCAATTACAGAATGAATGACTCGATTTAGTCCGACTTAAACGTTTAATAGACACGTTGTAAGAATTGTATGTCTGCTATTTAATATAAACATTCTGTTGAATATTTTGAAACTAATTTAACTGGGCGCTGTTGCAACTGTAACCGGTCACATTTGGTTCAAAATATTTAACAGCTCATTGTCAGGGAGTTCAAGGAACAATCGAACCCAACTCGGGCGAAATGTTGGTGGAGCTTAGCTAGAGATGGGCGGGGAATAACTTAAACTGGAAAGGTCCATTGATTATTACGCTAGAGTAACAGATCAGATTCATCCATTAGATAGGTGTGTCTGTATTATATTGCAACTTGGATATAGCGCTAATGAAGGTATCCTATTTGCTACTCAGGCATATAACGTCATAATTAACTATGTAGCTGACGTCAAATTGATAATGCCGTACTATAACTCCGTCATGAACATGAATTTAAGCTTTAATAAATATTAGGTTGAATGATTTGAAACTAATTTGACTCTGAGTTGTTGCTACCATATCCCCGTGGCAAATTATTCTCTCTCTCTCTCTCTCTCTCTCTCTCTCTCTCTCTCTCTCGCTCTCTCTCTCTCTCTCTCATGTCATTATGACATTAAATCTTAACATTATAAGAACGGTGACCTGAAGAATCGCAATATTGAAGAAATTGTTAAATCTTCTATGGCGACTCTACGCTGTGGCACATGATGCTAACGGCAATTGAAGTAATTCACCTTTCCAGAGTACCCAACTATGATCTGGCGTCATATGACGTCATAATTAACTAAGCGATGTGTATGCTGACGTCATGAATGGTTCCATATCGCCCGTCTTTAACGCTTAATAGTCCGACACGTTGTATGAATTGTATGTCTTTGCTATTTAATAAACATTCCATTGGCAGCAACAGCACCCAGTCAAATTAATTTCAAAATATTCAACAGCTTACATGTATATTTTTCTGGAAATTGATAGGGAGTTCAGCGATCAATTGATTCCAGCACGAGCGAAGTGTGAGTGGAGCTTAGCTAGAGATTGACGAGGCATAGATAGAAATGGAAAGGTCCATTGCACATCATATTAGTGCCTCTGCAGATTCTCCTTCTTGCTTTCGGTGAAGCAATGTTTAGTAATGGCAATGGAAACATCAGTACGATACCCACCTTGTTGCTGGCACTTGTTGCATGAGTGTAAGGGTGTCATGTTTCTATATTCCCATATGAATGGCCGAATTTACTATTCCCAGCCCTAACCGTGTTTGCCTTCGTGTATTATTGGATATGAATGCTCAGTTTATTATTTTTCTACTTCTGACATTCAGTTCGTTCTTTCTTTTTATATAGGTCTACGCACGTTGGTCTCTTTATTTGTACAGCGACATAATCTTCCTTTTCATCATTTATTTCACAGGCTGCATGAAACTGCTATTTCTCATCGACTGTATTTATTATCACTATTTCCATATCTAAAGGAAGCATCTTTTCTCTCACGATCCTTTGCGTCTCTTCTCTAACTTGCTCTGTCCATGTCCCAGTTCCCGCCCTCCGCCAAACAGAATCCTGTCCCTTTAATATTAACCATGGAGATTAAGCCACACCTCATTGGCATATCAGATTACGCGCTGTGGCCGCCAGTCCAGCCGGGGGTGCTGGCGAGCAGCGAGCTAGATGAGGTCGGCATGAGTGCTTGATATTCCTAACGAGGTGGCGAGAATAAATTTGCTGTGGTTCTCCAGCGCGCACCTTTCAAAATGCCTTCGTGAGTGACTTCCTGGTGGTATATGATCCACGAAGATATAAGAAAGCAAGCGAACGGTGACACAGAAGTTAGATTCTCTGCCGTTTGCCCTTGCGTAGGCATACAATATTAACACTGTGACTTGATCACTAGCCCACGCTCCACGGACGCGCAACAGCACATCTAGTGGGTTCTAAATGTGTGCTTCTCATACGCACTTGGTGATATATAAGCCTATGTGCATGCAGTTATTTGATGCTCTGCGTCTCCCGTCCTCGGCATGTGCAGCGGTGGGCGAGGCGGGCTCATTGCGTCCCCCTAGGCCCATTATTAACCCCTTCTTGGTCACGGCTGGTCTATGGACGGAGAGCTGATAATGAAGCCAACCGCAGCCATAGGGCAACAATGGCATGTCAGAACTCAAGAAGATGACACAGATATATTCTTATTACACAAGTCTAACGGTGGCTTATGTCGCCTTAGTTCCAAATTTTCACCGTTGGTATTTGACAACAAATTTATTCCAGTGGCCAATTTAGTAGTATCTGTATTTTGGAAAATGGAAAGAAATTGGATGGCGTACACCAAAAACGTCGTGCAATTAAAAAAGCTTTTGATTACAGGCATATGTGTAGTATTGTTCCCGAGTGGTACTATGATTTCATTCCATAAGATGGAACCTGTTAAAATATTCAAAGATAGTTCTCTCAGTACAGTCAGCATTCAAATGAAGGAGACAAATAACGAGAACCACAATAACGACAACAACAACGACTATTCTCAATATACTGAGGAGATATCATAGGATGGGGAGCGGATCAACAGTGCCGTTGAAAACAACAGCGGAAACAACAACAAAAACAACAAAAACAAAATTGGAATGATTACGAATACAAGAGACCAGTATCTTCCAATCTGTTCACCTACTAGCGACACAGAAGAAGTCCTACATGAATCGTTTAATGTAGGAGGAAGTGGGGGGGGGGGGGTGGGGCGTGGATGGCGTGGGGGTGGGGGATGGGGTTTAAAAGAAGACACCGTCAGGAAAGATGATTACATCAGGGATACTGCGAGCCAGGACTGGAGGACCATAACAGTGGCGTACGGTGTCTTTGGTCGCTGTAGTGTACAATAACAGATACATAAGGATGGTGATCAAAAAAACATTAGTCGAGAACTGGTCATGTGCCCTCGTTTAAATACGCCCCGCCCCATCCATTTCACGTCTCGTTACACCTGTAAATTATCAATGGATCCCCATCGCAAAGGGCTGAGGAAGGCTGCGCGCAAATCTGATACGTGGATATATTTGTGACGACATTGCATTTGCACATTAGGCGTCGCCCACATGCCCATAGTATGGTCATGGCGGCGGGAGTCCTAATATGCACAGAAGGTTACGCCGTCGCCCTATCAGCCAATCAGAGTTGTGCGCAGAACGCCACACTTCTACTCCTAGAATCCTTCCAGCCAAATTAGGTTCAAATCCAATAAGTGGTTAATGAGGAGTAGCATTTTAAAGCAAAAGTGGTAGGACGACGAATGGTCGCCACGCCATACGCTCTACCGGCCTTTCAGGCCAGGTGCCCTAATAATATTATCAAAGCTGAAACGCTTAATAAATATCATTGTGTCAACAGGGCTAGACGTTAACATTTTTATTTACTTGTCCAATAGGGCAATTGACCTTTCCAGTGTATCCATTCACTGTGTGACGTTATAATCAACTGCGTGACGTGTAGGATGTCATCATAATCAATTACGGCATGAATGACTCGATTTAGTACGGTTTAAACACTTAATAGACAATAGTACGACGCGTTGTACGAATTTTATATCTTTGCGATTTAATAACCATGCTGTTGAATATTGTAAAACTAATTTGACTGGGCGCTGTTGCTATCATAGTCAGGAACAGCACCTCGTAAAATTAGTTTCAAAATAGTCAACAGTTTACTTGTATAGTCTTCTGTAAATTAATAGGCACGGAGTTCAGGGATCGATCGACCCCAATACTAGCTGTGTGTGGGTGGAGATTAGCTAGAGATGGACATGGCATAGCTAAAGCTGGAAAGGCTCATTGCTAGGCACGGATCGCTCTATTATGTTGTACATGTGACCAACAAAGGTACTTTTCTAGGCTCATTTTCTCGGTTGGTATCCAGACATAATGCTGATACTGACCACGCCATGTGTAGTTCGGATCGACTGGTCGAGTACCGGCCGTACCGGCTAAGCTGGGTATGCGCCGCCTGTCCTGGATTCGTTCCCTGAACACGGCCCCCTGGGTAGAGTCATAAGCGTATAACGGCCTATGCGTTCGTTAAAGTGCATAGTGCGCATGCGCACGCTTGGATGCTATTTGTGATGGAGCACGTAGTTTACGACCAAGATGGGATGAGGCTTTTAGTATACCGAGATGGTACCATGTAATCCTTTGTGATTACCTGTTCCCGTTGAATCTGGCATTAATCAAGAGCAGAATTCGACGGGCTTTTTAAATCTGTAAACCATTAAAAAATCGGTTAAGAAATGGCTGAGTTATCCACGGAAAACCCTTCTTGATTATCTTCAAAATATTGCCGTGACGTCATAACCACGTGGACTCAGAACTTCTAGAATGTTCTAGAACATTTGACAGCGTTATTATCAGCTATGCGCTGATTGGCTATTGCTCGAGTGATGATTGGTTGGAGCCTGCGCCTGTGACGTCACGGGCCGTATAAAAGGAGACGCGATCTAGAGATCGAGAGCATCCTCGGCCAGGGGCCGAACAGGTTGTATATGTACTAGCTGCGATCGACAGATATTACGCATATGACTTCAGTTTCTGTTCTTGTCCCGTAGCTAGCAGCAGCCAACCCACCGCGGTAAGAACAATTTTGTAAACTCCCTACTTACGGGAGCAATTTGGAACTTTCTGATTACTGTTCACGAATATCAATATCTACTTCGGAACACAAACTTGCAGTGAGGCCTTTACGGCCTGAATATGTGATTCTACAGATGTAGAGGCAGGATGTTCTTTGATGGATGACTCGCCGGATCTACTGACCATGCCTAAAAGTGGTATTTCAACTGTCACCGCACTAATATCGTGTAGGTTCTCCTGACTTTCGACCGCAGCAAGTAAACTCTGCCCGGGGCGTCTTCAGAGCTGGCTGACGTACCCAGCACTGTTAGGCTTTGTTTTGTATCTTCATTTGCATCTGACAACCCCTGCTTGTGATCGGGGTATTTACAACTTCCATCCATGCCATCGGTGTAAGATAACTTTCTTCACAGCCGTAATGCTATCGTATCTTTTGCTGACTGCTCGTTAGACATTCTATTAGGCTTACAGTGCTGAGCGATGTACTCCCTCCTTGAGTGTTCTTGTGGGAATCCTGTTTGCGGAAACCAACTTGCGGGAACCGACCTGCGGGAACTTTCAAGCTTCCTGAGAATGCATCAACTCACGTCAACTACGGAATGACGTATCAATTTCAGTAACACGATAGCCTAACTTAAGAATGGCTATCGAGTATTCAAATAACTATACTTCACATTTTAATTATTTCGCTAAATGTACTCTTCTAAGTATATTGTATCCGTAAGAATGGTCCCGATGGCTAAAAGGTACCGTAACGGTCTTAGGAGAGCTAGTTATAATTTCTGTATATGTTTATAGTTATTCTTATTTTCTGTAAGGTGGTTTTACTAACGGCACCGTAGTAGGTTCGTTAACCTGTGCTAAAGTATATAATTATGATCATATTACACTGTATTGATTGTTCTGGTTAGTTTATACATGTATATATATATATATATATATATGGCCAGTGGCCATCAGTTCATATGTTTTGTTTATTTATAGAAAATATAGGACTGCAGTGCACGTAGGAAAAACTATACAGCAACACTTATATATGCAGCACTTTCTCCAGCCACCAACATTTTTTCACTGAGGTAGCTGTCCATGCTATAACTCTGTTTAGCCCGGCATGCTACCGACTAAAACCGTTTCTATTCAGCTCGATAGGATAGGTTTGATGTGATTAGAGACACTTTCTTCGTTAAGAAATCTGTAGTATACTCTTCTCTTCCGGCAGTGCGATAATCTAGCCCCGCACTCCGGTAAGACTCATAACTCCAAGATTTTGTCTCTCTTCATGTTCCACTCAGCCTTGTGGCTTCTTAATTGTTTGGATGTCCCTATCCGCACCATGGGCTGATCCGACTCTGGGAAACTATTAGGGTTTCCGAGCGGTGATGGCCAGGGTGTGGTATCACACACATTCCCCCCATATCTTTGGATACTTAGTAGTTAGCACTTTAGCCAATGTAGGAAAGCACTGCGAAAACATATCTTAATTATTATTTTATTTACTGAACTATCACCCGCTCCGCAGTGCAAAACTGGGCAGCTTGTATATAAACCTAACGACAGGTTAAACGGTTAGTTCCATAGGACCCGGTGACGGGCGAGATGCGTATCCCCACCGAATTCCATAAGAATGTCTGGGCATGATATTTAGATCTGCCACGCCCTGACGGGAAGGACATTTACCGTGGGTAGTCGTCTCTCTTATCCCCACCATAATGATAGGACAATTGTCTAATAATGCTTCCGTGAAAAGTAACCTGTGTCCTGTAACGATTTATGTGGTTATTAAGTGGGCTGTCCAGATTCTTTTCCGGTTCGGAGATCTTACTAAGTAACATGTAAGAGCGCTGTCTTCAGTATTGATGTCTTGGGGCATCTGTTCTCAATGACAGCCGTGTCTAATAGCTAGGTAGATACCAGCCATTTGCGGCCAAAAATAGTTCTTGTTTCAAAAACAACTAAAAGCTAATTGAGTGAAGCAGAAGGCCCGCATAAATAAAGCGGCAACTACTAATTCAGCATACTAAGAATCACATAAAACCGTGACGTGGGAATCCATCAGGAATCGTTCGTCCCGTCTTCACGTAAAACAGCACGCAACCCTATAGTCATAATCTCTCTAGGTATGGTCTTTTCTTTCTCAAGCATTTTTGGTTGAAATATTAGAGGGGGCCCATTTTTGCCTACTACTCTTCTCCCGCTTTAAGCAGTGGCGACACCTTCCTGAGACGGAGGCCCACGTGAGTCACTTACCTCTCACAAGGATTCAGCAACGATGGTCGACGTGAGGATAATACTCCTCACCCAAACTACCACTAGAAGTAGTGCCCGCGTGAGGCACATAACTTTTCATCCAAGATAAATTTCTTCCGTTCAGCTTAGAGGTATAACAACTTATAATAAGTTAATTAGTTACGTCTAGTGTACGGGAGCCTCCCTTGCGGGGATACCTCTGTGGACCTACGAGTCTGTGTGGTACCTCCGGGAGCCCCATGTTTAAAAGTTCATCTGCCTGTCTCTATGTCTCGTATTTTCGTATGCGCTTGTTTAGTTTTATCTAGCATATTCATAATTGTTTAGGCAAAATCATTGTATAGACTTATATTTTTAGGTCACCAAATCAAATCTTGTAAGTCCATTAGATCACGAAATTGCTATGGACAGGCATACTGGTGATAGAAATTCTTGGGATGAGACAGTTGTATTTAATGTTCGCGACAATGGTCACACGGCCCCACCGGAATGATTGAGTTCCACCGGCCTTAGGAGCCGGTTTTGTTACCCGCAGGGCAGTCTCGTACAGGATCCGTCACCCCCGAGACCGGATGCTAACCAGCGTCATCACTCGTCGTGCACTTGTGGCGTGGCGAGTCGACGTGATACACCAGAATGGCCCGACACTATCCCACGAGCTATACATGCACCCCTAGGGCTTTTGCCAATAGTGGCATCCGAGGCAATGCTACGGACGCCCTCCCTTTTGGGTAGACCACAGATAATCAATCGGAGGAGTGGTGAAGCGATAACTTCTCTTAAAATCCGTCAGTCGGAGCAGAGTTCCATCCTATCAAAATGATGAGAGTGAACACAGTTTTAAATGGTACAACAATTGCGGAACTTGACCGTTACTGTTTATTTCCTAATTGTATAATTACTGCGTTCTAAACGTAACATTTAAAGACGGTAAACAATCATATTTAATATGAAGATGGACACATGATTTACTAGGCAAGAGTTGGAACAGTTACTTAAAAGTGTAGATGGCATGCTACACTGCTCCTCCTAATATAAACATATGCGGATGAGGTTTCGATAATTGACCGGAGACTAGCTTTCATCAAGGATATTATATGAGGTTCAACCACTAATTTATTATTCGATTTCATCTACTAAGTCTGGTATTTTCTAGTTATTTGTAACGAGTGGAATAATATAAAAATCCTCTAATTACATAATAATATACCTTAATTATATTTGCGTGATAAAAATAATTATATTACATGAGCACAACGCCCAATAATATTGTTCAATCACATATATGTCCATGCGGGTGGGATTGGGGTTAAGATGTTGTCCATTTATGACGATATAAAACGGGGCACAAAAATGACGTCCAATGAATGGCAAACGTCCACGAGAACATGAGTTTGAGGAACACCTGGAACTAAAGTCTATTGAACGCTGGAAACGCTCTTAGAAACGACAAGATTCCAAGCTGAAGAGACGTCAGTGAGACATATTACGCGATAGAACTGACAAAAGAATTCGATGGCTTTGTGATGTCTCTAACAACAGAAGTGGAAGGGGAACTCAGTTTTTGAGAATCCTGATGCAGATGTGGAAGCACGAGGTCTGCCTGAATGTAGGATAAACCCGCACAACAATTTCTCCGATCAGGTAAATAAATACAATTCACAGTACGTAACTACTGATCCATGGGTGCCTACTGCAGCAGGACTCCGGGTCGAGAGTTTAATACTTTGAAAAAATCTGGAGGCAAGCTCGATACAGATTGGTCTTGCGACTGCCAACACATCTGTAACATTGGTGGGACTCTCCTGACGCTATACGTAACACAGTAAAGTTTGCGGGGGAAGTCGGACTTCCCGTGGCACAGGAACGAACATGAATTATGAAGTCAAATCTTCAAGTATCGATGATTTAAGATTTCTTCATAGAAAGAGAAGCAGCTGGTGACGAAGTGTTCTTAATATACGACCAAGTTTATCCACCTATCATATGACGTCATAGTCAATTACGTGACGTGTAATCATGACGTCATGAGTGATTCGAAATAGTATGTCTTTAACGCTTAATAGTCCGACCCGTTGTATGAATTGTATGTCTTTACCATTTAATAAACATTCTGTTGAATATTTTGACACTAATTTGACTGAGCACCCACATAAATTAGTCTCAAAATATTTAACAGCTAACGTGTATAGTTTTCTGGAAATTGATAGTCAGGGCGTTTGGGGATCGATCGATCCAAACTCGATTGAGGTATGGGTGGAGGGATCGGGCAGGAAGTTGACCCCGTGATCTATGTACCACGTGGGAATAATATTAACTGGGAACGGATAAGGCCCCATCACATGCCTGACTGTAGAATCTTCAATCTGTAATTACTCAGTTGATACTACGCCGTAATAACTTTGTTGATACTAAGCCGATTCTGAAACGGTTTACAGAATCGTCAAGCCTGGGCAATTTTATTTTGGTAAAATACAAATATGTCTCCTATAAATGTGCTAATAAGGAAACGAGAATTATACAGAAATGTTTTAATTGCGCTCTTGATATAGACGCTGCAGGCATGTGCAGGCGTGCGCCCCATCAGTGTGAAGAAGAAGGTGCGCCATTCGCGGTAACACCCCCCTAGCCATCGGGCTGGTAGGAAGCATGCATAGATGCATACTGCCGATAGAAAAGTCCAGCTCCCGCCCATGGGCTATTCCAGGGAGGACCTACCGACTCTGAATTTTAGTACAGTTGCCATGCACAATGAATAACTAGTTCGCTATTAAAAGGTTGGTATCTTTGGCCAATTCAACATGACAACTGGAATGCATTTGTCACATATTAAAAGCGAAGAATTCTAGAACTAAGAGGATATAACCTAAAACAGTCTTTAAGCGCCAGTGCCGTCATTCAACAACATGTACAGGACACATAGCCGACAAGAAAACTAAATCCACAAAAGCAATCTGAAGCAGATTGACTTCATACGGTGTAATGCGAATGCAAAGACGTTACTCTGAGATCCACGATCCAGACATTAATTCTGACCACAAACCAGCGAATGCTCGATTAAGAATGGATCAAAGGTGCCACATCTACAAGCGACCCTCAAAACAGCACCCCGAAGTTGTGTACAGGAAAAGGATAATTGAATAGATGACCATGGTTGACCACAACTTTGAACCAAATGAATCCGTAAGTAAAGTAATACAACGTGTGGTGGCATATGGCGTTGAACATATCAGTCTAGGTTGGAATACCAAACAAAGGTAATCCTATCTTGATGAGCCACTTGGGAGAAAGCTGTCTGGACAACAGAAAACAATGCGGCTACGAATTTATCAAAGCAGTCGAAATGAACATCAAACTGAACTAGGACAGAATCGCAAATCAGTGAACGATTGGAAGAGCTCGCCATGAAAATAGCAGATGGCGTGGTAATCCAGACCACTTCCACCGATAATAGTCGAACAATGTCCATAGCAATCAAAACAATACAAATCAGCATTCCACAACAACAACGTACTGTATCCTACATAACTCTGATTGCCACTTCATCGGCTCTGGCCATGGAAAGGCTGAAACAACCAAGCAATGGTTCGAAGATCATTTAACTAATACAGGAAACGAACCTCTACCCATGGTTGAAGGTCAACCACGGCCCTTGCAAAGTCCAATAACAGAAGCAGAAGCTAGGAAAGCTTTAATATATCTAACGAATGCCCGTCATGCCGCCTGAATCCATTAATACCTAACTACTTAAACACTCAGCTAATACTATCTGGAGAGAAATTGCGGACGTGGCAGAAGGAACACCCATCGTATTCCCAAAAGCATAATAAATCACATGGTTCCTTTTGCAACCTGGAACTAATAGTGCTTTTGAACAGCATCCGAAAGATTATATCAAATGTAACATTATCTGGGATTAAAGATAAGATTGACAAATTTACTATAAAATATTTATTGAACGATCTGTAATCTCTTGATGGTATTAAATGCACATGACAGGTCGATTCCCATCTTATATATGTCCCAATGCTTCGATAGTACTACTGATGTCAACATTCTTTGTGCTCAGACTATGTCAGCGCAGCTCTCTTAAAACAACTCTGGCATAGTGGTTTTAAGAGAGCTGCACTGACAAACCAAGGACGCTTGCAGTGGGCAAGACAGAGTGGGGAAGGTTGATGAAAACACAATAAAAATAGCTGAAAGAGGTTTTCACTTCGTCAGCTGCAGAACAGTCACTCACCATCAGCAATTTAACTGGGGGCTGTTGTTGCTAAAAGCAACAGCAGCTCTCAGTCAAATTAGTTTAGATGTGTCAACATAATATTTATTACATTGTAAATCCATCAGACAGATAATTCGTAGACATTCGTAATGGACCTTTCAGGTTTTGTAACGAGCCACGTCACTTTGATTGTGACGTCAGCTAACAACTGATGTATATTTATCATGATGTCAGATACTTGAGTGACAGGTTGGACATCTCAAATAATATTATCATCATTCGACATGTAGTAGCTTAGATAGATACGTATCTAACTATGTAGACCTTATGTACTGTACGTACCCACAATTTCGCAGACGACCGCTCTCTATTAGTAGGGTCGGGGTCAAAATGATACCACCTCCCTCACCTGGCCGCCGTTCGGCGATCCGTGGGCCCCCCCCCCCCCCACTGCCCTCTCAATCCCTAGGGCATAGGTTGTTGAGAGGGAGGTCGTAGCACATTACTACTATCAGGAGCTGAACGCCCATTTAGAGACAAGCCTCCACAGTGATATACACCATTGATCGCCATCAACCACACCAGAAGGGCCGGCCTCCCTCTCTCTATTCTGTGTAGGCTCAGACAAACACGTAGTCTCTGCCAGAGTCGCATCGGGCACCGCCGTGTGATCAACCCCACACACATCTGAACGCCCATTTAGAGACAAGCATCCACTATCACATCGACACGACGGACCGCCCTACATGTACTGATCGCCAGCGCCACACATAATAGGGTCTGAACGCCCGTTTAGAGACAGGCACCCACAGGGAAATATACACACACACACACACACACACACACACACACACACACACACACACACACACACACACCCAAGGTACTGATCGCCAGCACCACCCATAATAGGGTCTGAACGCCCATTTAGAGACAGGCATCCACAGGGATATACACCATGATTACTGTTGCACAGCTTCGCGCTATTGCAAAGCAATTCGGCCTTAGAGGCTACCCTAAGGCCAAGAAAGCCGACCTGCTCCAGATGATCGGACAGGTCCGTGCCGAGCAGTGGCAGAAGCGACTCTCCTGAGCAATGAAGACGGGAAGGTTTCCAGCGCATACCAAAGATGATCCTTGGAATCCCCACAAGAAAGCGCAGCTGAGCTTCGTCAGTTGAACGAGGAGGTGACTGCTAGCTTGCGAGCCAAGACTGTAGCGAGGCGGAGGGCGGACCATCCACTGGAGCGCTTATCTCTCCTATGCATGATCACTAACCGAATGATGAGGGGGCTGAGGTCTAAACCCTTAGCATGGAGCATGAGGTGAGAAGGCGAACACATTCTCGACCGGCGTCTCGGTGAAAGGAAGACAGAGGATAGAGGACGCCGGTCAGTACGCTGGACATTCTTCAGAGGTCTAGAAGGAGACCTCACAGGCCAGATCATGCAAAAGATACAGCAGACTGTTCAGAACACCTTCTACCTCCGCTACACCCACACCTATCGTATCCGTCACATCGAAGATGGTAGGGTGATGCTCTTCCACAAGAATGCTCCAGGGAGCCCGTGGCTGAACACGATAGGAGCAGCTCAGCACTGGGTGGCAGCAAGAGAGCAAGCCCGCCTCGACACAGACAATACCGATTAACCCAACACCAAGTGGGCTTTCGTTCGAGCAATCAACGTTGAGGTCAGGGCTGTCATCGACCGCCAACCTCTGCTTGGGACAGGCCCCCTCCCAGACTGGCTACGACAGAAGAAGCATATGACTGCCCTCGACACCTACAGGGACAACATGTGTCTCTGGAGATGTCTAGCAGTCCACCGAGGAGCTAGAGCTGATAGAAGTACAGCTCCTGCACGAGAGCTGGCCACACAGTTCTATGGCAAGACAGTACCTGATGTCAGCAAGTCCTCGCTGGATCAGCTGGACAAGGTAGTTCTTCGCCAACATCGGGATTCGTGTGTATGAACCAACCAAAGAGGGCACCTGGCACATGATCAGGCAAGCGGCTCACTACCGTGACACCATGACCATCAGAGTGTGGGACCACCATGCCTTCTACATCAAGAACATCTCCAAACTGGCACATACACTAGTCTGCAGTCACTGTCAGCAGAGGTTTACAAAGGCATACCATCTTCAACGCATGCTGATCACTGTACAGGCGGCAAAACAAATATCCTGTGTCCTGGCGAGAAGGTTGAGGCGCCACAGTCTGCGTATGAGAAAGCCTTCTATCCGCCCCAACCATCAAGTTCAGCAGCTACTCGTTGGGTCGAGTATGAGTCAAGAAACAGAGGCGTACACATACACCATATGTACACCATGTACACCATGGCACGGTAGCGAGCGTTGGATCGAGGGTGCTCCCGTAGATGGTTATGATCCGACCACCAACACCGTTTACCAGTTCCATGGCTGTCACTGGCACGGGTGTCCACAACGCCAGCAAGGTGAGGATGCTGAACAAAGATACCGCAAGACAGTCCTGAGAGAGAAGAAGCTGAGAGCGTCTGGATGCACGCTTGTGGTACAGTGGGAGTGCTGTATAAAATGCTGTCCATGCGTCCCTAAACGAGTCCGGACTGTCCCATACCCACACCTCATAGTTTATGACTTCGAAGCACTCCTAGATGGTATCAAGAATAATCCTGTGGAGACTCTCACGATCGAGAGTACTCACATACCTATCACTGTGTCAGTTGGCTGCTCCTTCGAGGGTGCCAGGAGTGAGTCCACTCACCTCTGCAAGCCTGACCCCAAAGAACTGATCAGAGAGTTCATGCTGGAGATCCAATGGCGAGCATATCTAATCCGGACAAGGGCTAGGGCACAGTACATACCGACAGACCTGGACAAGCTCCCAATGTGACAGCAGCGACTGATCAACGAGTGGTGTGACCAAGTGCCTGTACTGGGGTTCAACTCTGAGTGGTATGACCTGAACCTCATCAAGAAGTACTTTGTCGATGAGCTGACTGACAGTATAGGTACAGTGAAAGTCGCCAAGAAGGCTAGTCAGACCATGTTCCTCATAGCACCTGAGCTACGGTTTCTCGATGTGCTGATCTATCTCGGCCCAGGAGTCTCGTACGAGGTATAGGTCAAAGCCTACAGGTGTACACAGCAGAAGAGCTGGTTCCCGTATGAATGGTTTGACACACACAAGAAGCTCAACTATCCAGGGCTTCCTGACTACTCAGCATGGACATCTAAGCTCAAGGGTGGCTACATCTTGACGCGATCAGAGTGGGAGCAATGTAACCAGACATTCAGCAAGAATGGAATGCGGACATTCGCCGACTGGCTGCAATACTACAACAACCTGGACGTCAGTCCATTCATCAGAGCCCTAGAGCGGATGCGTGAGTTCTACACAGAACGAGAAATGGACATCCTCAAAGACGTGGTGTTTCTCCCAGGTGTGTCACTGCAGTACCTCCTACGTGGAACCACTCAGCACATGCTGGATGTTAGCCTCTACTCTCTGGGCAAGGAGGCCTACGAGATGCTGAAGGACTGGTTGTTGGAGGGCCCAGTATTGTGTTCACCAGATACCACAAGGCAGGTGTGACACGCATCCGCCAGAGTGACCATGTCTGCCAACGTCTACTCAGCTATGACGCAAATGCTCTGTCCCTGTCAACGATGGCCAAAGAGATGCCCTGTGGTAAGGAGACAGTGCGCCGTTGGTCCGGTGCCAGTGGTGTAGCCAGCTTTAAGGAGGAGCTCCTAGCAGACCACTGGTTTGGATTTGCTGAGGTGGATATAGAGGTCCCTAATGCTCTGTGGGCAAAGTTCGAGGAAATGCCCCCGCTCTTTTATTACCGCGAGATCCCGGTAGAGGCCGTCTCTTCTGAGATGCAGGCATATCTAGAGCATACAGGGTGGAAGTGACCCACCACCCAGAAGCTGGTCGGCGCCAACACTCAAGTGGTATATAACCCATGGCCTGGAGATCACTGCTGTATACCGCACCATAGACTATGTGGCCAAGCACCCATTCGAGTGGTCCATGGACAATGTTACGGAGGCCCGCCACTCGGGGGATGTAGATAAGAGCAAAGCGCTCTTGGCAGATCTCTTCAAAATCCTCGGCAACAGTGCCTATGGGAAGCTCATCGAGGCCCTAGAATGCCATAGCAACACCAGCTTCATGAAGGATGAACGCGTGGTAGACAAGGCCCTGCGTAGTGCATGGTTCGAAGATCTTGAGGAGATCAGTGAGTCATATGAGCTCCAGAGTCGCAAGCAAAGAATCACTATTCGAAGGCCCTTCCAGGTGGGGATAGCCGTTTATGAGCTCGCGAAGCTGCGAATGCTGGAGTTCTACTACGACTTCCTTGATCGCCACGTAGCTCATGACAGCTTTGAGTACCTGCAGATGGACACTGAGTCTGCGTAAATCGCTATAGCAGGCTCCAACCTCGACGATGTCATTCGCCCTGAGATGCGAGCAGAGTACCAGGCTCATAAGCGGGACTGGCTAGCTTGGACCAAATGGTCTGGGCAGACTCCGGGACTGTTCAAGCTCGAGTTCGAAGGCTCTCGTGGTATCGCTCTCTGCTCCAAATGCTACTACGTGGAGAGTACAACTGCAAGTAAGTGCTCGGCTAAGGGAATGTCAAAGCGGCAGAATGAGGTCTCTTGGCAGAGGTTCTACAGCGCCCTACATGGCGGGGTGGACAGAGCTAAAAAAACCGAGGCCTACGCATGCACAACCAGTGTATGGTGACGTATGCACAGGAAAAACTCGGCCTCTCCACTTACTATGATAAGCGCCATGTGCTGCCAGATGGTGTCCATACCGAGCCCATCGAGTATCATGTTAGCACCCTAGGGGTGGTAGCTGTGTGTCTGCAGGGACTAGCTGAAGCTCTTCTATGACAAATGGTCGCCTAGGCACTCCGTGCTGGCGTGCCAGGTAGTACAGTGTAGGCCGCCCCTCTGTCTCCACATAGCTGTCAAGCCTGTGAACTTCTATCGACCAGTTAGGATCTGTTGCACGCTGTCGACCACCTTCCAGCTCACCAGGCTCATACAGGTAACGAACCAGAGCATCAGGTGGTAGGCACTCGTCTCCCTTGTTCGCTCCTCTAGAGCTGTGACTGGCAACAGCAGAGTGTCTGATCGCCTCTACCGGCTTCTTCCCAATTGGCCTATTAACCTCGGCATTGGATCTCTCCACCACCGCAGGCAGCCCTCTCACCCATACTCCAGAACGTTCACTCGGCACGTCCATTTCCTGGGTGTATTGGTGTGGGAACAGTCTCTCTGCCAATGTCTGATTCCACCGCTCAATGATAGCCTGGGCATGGTGATGCCCTACCTCGCCTCGCCTAACTGCCACACCATGTTTCCGCATGAGGGCTGCAGTCTCACCTCTTAACTCCTTACCCTCATCCACCTGCAACAATTCCGGCCACTGGAGGGGATTTTCCGAAGCCTCGTAGACACCCTGGAATGCCTGGGCCACCTGGCCACCTGGCCACCTGACTTGTCTGTGAGCGGTGATGCAGCCTTGTATCTGCTGGCGACATCGACGATGGTGAGGGCATACTTGTAGGTCTTACGACTAAAAGAGTCGTGTGGAAGGAATAGAACATCTGCCTGGTGAACTCTGTTCAGGACAGTTTCATCGAAATGGGCATGCCTGATGTGCCATGGATGAGTTCTGCATATCGTCAACATCGCCTGGTGGCTGAGCCACTGGCTAACTGTCTCCAATGTGAAGTTGTGGCCCTTGCGATGTGCAGCCTCGATTAGTTGAGGTGGCTCATGGTAATATCCACCAGGCTGATAGTAGAGTTCCTCAAGAAAGATGGTTGATTTCATCACTGACGTCCACTCCCGTCCTGTCATGCATGGCTTGGGCGAACTCTAAACAGACAAACAGACGGCCATCATTCATTTGACTATCACTGAAGACCTCCTCAAACACCTTCATACACCGGCGTCTAGTCTCTGCTGGATCCTCACTGAACGGTAGTTTATCGATTAAGCCTCGGAAGTTAAGTATCTTGACCAGGTGGTACATAGACGCCATCCTTATATAGCATGGCTTAAATTTTCAGCGGCCCAGATGGCTGCGAGTGCTATGGCAACGTATGGTAGCCAAGGGCCTGCGACGCCGAAGAACGTACCTATTCCTGAGGCGATGGCTGGTATGGCTTCAGAAATCTTCTCCACACCATGGAGAGCTTTGTTGGCGATCTTTGGGACCGTCTCGCCAGCCTTCATTGTGAACAGAGCAATCAGAGCGATCAGAGCCTCAACTGCTGCCAGCGGCCCGTTAGACCCATTTACGTAAGTGCAATAGATTCCTTTCACTCTGTGTACTAGCTTGCGGTATTCAGGCTCTACATCATCATACTCACCACCGACCTCGTAGTCTGCATCATAATCCTCCTCATCATAGTCCGCCTCATAGTCCTCGTCATCTATATCCTCGACTGGATCTTCACAAGCCTCTGGTTCATACATTTCCATCGCTGGGGACAGCTATATGGTAGCTTTAAACTGTAGATTATAGCATGGCATCTGCAATCTTGAATGTGGGCGTGTTTGCCTTAGCGAACTGGGGACTCAGCTTCGCTGACAAGAAGGCAGCAGAGGTCGAGCATGAGCGTCATAACCAGGCGATGGTGATGGAGAAGCTGTCTAAGGAGAAGTTTGAGTACAGCAAAGCCCTCAAGCAAATGTGCCAGAGGGAGGCACGCCGACGCCAAATCCGAGCTCAGGCCAACCAGAGCCTCAAAGAGGCAGATAAGAGTCTCGATGAGTACTACGAGGCTGTATCTGAGCCAATGCTCGACTATGAAGCATCGACAGGTCAGAAGACAGCAGAGCTTATAGTAGTGGTGGCAGCTGCAGCGGTGATGACAGGAGTCGTGCTCTACACACGCTCAAGCTGACTGCCTGATGTGTTCGACACACATACCTTAGTATAACCAAAGTAAAGTACCATCACACCTAATGAGCGAGTCCCAGATGTGAGGTTTCCGATGTTGAAGCTGAGCCGGCTGCCCTAATTAGGTGGGATGTCCCTGCCCCCGAGGTGGTGACGGCCCTCGAGCGCCGACTCGAGGTCGTCGCTTCCACTGGTTAGTCGCAGAAGCGCATATGACTTAGTTCTCTGTCTGTAGAGTTGGCAATCAGCTAGCTCGCGTACCTCACCAAGAACATTGGTCCCAGCAACCACAAGCTTGAAGTCGTCTAGCTTATCCACCTGCTGGATGACTCATCCCTTCTGAACCAGGACCGCAACAGTGACACAGTCCGATGCACCACGATGCAATGTCAGCTCTACCCATTGGTTAGCTGTGGCTTGGACCAGCTGGTGTTCTCTCTCCACATGCACGATCCACTGTTTGGAACCTGTTTGCTTCAGCTCCTGGTCATTCTCGTCATGCCAGAGATGAAGTTTTGGAGCATTCATCGTCGCATCTGCAAGCTGCTCAGTGTACACCTGGAGGAACAGCCTATCCTGCATGGCAGCCGGATTCACGTGTGTGTTCTCGAGGAGGGTTAAGAGTGGAACTGCCACAGGCTTCTCGACACCTGCCCATAGTTCGAATTCCGTGAACCCCTCATTGCACCCCACAGCGTAGTACCCCTTTCCCTTCACATAGAAGGTTGGGCCATGAGCCAGCGGACCTAGGACTCGGTACTCATCGTTCACATAGGTGGTGTGCATGGTGCTGTTGCTCTGCACGATCTCCCACATGTTCAGACCCTGCGGGAGCTCTACCGTCTGTTCTATTGTGCTCTGAAGCTTGAACTCGAGTGTCATGCTCTTGATCTCGTGGATCTGTGCCGAGATTGCAAAGTCAATGTACCTCCCAGCAGTGGACAATGGGTTCTCATCATGTATACTGTGTCGAATGAACATCAGGCAGTCCTTCCGAGGATCAGTGCGGTGCGATGTCGCGGGTCCAATGGCCCCATCTGGATGTTGCACATACTGCAGCATGTTTAAGGTCTGGAAATATAAAGGGGTTAAATGGCTGCCATGTTTGGTAAAGTTCTCCAGCAGATTGTTTATAGGCAGCAGGACAAGTCGGCACGACAGCCACAGCATGCAATGTCCCACTTTGACAGGGTCCAGGGTTCGTGACATCAACATTATCCACAAGCGAGCCAAGGTCACACCTCCGTCTGATGCGGAGATACTGGCCGCCATAGAGGAAGGAGCACCAGCTCATAGTACACAAGAACCCCTGACTCTGATACTCTACCGGAAGTTTGACAGCACCCAGGGCAGGAAACTCGACCTACCTCTTGTGGCCCAAACCATCAGTCCTGTTATTCTAGCTCTCCAAAAGGCGAGGTTCGACCCCAAAGATCTACTAATGGTCGGGAAGTGGGCTGCCGTATTTAGCCTCCATAGCCAGGACGAGCGAGAGATGATGGATAGCCTCCAGTCTGGAGCAAATAACTACTTCAGGGAGGAGGTCAGTGCCGCTGTAGCGGAGAGCCATGACACCGGTCATGCAGAAGGTACTCAGGAGGGGTTCACTGTTGGCCGCAAGGAGGCTGTTGAGCACATCTTCACCGAAGAAGGGTGCAAGAGATTGGCCAATGATCTGGCAGCATTTCTGAAATTCCCAGATAACTACCAGGACTACCTCATCAAATCTGCTCGCAAGTCAGATACTCATCGTGCATGGACAAAGTGGATCTTCCATGAGAAGTTCCAGAAGAAGAGAGCCCTAGACTCTGACCCTCAGTGCGTAGAGTTTAAGCGACAGGCTTCTGACGAAGTTCCTCAAGCTTCTGACGAAGTTCCTCAAGCTTCTGACGAAGTTCCTCAAGCATCTGACGAAGTAGCAGAGACTGCGGACGAAGTAGCGGAGACCGCACAGCTTTCTGATGAATGAAAAAAGTTGCAGCCGACAGTCTGTCAGTGATGGCACGTAGAGCAGGCTAATTTCCTGGCTGGATTCAGCTTATAGGTGAAGGTCTGTGCCTTTTCCAGAGATGGCTTGAAGTGTGACATTTCACCTGTCTCCTTGTTGCTGAAGACGAAGCGGTACCCTCTGTACCCCTGCGATAAAGTCCCCTTTGGTATATGGTCTCGAGCAGGGCACGTCCACAATTGGAGCTGAAGGATAGCAACTGGGCATTGTGGCGGATGTCTGGTGAGATCTCGCGGGTGTATTTCTGAAAGAGGATGAAGACAGTTATCTTTGTGTGCCGGATGCACCTGGTGATGTTGCTGAGGTAGGTGACTGTCTTCTGGTCCATTGCAGGGTCATCGATAACTAGAACAAGTGTTTCTGTCAGTCGGGCTGCCAGCAGTTTCTCCATCAGTGCTTGCAGGTTCTGCATCTTGGTGATTGGGCCATTGTACCATTGATCATTTCTGTCAACCGCCTCAGCGGTGGAGTCAGACACCAGAAGGATGTATTGAGAGTGTAGATGTTTGGCCAGGAGAGCCCGCAGCAAGATGTTTTTCCCGTGTCCTGACAGGGCAATGATCAGCACCAACCTAGCCAGCATTGGCCGGCCTACTGTCGAATGGTACAGACATGCGTGCGGAGGATGGTTAGCACTTCGTCGGTGGTAGCCTCGTCTATATCTGGGAGACTAAACGGCAGTACTTCCTGCACCAGCTCTTTCACCTGCAGAGCGGGGAATCCTGCACCTTCGGCGGCTATGAAGGATGCGATGGAGGCGTCAAGCATGAAATTCCAGCAGCAGCTGAGAAGATAGCGTAGAGGACCTGTGTTAGCACCCACAGTGTCTAGTACATCCAGTATCTGTATGATACATGCACGGGAAGCCATGACTATCCTGTGGTCTTAAACGGCAAACCAAAGAACCCCAACTTCTTCACCTCCGGTAGCTGGAGGCTGGCGGTAACACCCTCTGCGCCATAAACAGTGATCTTGCTCAGCCTGATGGTGCCTAGGTCTTAAACAGCAAACCAAAGAACCCTGACTTCTTCACCGCTGGTAGCTGGAGGCTGGCGGTAGCACCCTCTGCGCCATCAACAGTGATCTTGCTCAGCCTGATGGTGCCTACCTTGAGATTCTCTCCATCCTGTTGGAATGAGCTCCATGGTTGCAGGAGATCCTTAACCAGGTCTTGTGCATAGGACTCAGCCATAACCTTGATGGCTCCAGCCTCATCGACTCTGAGCATACCTTGCATCGTGCCCTGTCCTTG
This sequence comes from Chaetoderma sp. LZ-2023a, assembly GCA_034401795.1. Classification (NCBI taxonomy): domain Eukaryota; kingdom Metazoa; phylum Mollusca; class Caudofoveata; order Chaetodermatida; family Chaetodermatidae; genus Chaetoderma; species Chaetoderma sp. LZ-2023a. The sequence continues at coordinate 23,241,665 of CM067363.1, read as the reverse complement.
ATACCCATCCCTTTGTATACAGTCTTGGCCTTGTTAATGGCCGATTGTCCTACCATATCAGTGTTCTCAATGAGATCTCGGGCTAGGATGGTACCACGGATCTCCCTCCGTTCTCATCGAAGTCTAGGAAGGAGATAGGGGCAACTGTGTCCTCTGAACTGAGGCGTGCCTCGCCCAAGTGAGCAAGATCGCCTAGCTCTTTGCTTTCTAGGTCTGTGAGTCAGGATAGTCTTATAGCTGATTTCCTAGCAGCGGAGTAGGCTGATCCCGAGCACCACGATAGCTAGGCCTGACACCACACGTAGAGCTACCATGGGAAGCAGTGCCGTGTCGACTGGCTGCAGTGTCAGGGCGCCTGAAGCTGCCATGGGAAGCGTCGTGTCGATTGGCTGCAGTGTCAGGGTCGGAACGACTGTATGGGCCATACTACTCGTAGGTGCGTTGATATTAGTGTTGAAGACGAAGTGGACACCGGGGAACTCCCCTCGACTATCATGTTGTTATAACTCCTGACTTGGAGGTCCTCGATGTTCACGATCATGTTGCTTGGAATCAACCGTAGGTGTGCTGAAATAGTAAAGTCAAGTTTGCGACAGGCCTTCTGCAACCCCTGCTTGAACTTAGCAATAAGACTGCTGGGATCTGCCACGATGATCATATCTTCAACCAGACTGATGAACATGGCCTGGACCTCTGCTCCACTGACACCATCTATGGAATGACGCAGCTTGGTCTGTGCTGTAAGGAGGCAGTAGCACAGTGCTTCCAAGGATTGGTTGACCCGAACGATCCCTGCTGGTGTGAGGCATGAGGTGGTGTGTGGGAAAAAGTACTTCCACACATCTGGATAGTCCTGCCGCAAGCCAGTGATGTGCATATTTTGCCCCAGTGCTCCAGAGTAGGAGTCTGGATCAAACGAGAATATCGCTGTCTTCCGACGGCCTACTCGTTGGGGTGTTCGATAGGGGAATCCTGAGTAGTCACGTCTCGGGTCACCATACATAACCCCTAGGCCACTGTTGTCACCACCATGCCACCGATGGTCTGGGTGAGTGCTGAACTCTCTCTCTCTCTGTAGTCTGCTGGCCGCTGAGACGCTATGACTGTTGAGCTGTGGGTCGAAGTCGTTTGTATCAGGGAGGCGTGCACCCAGCTCATGGAGGATTCGTCGCACCATGAAGTACACGTGGAATCTGAGACAGCTGGTGATGAGCACAGCTTCAGGAGTACCAGAATAGGAGTGAAGCAGGGTAGAACTTACTCCACATCCTGCCGTGGCACACCACACGGCAAAGTTCAGCTGCTGATTCCAGTATGAGAGGCGTGGAGCAGCCATCCAAGTATGAGCTTGCTTCGCATCCTTGATGGTGATGGGGCAGTTGGTCAGCGGTCGTGGGTTGACGGAGAAGCTGATTCGGGACCATCCATCCACTGTGATGGAGAACGGTGTTAGCTCTGGTATGTCATCCAGTAGACCTCTCAGGCCAGTCAAGGGTGTATCCAGGAGGGGCGGTTGGCTCCGGATGACTGTCGTGTGGTTCGGTGGGAAAGCCATCTATACTAGTTTTCTTAAACCTACCATACAGGCAGCACACTATTTGTAGTCGTCTCGACTCCAGAGACCGGCGAGGTGACCTCGCCGTACCATCTCGTTTTTTAGCTCCTCCATATCAATCCACCCGCTGGAGCCTTTGAGGTATTGCTGTCGCACTTTAGGTTTCTCCGTGCGGTACAGGGCTTGGACCTTCAATATATGGTGGTACTCTTCATCGGTGACCTGGCCATCCTCGAGAGCTTTGCTGACAGACTCGTTGATAGTCCGTAGCATACTCTCTGCCAGTGTCACTTAGCATGCTTCTGCAGCCTCCTTGTGATCTGTCGCTGCCCCACCCCCAAGCCCGTGGCCAAGACAGTGGCGACTAGTGTCACGCCACACAGCGGGATGGCGACGAAGGCACCCATCCCTGTAGCGAGAGTGGCCACAGCTGCCACACCAGCACTGGCTCCACTCACACCCGCAGCAGTGGTTGTATGCGCGAGGACGTTGTATGCTGTCTTACATAGCCTGCATGTTCTGCTGTACTTTTCTGCCTCACGGACGAGATTCTGCCTGATGGTATCTATCTGCTGGAGTCACCAGCCATGGATGCTACCGCCCTCGTCAGCAGTCAGGGAGGGGTATAGATCTGGTTGTTTCCACCACTCTGATTTTGCCATAGTATATCTGGAGGCGTAAACCTGCATCACCTGCAGAATCTGCTCATGAGTCATAAAAGGGTTCATTTTGGAGAGCCCGGCGAACCATACGAGCTTGCGAGTGTTGAGACAGACATCTCTTAGACAGTGGTCATCCAGCCCTATGTTGGGTGCCAGTAGCTTTCTGAGACGTGACATCTGGAACTTCGCCTTATCACCAAGATAGTAGGTCCGCCACTGGATGGCTTTCTTGGTCTTACACTTCTGCGCCATCTCCTCTTCCCACTGTATGACCTCTGGCTCATCCTCGTCTGAGAAGACACCTAGCTCATCCTCGTCTGTGAATACATCTGGCTCATCGTCGTCTGTAAAGACTGCTGCGTCCCACTTACTCTCCTCCAGGAGGGCCTGCCAGTATCTGAAATTTTCACTGTTCCTTCGCCTCCTTGCAAGGCTCGCATTCTGTTGATACCAGTTCTCCCGCTGTAGTCGCTCTCTTTCTTGTTGCAGTGCGAGCCTCTGTTCGTTTAAGGCCTTTATCTGTGCAGGGGTCATGAAGGGGCGAACCGCTTTCTTCAGCATCTCAGCCCAGGGCAGATATTTCTGGTATGATATCATGTTGTCATCAGGTCAATGAGTAATAACTCTAAATGGGCGTCCGATATCCCATCCGTGCTGGCATATATGTTAATTGAGGGGCTGTCAAACATGTGATTTACAGGTGTGAACAGGCTAGGACTAATAGCGTTCCATAGGTTGTTGTTGGTACCTGGGAGATACTCTATCACGTCCCAGCCGACTTCTACCAGTGAGCTGTTGTGTGCACTGCCCGGAGGTTGATGTAGCACATCAACGTGTATGCATGTTGTGCCCCACTGGGGCACCTTGATGAGGACCCATTCTACACGGTACTGTACCACCCATCTCCCCTTTAGAGAGGGTGAGGTTATGTTCTCACCACCGGAGAGCAGCAGTCGGACAATCGGCATGGTTATATCTCCTGTTTAAACCCCTTCTATATAGCGTGCTATGGAACCCATATTTGCTCCCTAGACTGGTCTTGCTGACCTGGCAGATGTGTATGCAGTTGATACTTCCAAGGTAGAAGAGAGCGATGGCAAGTCATTCACCCTACAGTACGAAGCAAAATCAAAGGCCTTCTCCCTCCACCCCATTGGTGGTGATGGGATGGAGCTGCTCACAGACCTCAAGGGTGTGTTGAAGGAGCACCTGGGCCGCAACATAGATGGCCACAAGATTGTGTTTCGGTACGAGTTCCCGAAGAAGGAGTACATCCTCGAGCCGTTGATTGAGGTCTCGGATACAGAGATGGCAGACATCAACACCCTAAATGACGACCTCTGCTTTCATCTGGTCAAACCCTATTCGAGTGGTGCCCTGCCGATGCCCCATGAGGGTCTGCTATTGACCCTGGCAAACCTGCACTTCATGTTTGAGATGAATGAAGTGTGGTACCGCGTTGGACATGGTGGTAACTGGCAAACATGGTTGCCACTATATAGGCCCCCCCGCAGTCATTGACATAGAGGTTACTCCCCTCTCCACTGTTGTGAAAAGGGATGGGACAGTTCGAAAGCTTTACAATCGGGGATCACCCTTCCTCACCTACATAGGTGAAGGTGTCTCCCTGACGAGGGTGGGTCACTGGATCGGGGTTACAGGTGGAAAGCTCCTGCTGCGTCGTCCATTTGATGGACCAGAAGAAGCTGTTAACCTCCAGGAGGGCATCCTACGGGTAGATGGTGTGTCACATGTCACCAAAGACAAGGGTGCTGTTAAACTGCCTCAGCGAGTCGGCCTCACTAGCCCGTAAACGACTCATATAGTCCTAGAGCTACGTTTCTTAGCCAGTGGCAAAGTGAAGCAGCTAGCCCCTGCCCCTGAGGGGATGAAGATCACTATCGAACGCAGAGACTACGTATTTGTCTGAGCCTACACAGAATAGAGAGAGGCCGGCCACTGGCCGGTATCCTGAGGAGGTTCTCCCGGACAGTGGGGTCCGCACGCGAGTTTTATTTCCGCCACGGCCTTCCATGTCAGCAGCTCCCATCTCGACCACGAACATCACATGTCTCAAATTCCTATGCCCCAGGGATTGAGAGGGCGGTGGGGACCACGGATCGCCGAACGGTGGCCAGCTGAGGGAGGTGGTATCATTTTGACCCCGACCCTACTACTCTAGTTAACACATTGTATATGCGGATTGCAATGGATGGATGCTATCTCTTGGTTCAGTATATGACGGCATGGTCAAAATACGCCACTTGGTGCCTAATGTCACCATCGCATTAATGGCTCATGTCGGTCACGAAAGTGGCATTTGTCAGACAGGAAGCGTATAAATTGTATCTCCAGAGAATTCTGAATTTTGATTGCAACTTTACTTCCCTCATAGGATCTACCTCATGTGAGGTCTGGACGCGATACAAAAGATTTGGACCCTGAAAACTTGCATGACTCACAGCCACCGAGAATTGCAGAGGCGGTAGAGGGGCGGGTGTGGGATATTGAGATGACTGGCGGACGAGGGTGAGGGTGGGGACAATACGATATGCATATCATATGTGCGTGTACATACATAATCAAATATCCAAATTCCTTTCTATGAAATGGCATTGCTTAAAACAGTTTTCATACTGAGGCTAAATATTTGGAAATTGTCAGATTTTGGATTAACTGGGGATTATTTAGAAAATATAATTATTGTGTCTAAGCTGTTCCTATGGTGGACAGCAACAGCTCATGGCAAGCCGTTTTGAGAATGTGCTCGGGGTGATATATAAAAGGAAACTGAATAAACTGAGTTGCCATTCCGCAATGCAAGGTTAACCTGTTTTAAATTCGAGACACTGTTACAGAGTAACTGTTGAATATTTTGAAACTATTATTTGAGTAGAACATGTTGCCGATATAGGCAGCAACAGCTTCTAGTCAAATTAGTTTCAAAATATTCCCCTGATTATTTCTGGCAGTGAAGATGATTGTTCATATGTGCTTCTT